>ML793181.1:99755-111763 GCA_009831015.1 Picea engelmannii
ACCTTTAATTAATTCTGGCCCTTTCATTATAACTACTGGGGCCAACTTCTTATTCTGCACTTTGTAATTGTCCGATGACCAATCCACAAAAGGGGATTTGGTCCTTATACAATTACCGACATGATTAATCCTCAATGGGGATTTAATCCAATAACAAAATAATAAGAATGCTCTTCGCAGTTACATTATTTCAACAGTTCTATCACCCTCCATCCATACACATCAAAACCGAAAATGAAACTAATCTAGACAAGAAAATTTTAGCATTTTTTCAAAAATTTCTATACTAAGCATGAAATCAATATGCATGTAGAGAAAAATGAAATATAAAGTGCATCTAAACTATCGTGAGCAATCAAGATGAAAATACAGGGAAAGCAAGATGACCTACCTACTTACGTGGGGCCCTGGGGCCTTGAAGATTAGGTCCTAAAATGTCAGGTGAAGTCATCCAACCAGTGCAACTAGTTGAACATCTCATAAAAGAATCTCCCCCTGTGCTTAATTATATAATACAACAAAGACAAGTCAAGCACATAATGATCATGAGCATAAATAGACATATAATCAATGATGAAATGAAACTCATGGAGATGGGTGGGAGGGAGTAAATCATGCTGGAAAGAAGAACCATTAGCCTGATCATCCTACCTGAAAGTGTAGCCACAAGCCTGATCAATCCATCTCTGAACGAGACTATAGTATGTAGATGATGGCTCATCTTCATGACTGAAATTGACCATCTCCTTGTCTTCGTGTGTAGCAGGAACATAAGTCAGGGAAAATTCAAGTGGATCTTCAACATGATGTGTTTCGTGGAAGTCTTCTTCATCACTGAAACCATATTTCTCTGCAAGGGCTTGTTCTTCATCTTCGCTTGAAATTTTACTACCCCCTGAATGTTGAGAGGAGGTAAAGGATCCCAAGAAAACCTATTGATTTCCCAAACAATGGAAAATGGAGTAAGGCACAGCCTCGTGTCTAGAGAAAAATTCATCCCTCGGACTTAGAAAATGTCACTTCTTTATCTGCAAATCCCCACCAAAAGTCTCAATATGAAAGTACTTATGTTTGGTAGAGTGCACCTCGGAGTGCCCTAGGCTGGCCATGACCTGGTGTCTATCAAATCTGAGCACAATGGTTGAAAATCCTCACAGAACAAATCTGCATCCCTAAAAGGGTACATATCAAGGGATGACCGAAGATCACTCGGAGTATGCTGCGACAAGTCATCCTCGAAGGGGCAGAAAAAATTTGTAACCATATCATCACTAGGTTTTCAAACATCTAAATCATACATGCATGAAGACCAGTCCTCTGATGATGACAACTCAACCTCTTTTGCTTGAGAGCTACCCTCAATGTTGTAAATGGGGTCTCTATAAAAAATGAAACGACTAAAATCCCATCTACGTCTCCCAACTTGTATGAAATCATAAATGTGATTGTCAATTATATCTGGGGGTTGTTCCATGATTTCCCCTGTATCATAGGAGTTTATTACTTCTTCACAATACTTGACAACTTTATATTCTTGAAAAGGGAAAGCAGATAACAATGTCTAGTTCAGGCCTTCTGCAAGAGAAACTTCATTGAGATCCTCCTGGTAGCTTTCTTCATTTCCACAATTATGGAATAAAGCATCATTAAAGGTTTCAAAATGATTATAACTTGTCATGTTCCCCTTTTGATGTACAAGAGGAATAGAAGACTAGATGTATTCATCAAAGGGGCGGGTCAACGCAAGCGGTTCATCTTTAGAAGGATCTTCTTTCTCTTGGCAACATTCTTCATGGATCTTATCTTCAACCAAGTCTTCGTCATCTTCAATAGAATCAAATATTTCACCATCCTGATACTGGTCTCTAACAAGTTTGCAGACTTCTTCGAGCATCAAGAATGATCGATCTTGGGTTGGAAAGCCTTCCTGGTAGCCATACCTTTCTGTCACAGCGTTACACAGTGACTTTACTCCGAAATAGAAGATGGCAACCTCCCACGCCATGTTTAGGGTAGGCTTCCTCTTATAATTTTGAAGGATAGCATTGTACTCTTTCTTTCTTTGCACACAAAACTTGACTAGGAAGTCCTTATCATGGCAGTGTTCAAGTAATTGTTCACATAACTCATCATCTTCTTATATGTTTTCCTTGAGGCACTCGAAACTTTACTCATTACTATCATCCTCAATCTCTTCTTCTTCAAATGTGCTTTCATCATATTTAACAAGAAGTGTTTCTTTCAAACCTTCAGTAAATTCTAAAAGAAAGGAGCATCCCTGGAGAATGTCCTCAAGGTCTTGAATAGTCTCTTCAATATTTTTATGGGCCCAATGCTTGAGGAAGTCTCAAATTAGGATTATTGAGGAAGAAATACTTTTGGGGATACAATAATATTTGATCCAATCTCTTTGCCTTTCTTTGAGAGATAAGAGAAACAACTGTATAATCACATCTTCTTGTTCTATGTTGCATTGTATGATGAATTCAACGAACTTGGCGACATGTGAAACAACTAAGGATGGATCACCATTGAACTTAGGGACATAAATCAATTGCTTCATCGGGAATTTGTTTGGATACCAATTAATAGAATGAACATCCAAGGCTTTGTATGCCTCATGAAATCTCCACAGAGACATCTTTCCATTACTTGGGTAAACACTTCAAGAAGTTCTCAGATGAGATCAAAGGTTAGAAAGGTAAAGGTGGAGTCACCAGATGATATCAAAGGTTAGAAAGGTAAAGGTGGAGTCACCAGATGAGATTCGGGACATGCTTATCAAGGGTGGAAGGGGAACGTCCTTCAAGTGGAGTTGTCAGGAAACATAGGGAAAAGGATTTGGGGTAGCTTGCTAAAGTGTCGTTAGGGTTCAGAAGAGGATTCAAAATCCTCCCCGACAATGATGCCAAAAGGTTATCACACAATTTGTAGGTTAGGCAAAGCCTGAACCAACCACAAAATGGCGACAACCAAGAGAACACCTACCCACTGTCACCTTAGGTAGGTATTCCAGTCACTTTAGACATGAAGTAATCACCTCAAGGGGGGATTTCGGTGACCCTAGGGATAAATGAGATGAAAAGTGGTATGATGGAAGTGTATCCCCTATAGGTCAAGATACTAGGTGCAGAAAGGCTTGAAAAAGTGTCTTGGTGGTAGCCAATGGTTGCCAAGAGGTATGAGTACCTGCAAAGGGTGACTGTACCTGCCTGAGACACAAGAGAAGCCAAGTATGCACGTAATGTGTTAGGTGGACAAGCAAGTTAAGCTTGTTGTCCCTAATTGCAGCAGTAAACAATAATTTATATCAGCAACAAAAAGATAGTAAGAGCTGCAAATAAAGTGCTAAAATTCTAGTTAAATAAATGAGAGACAAGCTAACAAACATTAGTTTATCTCAGGAATGAAAGAGCGAGACTTCAGCATGAGTACAACGTTGTCATAAATAAGTACTACAGTGATAATTATCAGCCTTATGGATGTATAAAATAACTTTTTATAGCCAAGAAATCGGCCACTCAAAGTCACAAGTAATCCACCCAAAAGATGTGCTAGGCCTGGTAGATTGTAGGGGTAAATTATTAACAACTTTAGACGGTTGGTTTGTGAGTTATTAAGGAAGTTGTATCAGGGTCTATGCAGCCCTAATGGTAGGAGATGAAGTTTTATAACACCATAAAGAATCGCTCCAAGGAGCAAGACTCCCTAGTGGCTCAAGGGTGCCTTAGGCACAAAGATCACTTTCCAATTTAGAGAATCTCAAAATTCCAAAATTTCACGTTTACCAATGCAAGATTTTATTTCTCCAATGCAATTGATTAGTGCCTTTAACTATTGGGTAAATGGAGTCTCTTGATCCAACAAGTTGGAAGAGTTACTTCCTTGGGGGTGTAAGCCCTTTCACACCCCAAGGAAAACCCTAATCAACAAGGAAAACCTAGGAGGATGTAAGCACTTTTACTCCTCCTAGCATCCTTTGCATAAAAAATTATTTCACAACAATTATGATGGAATTGGAGGGGGTTGTATGCCCTTATACTCCCCAAGTGATCATCAAATCAACCTTACAACCAAGCTATTGATTTTTCAATAAGGTAGGTTAAGCTTGTAGTTCATTTCAATTTGCATTTGTCTTAACCATAAACAAGAATGTTGCAGCAACCAAGATCACAAGAAGAAACACCATGCATAAGAACACAAGAAGTATCCTTGGAAACCCTTCTCAACAAGGGAAGAAAAACCATCCAAATCCTTTGCTATATTCTTCAAGAGAAAGAACTTCCCCACCAAGAAAGACCTAGCACACAAGAGGGTGCTCAAACCCTAGAACACTAGCACCCAAGAGAGGTGCACACTTTCCCAAGTGAATGTACTTGCTGAAATTTCCAAACTCACGTGAAGGATGTATTTCCACAATGGGGAATCTTCCTTTACTTATATTAGACTTGTCCTATCAACATAAGTGTCTATTGGCTCAACAAGGCCGAACCCTCTAAGTCACATTATAATTATTATTATTATTATTAACCAAATTAATTATCTTTTACATTTATTATTAATCACATTAAGGTGGGGCCGACCTGTACCCTTTACATAACAATTAGGGTTACAGGCAGGTCTGACTCTTGAACAATATATAGCAAAGGATCTAATACACCCACTAGTGCTCATCCACTAGGGGCACATCCATAGGGATGTCATATCTCTGGTTCATTGCATTACACAGAAGAACCAGATCTTCACACGTTCACATGTGCTCGTCCACAGGCACGTCCACTCTACAAATCTTCTTTCCCACTGCCTCACACAGGAGAATCATCTAGAGTCTTCTCATCAAATATGTTGCTCAGAGGAGGCTAATACATCATCTTCATTTATGTTCACATGATGATGCACCTAGCACTTTGGGATTTCACACTTTCACCTTGTGCTCAGCCACATGCACGTCTAACTCAACAGATCACCTTTCCCATTGGATAATCATCTAGACTTCTTCTCAACTCTCTGAATGGAGGAGGTCATCTTTACGTTCCTAGCTCTATCTCAGGCAGGAACCACGTACCCTTCTTAGGGGATTTCTCTCGGATTTGTAAGCTACGAGAAAGACTCACATAGATGCAATGATCCACATCTCACAGGTTTGTAAGCTGGAGAATGTCTCTCATAGCTGCATTCATCAACACTCCCTCTCAGCTAGGGAGGAATTCTTCATCATGCCAAGTCTCACACGAATGTACTCTGAATTTTTTTTTGGCTGGAGTCATCAATACTCCCTCTCAACTAGGAAGGCATTTTTCACCAAGTTAGTTTGGTGAAGATGTCGGTAATCTGCTCATGTGTAGGAAGGTACTGCATGTGTACAATTTTTCTCTGCATCATATCTCTGATATAAGGATATTTCATCTCATCGTGTTTCGATCCATCAGGAAACAATGGGTTCTCAAGGAGATTTACACACGACTCTTGGTTATCGTCATAGGATCCATATCATGGTCAAGTAAATATGCCAAAAGCTTGTGAAGCCACATTGCTTTGCACACTTATTGTTATATACTCTGCCTCTGTGGTACTCAAGGCCACAGAGTTTTGTTTCCTACTACATTAGGAAACCATGGAAAACTTTTCGGTATAACATCAACTGGATGTGCTCTTATGGTCCATTGTACTTTCTGCTCAATCTGAATCGACGTATCCTGCAAACTCAAGTTCACATTGGAGGCATATCTCAGGACATATCTAATTGTGCCTCATATAAATCTTAATGCATGTTTTGTTGTTGTCTAGTGAGTTTGTTTCGGATGACTCATGAAATGACTAAACATATTCACTGCATGGCATGAATCAAGTCTAGTGTTAACCAGATACATCAATGATCCAATCAGTTGTGGATTAGTCTCGTCTGAATCATCATCAATCTTTTTCTTTTAAATCGATCACGATGGATTTTGCATTCTGTCATACTGAACTTCTTTAATATTCCCACTGTATATTTTCTTTGACTCAAGAAAAATCTCATCGGTCCTTTGACATACTTCTTGTCCAAGAAGTAGTGCATCATACTCATATCCTTCATTTCGAAATCAAATGTCAAAACTAACTTGTATCCAACAAGGCTTTCTGAATAAGTCATCAAAATCATGTTCTTGTCACCAATATTGTAATAATATAGGTTTGATTCAGCAATACTCTTGCTAACACCCAAAATCATCAAGAATCCATCCATCTGATATAGTTTCCAACTCATGGATGGTAGTACGGATGGAAGTTAGTTGCATGCTTGATCTTATAGATCCACTTGGAAGTTACCACAGACTTCCCTTCTAGTCCCTGAATAATATCTTATACATCATTTTAAGATATACTAGTATTCTTCTGTTATGGCATCTTGCCATACCTGTTCTCCTATTGCTTCTCTAATACAAGGAGGCTCAACATCAATGAAGTGGTGCATGACTGAAAGATAGCTTGAAAATCTCTTTTGCTTTCTTGGGATGTGCCTTGAGAGGCTTATATGTTTCTCTGCCTCTTGCAGAGTGAGTCTAGGTAGGCCTTTTATGCCCTATTATCCCCCACTTTTAGGGATAACTAGGAGATCATGTCTCGAGGCCCACAGGTCCTAGGCATGGAGTACTGAGAGCAGGATTGACTTTAGCATGGCCCTGGAGGGCCCACTTTTTCTTTCTTCTGGCATCTTTATCTTGTCAGCAGTAGCAACATCCATCACCATCATCTTGGTCCTGTGTTAGAGATGGTTCTTGCTCTGTGAGGTAATTAGTCCAGGTATCATGGTATGTGTCACTTTGATCATCAAACCCTTTGAATATGAGCATCTTATTCCTTTTATTTCTAACAACTGCTTGGATCTTACACTTGCCCACTTGACCATGTTTGGGGGGATTGACAGGGTGCCCTAGTAAGCCCGTGTCTGTAGGTTTTGGTTTTCCACTGGGGGGGATTTTTGAAAATACATCGTTCGCTCCCGTCACAACACCACTTTTCATCTTGTTTTCCGCTCACCTATCCCTTTCCACTTGTCCGAGCACTTGGTTGACCTATTTTCAGGATTGCACCTTATCTTGTGGGAAGAAGGGGCTAAAGTCCCAGAATGTAAAAGCAAGCTGGTAAACGATAAAAGCCTAAGAATAAAACCTTGAGATGCTTCGCCCAGGGATCCCCGAGAAAGCAATAAAAGGCTTCTCAACAAGAAACAAGAGGGACCCGAAAAAGTAATAAAACAAGACCTAACCAGGGGATAGGGGGTCTCATCACGAGCTAGCCTATTAGGTCCATGGGTACCTCGCAGTATGACATTGCCACCAGTTGGTTACCACGTCAGGGCAGTGGCTCTTGGTTGCATGGCCAAGGGAAAGGGGGTCTCATCACGAGCCAGTCTTCTTATCTCTGTAAAAGTGCTTGTGGGTAAGGTTGTCACCACTGGTCACCACGCCAGGGCAGTGTCCCCTGATTAGCTCTTGAATAAAAAAAAAAAACAATAAAAGATAAAAGAATAAAAGGCAAGAATGGGCTTGGAAAGAATGCATCCATGACAGGTACATCTCGCCTTCTAACAAAGGCACCCATAGGTAACATTTCTTGCATCCTTGGCCCTTATTGCACCCAGATGCTTAGACATCCCCTAATCACATTGCCCACTTACATGGCATGGATGAGGTCTCTTCCGGGAACTTTCCTTTTCCAGTGGACACTATCCCAATAGGGCACCTTGTCTTTTCCTCAAGACTTGTATTGTAGGCTTGTGTAACGTCTTTGAGCTTTTGACTGATGTATTAGGGATTTTATGCACGTGTTTAATAATATTGATGATGAGATGTGATTGACATTGCTATGATCCCTGTGACTGATGAGCCCATGGAGGGCGTAGCTTTTGATGTGCAGGACCATGCCCGACGAACAGGTACCATTTGGACCGGTACACATCAGGAGATGATCAATTTCGACCTCCATGGGGTTGAAGATCCCATCAGGTGGATGTTGATACCCCATGAGGGGGCAGAGATAGGACATAGATGGATCGGGGGCTTTGCACCGGAGAAGAGGAGGACATTCCACCAGAGGCACCCTGGCACAACTTGACCTAGGGGAGTTGAGCCCTTTTCAGTGGAACGTTGGCCTTATAATGCCTAGGATGTCACCCATGAGGTCCATGACGTCATCCTTTCTTCATGGATGTTTTGGCAGATGGACAGGGCATTTGGCACGTATGGCAGCTTGGAGAAGCCCAGGGGGGGCTAACGTTTTGCTCATGGATTCTCCTTTTGCCCTAAGAGGGGCTAACATCTCCTTTAAGGGGGATTGATGTCTCTTTTCGGCTTGATTAGGGTTTTAATTTGAAAATTTATTGTAAAAACAATACGATTTAGTATTTTGGCCTTGTCAGCCTTTTACATGACCTAAAATGTAAATTTAGGTCATGATACTGTATAAATGAAGGATTTTCACCTTCATTTTTTGGATCACAACTTACTCACTCCATAAGGAGGTCTAAAATTTGCGCCTCTCTTGGGTTATTGGTTGATTTCGTGATGCACACTTGTTGAAGGAGGATCTTTTTGGCATGTTTTGGAATTTCTCTTGATGGAAGGTATTACAACTAGGTTTGCAATGCTTTTCTTGGTGATATGTAAGTATTTTTCTGCAAAACTTCTTGAATGAATGGTTGTAGTTTCATTTCTTGCATATGTTTATAATTTTGCTAAATAAAACCCTAGGTGACAAGCACACAAGTAGGTCCTTGTCTTATGTCCCCATTGAGAGAAAGTTTTCAGCCATTGATTGAAGAAGGAGAGAACCTAACCATTGCTACACTCTCTTTCTCTCTTCATTTATCGATAGTCATACTATCTATAAGCTGAGAATAAGGAGACGCCTTAAGCCTAGGTTTTCTACACTTTGGGCCAATTTTTCTAGGGTTTGCTGATAGAGCCTTGCTATAGCAACACTTTGCTTGATCAAACTTTCTTGTCTTGGTTTTATGCTTCATCTTTAGCTAGTCATGATTTGACATTGAGTTAAGGAAGGAGGAGAGAGCACTGAGGCCTAGTTCTCCTACACCAAGGTGAGCCTCTCTCCCCTGGGGTTTTGACTTTGAGGCCTTGCCTTAGCAACACCTCAAAGCTTCTCCCTCTAGTCCTTAGCCGTTTTTACCTTTGACTCCTTTAGCTCTTGCATCCTTCACTATTGACTCCATTTATCCCTAAGGCACTGATCTAAAAAATATCTTGCGTTGAAGTGAACCTGATCAAAACTACTCTCAAAACATTGAATGAAACCCTAACTACACTAACCCTAGCTTATAAACTAAGCCTATTAACTGAATTGTTGTCGTCATCTCTTGATATTAACACCTTTGTGCAGCTAAACGTTTTTCTTTATAAGCAATTGAATGGTGTTGAAGGCATTAATTGAATGAAGTATTGATTTGTTGCATTGAATGCCACATTATTCTAGCATTTATTGAAGAAGTGATATAATTTTCATTGCTATTTTATAAACATTGACTTCGTCAACATTTATTGTCAAATTGCTTATATGTTTATCAGATAGTCATTGATTTATATGAAGTACTAACCCATTGAGATAGCTTGCACATATCAGTTCATTGTTGCTTTGTCTCAGGTAGGTGTATCTCTTTGGGGGGTTTTACTTTATTATTGGCCTTTGGCCGGACTATCTGCTCGGTGGTGACTTGTGAGGGGGGAATAAATACTTTATCATGTAATCCTTTGCCTTCTCAAAACCCCAGGTCACTGGGGACGTCTCCCCTAGGCCTTACCACCATAAATAGAAAGAACCGTCCCATTGTGGTGACATTGGGTGGGATTGGTTCCTGTTACGCCAGTTTGACTCTCCAATTTATAGTCTTTTATCCTTGCTACAAACTGTGCGATAACATGCCCTACTGCAATATCTTGAACATATCAACTGGAGCAATTGTATCAACTAAAATAATGTATGTCTCCCTCTGAACTATTGAAGGGGGAGAAAGTATTGTCTTATTGTCAATCTCTATCTGAGATTCTCTGGATTTGAAAGACGATCTCTTCTTCAAGGACAACGTCTCTGCTTGTCTCAATCTGTCTCTGACCAAGGATGTCGATCTGGAATGTCTTTGAAGATTCATTGTATCCTTTCTTTCTAAAGGATCTAGCTTGGACTTCTTCTCTTTGGGTACATGAAAATACACTGGGCACCCAAATAATCTGAAGTGTTCAATTTCGGGCTTCATTCCGGTGATGACTTCTTCGGGATTTATGTTTTTCAAAGTCTGGTGAAGATTCTTGTTCTGAACATATACTCTGTCATGCATGCTTCTCCCCATAGAATCCTAGAAAGATTCTGATCATGCATTATTTCATTGGTTGTCTCAATGATGGTTCTATTCTTTCTCTTTCTCAAATAGTTTTGACTCCCTTTGAGTCAAGTGACTCCCTCTGAAGGATAAGCATCTTCCTTTGTTCCTACCATGTCTAGAACATGAAAACAAGAGGAACCAAAACAATAATATCTCCTAAAGGAGAATGATGAGGACATCTCTAGAATCAAAACAATTTAAGAATTGTTGTCACAACTACAACACCTCCTTGTAATGTAGAAAGATTTAGAAATATAGATTATAGAAATGACAATTTCAACAATAAAACCTGGAGTCTTTACTTCCAGTGTGTTGTTCCTCTGAATGCACTGAGATCCCTCTGGATCCATGACTTCAGCAAAGGTTCCTTCCTCCTGCAATTACCCTTATGACAATGGTACAAATAATATATATACAAATGCATACCCGAGGGTGCTGATATGATTTCTCCAATGGCACCTGGATGATCTTTGTCCTCTAACATCTTCATGAAGAAGGTAGTCACAGTGTCACCCTTTTGTATTACCCATAATAATCCTTCCTCCGAAGTCTTGTCTTCCAGGAACTTGAATTTGCTTGATCCATCAAGCTTATCTTCCATAATATTTCTTGTTCATCATAATTTTAGATTCTTTACAAACCCTTGTCAACTGGGCTTGAAAAGCTAATGGCTAGGCTAAGCTAGCTCTTTTAGATTTTATTGGACTTATGACTGCCAACAATAATCCTTTGAAATATAAGAGAGCACTGGTGAGCTGAAGAGCTCCTTCAATGAATTGCAAAAACCCTAATTTTTAAATTTTTGCAGAAATTAGCGAAACCCTAGGGCCAAAAAGTCAAAATGCTTGGAAATGAAATCTGAAGCTTGTTGGAGGTGTGCTGAAGGAGGCCGTACACTCCTATGCACTTTTTAGCCCCAACATCCAAGTGACAAGTGTTGAAACTCCTAAAAGAGGTAGGCTGTATGGAATTTCTGGAAACCCTAGGAGGGTCATACGGTTTTGCAGAAGAGAGAGAGGAGACTTGGCAGATGCTTGTGCAATGGGTTCTTTCAAGACCTATCCTTTGATACCATGTTGATTTTTCAATAAGGTAGGTTAAGCATGTAGTTCATTTCAATTTGCATTTGTCTTAACCATAAACAAGAATGTTGCAGCAACCAAGATCACAAGAAGAAACACCATGCACAACAACACAATAAGTATCCTGGGAAACCCTTCTCAACAAGTGAAGAAAAACCAGCCAAATCCTTTGCTATATTCTTCAAGAGAAAGACTTTCGCCACCAAGAAAAACCTAGCACACAAGAGGGTAATCAAACCCTAGAACACTAGCTCCCAAGAGAGGTGCGCACTTTCCCAAGTGAATGTACTTGCTGAAATTTCCAAACTCACATGAAGGGTGTATTTTTAAAATGGGGAATCTTCCTTTACTTATATTAGACTTGTCCTATCAACAAAAGTGTCTATTGGCTCAACAGGGCCGACCTCTCTAAGTCACATTATAATTATAATTATAATTATAATTATAATTATAATTATTATTATTATTATTATTAACCCAATTAATTATCTTTTACATTTATTATTAATCACATTAAGGTGGGGCCGACCTATACCCTTTACATAACAATT
>ML793181.1:111813-140178 GCA_009831015.1 Picea engelmannii
TAAGTCACATTATAATTATAATTATAATTATAATTATAATTATAATTATTATTATTATTATTATTAACCCAATTAATTATCTTTTACATTTATTATTAATCACATTAAGGTGGGGCCGACCTATACCCTTTACATAACAATTAGGGTTACAGGCAGGTTTGACTCTTGAACAATATATGGCAAAGGATCTAATACACCCACTAGTACTCATCCACTAGGGGCACATCCATAGGGATGCCATATCTCTGGTTCACTGCATTACACAGAAGAACTAGATCTTCACACGTTCACATGTGCTCATCCACAGGCACGTCCACTCTACAGATATTCTTTCCCACTGCCTCACACAGGAGAATCATCTGGAGTCTTTTCATTAACTCTGCTGCTCATAGGAGGCTAATACATCATCTTCATTTCTGTTCACGTGACGATGCACCTAGAACTTTGGGATTTCACACGTTCACCTTGTGCTTAGCCACAGGCACATCTAACTCAACAGATCACCTTTCCCACTGACTAATCATCTGGAGTTCTTCTCAACTCTTTGAATGGAGGAGGTCATCTCTACGTTCCTAGCTCTGTCTCACGCAAGAACCACGTACCATTCTTAGGGGCTTTCTCTCAAGTTTGTAAGCTAAGAGAAAGACTCACATAGCTGCAATGATCCACATCTCACAGGTTTGTAAGCTGGAGAATGTCTCTCATAGCTACATTCATCAACACAAGCAAAGAGATCAATAAACTTGTAACCCTTACCTAGTTGAAGCATTAACAAGATAGAACCTTGATTCACCAAGCAAAATCCACCATAAAGCAAGAAATATCCTCCAAGAGAGGTAGCGCATTACTTTATCCACCAATAGCCAAAAGAAACCAAGACAAGGGCACAAGAAAGAAAAGATTTCCCAAAGAGGGCGCAAATTTAAGCTAGGAGAGCCTCTCACAATGGGAGAGTTATGATGAAATGAGATACAAATGATCTTTATTTATACAAAACGTTCTAAACATAGTTTGTCCACATAATTTAGGTTAAACCACAAGATAAGGGGACAACATCCCTAATATTTCCCCTTCACACAAAATAATACTTTTTTAATTCGTAATGTGCACATAAGTAAAACCCTAAGTAAGATGTCACCCCTCTAGGGTGACGTTTTGGAATTTTTTGCAAGTCGTTGGAGAAGGAGATGTTGAGCTAGGGATCCAAAGGCCACGTGTCCTCAGTCTAAGCCTCTTCTCCATGATTCATGGCTTCCTTCCTTCAAAACATGCCAAGTGTCCTCAACCACTACCAAACCCTAGACCTACCATGATGTCAAGCCCTCAAGAGTGACGTTTTGGCCTTCTTAGGCAAAACGTTTGGGTGGTAGGGGCTAGGTTAGGTCCTCCATGATGTCCTCTAAGCCTCCAAAGGTATGTCTTCATGATCCTAAATGTGGGCCCTTGGAATCCAACCTATGGGCTTCAAGCCCCATGGAATCCCAAGCTAGGCTTGTTCCTCCAAAATTGTCCACTAGCTGGGTCCTGCAAAAACAAATGGATACGCCCTCCAAAGATTGCAAGTCAAAGCATCATGATGAGTAAAATCAAATCAATAAAAGAGCCATCTAAGCATGTACATCCAAACTGCCTCATCAAAATAAACCAATGCTCAAAAATCCTATGTAATTTTCCAAATTTAGGTATGGGAGGGTAGACAAAATGACCTATTGGATGAATCGTACCTCAATTTTAGGGGTGTTTCCTGAGGGGGCCTCCTTCTAAGTCATGTGGGTGAGGTGAAATGGATGAGGGGAAGACTTTTGGGCATGGGTTTCATGACATAAAAGGCGTTACAGTGTCTCACTTATGGGTGCCTTTGTAGAGGGTGTGTTGCACCTTCGTTTTCAATGCATCTTTTTTCCAAACCCATTTAATGTCATTAATTAATTAGAAATCCAAAACCTTGGGTACTCCCTATTGGTGAATCGATTAGCTTGGGGGGTGGTACCACAAGGACACTTGAAACTAGAGGTACATAGAGTGCCATATGCAAGGAAAGAAGGGACATTGCATAAGTGTACACACCTCAACAAGTGGAGACATTTATATAATGTTAATTTGTTTTTGTAGGTCTTTGATTTTTTAGGAGAAGCATTTAATTGCTCTCAAGACCTCTTTGGGAAAGCATCTGGAAGGTTTATAAGTAGGATTTTATCTTTTTCCAGCTATCTCCCCTCTAGGCCTTCAACATCTTCTTCCCATGAAATGAGGGACAACCCCTTCTTGGGTCCATACACCCTAAAATCCCAAAAGGTGAGGAGATTAGGGGATGGAGTGTGGAAAGTGACAAGTATGGTTGGGAATCGCACGATGACTCGTCAAAAGGACTTCCCAGTAGAAACCCTATCCCTAAGGGTGGCCCACTTACTAGTGCGCAATGTCAACCACCAAAGTGAAACGGGGCAAAGAGCATAATGTCCAAGCAAACGTCACATAATCAAAAGCAGTAATAGATGCAACAAACTCAAATGCCTCAAATATTGAAATGACACTCACCATAATACCTGACTTGTACCTCATGGAGCAAGACCCAATGTCTTTTGGAGGCCAGCTAATGTGGTGGATATCGTTGTGACAAACTTGGAGATGTGGTGGTGAGGTGGGTCTCTGTCTGTGCAAGTGGACATTGTTGGTCAAGTTATTTCTCAGTACTCCATGTCTGCAATCTGAGGGCCTCAAGACATCATCTCATTTGTTATCCCTAGGAGTTGGGGATAACACTTCCAAGCCTTGAAGGAGGTTATGTGCACCACTCATATCCTATCCCTTCTCGACTTCACAAAGACCTTTGTCCTAGAATGTGATGCTTCAGGGAGAGGAATTGGAGCATTCCTTATGCAAGATGGTCGACCTTTGGCCTTTACCAACAAACAACTGTCGGAGCGACATTTGGGCTAATCAATCTATGAAAAGGAAATGTTGGTTATTTTGCATGCAGTGGATCTCTAGCGCCCTTATCTATTGGGGAAACACTTACAAATTAAGACAGATCATCAGATCCTCAAGTATTTTCTGGAGCAACGTATTTCATCCCCAGAGAAACAAAAATGTGTGACTAAGCTATTTCGATATGATTATGAGATCATTTACAAGAAAGGCAAAGACAATGTTGTTGTTGACTCTCTTTCAAGAAAATATGAAGATGAAGGGTCCCTTTTTTCCCTCTCCTTTATTGTAACCCATTGGCTCGAAGTTGTTCGCTAGGAATGGCTGCAAGATCCCAAACTTCCGCGTCTAATCCAACAATTACAAGCCATTTCTTCAGTTTCCCTAGGGTACTCTTGGAACAATGATAAGCTTCTCTACAAAGGCCATATGTATTTAAGTAGACAATCACAACTTAAATCCATGGTTCTTTTTGAGCTTCATGCTACACCCATAGATGGGCACCTAGGGTTTACCAAACCCTATGATAGGTTCAAACCTTCTTTTTTGGGGGATGGTATGAAACAAGATGTCCACACTTTTTTGGTGGAATGTGATGTTTTTCAACGCAACAACGAAGAAACAGTCAAACCCCTAGCACACTACAACCACTTCCGATTCCACCCACTATTTGGAGAGATATCTCTATGGATTTCATTGTTGACTTACCTAAATCAAGCAATAAGTCAGTCATCATGGTGGTAGTTGATCGTATTTCCAAATATGCTCATTTATGTGCTCTTCAACATCCATTTACCACCTCCAATGTGGCTCAAATCTTCATGGATCATATCTTCAAGCTTCATGGCATGCCTCATTCTATTGTTTCTAACCGAGATCCCACTTTCACTAGCAATTTTTGGAAAGAATTGTTCAGGCTACAAGGAACCCAATTGCATCTCAGCACAACATATAGTCCTCAGACTGATGGCCAAACTGAAGCAGTCAACAAGTGTTTGGAAACATATTTGAGGTGTTTTGCATATGAGCGGAAGAATGTGTGGTCTCAATGGTTACCACTGGTTGAATGGTGGTACAACACCTCTTACCATACAACTACGTCCATGACTCCTTTTGAAGCAATATATGGACAAAATCCACCTTCAATTCTCTCACACATGCCAGTTGTCTCAAAGGTTCAGGCGGTTGAACAAACTCTTACAGTTCGAGAGGTTATTCTTCATTCTATCAAAGAGAATTTGGTAATGGATCAGAATTGCATGAATCCACATGAAGATCAAGGTCGTTCTAAACGTCAATTTGTTGAAGGGGACCATGTGTTTGTTCGACTGCAACCTTATAAGAAGACTTCACTCAAGGCTGAACATTGTCAGAAACTTGCACCTAAATTTATGGTCCTTATACAGTTCTCAAGCATGTGGGACCAGTCACCTACCAGATAGCTTTGCCAAGTCATTTTAAGCTTCATCCTATTTTTCATGTCTCATGCTTAAAGAAGGCGATCGGAACTAAGTTCTAGAATCAAACCAGTCTCCCTGAGTTGGATGAAGAAGGCTCCATCTGTTTGCAACTACAAGCAATCTTGGACCAGCATGAGCGTCGTCTCTGTCACCGCACTATCAAGGAAGTATTAGTACAGTGGAAAGATACAACTCCAGCAGATGCCACCTGGGAGCCAACTACCATTCTATAACAATTTCCTCATCTCAAGCCTTGAGAACAAGACTCTTTTTAAGGGGGAGGGCATGTTAGGGACCTAACCTCCCTAACCCCTCATGTAGGTAGAATAATATATTTTCCATGTAATAAAGGCCAATATTAATAAGGCTTAATAATAAGGAAGAATAAGTCAAATGTAAGAAGACTTAATAGAAGCTTCTGCTTCTAGAAGATCTTCCTCTAGATTTTTCTTGTGGTAGATAGATTTAGTATAAATAGGAGTCAAGGGCATGAGAAGTTTTTTCTTGAGAATTATTGTAATAGAGCGTTGCTCTATTGGAGGTTTCCCCCTCGAAGAGGCAAGTGAACATTGTTTCCTATCAATAAAGGTATTATTTTGGTGTTGTGGTTTCATCTATAATGTTGTTCCGCTATTATTCTCTGTGGTATTTATGTTTTTTACTATTATAATAGATCTAGTACTTAACACTAGCATTGTCTCAGCCAAGCAGATGGAGGGTATATTCAGGCATGGAGATGTAGCTTGTGCAGCATAGTGTTTGATCACTACTAAGAAACGTTCATACATTAGCCATCAATATCATGTAGACATCTAGACATTGTTGAGAAAACATGACCGAGTTTTTGGGGAGATTCCACCAGGGATACCTCCATATAGGGTATTTGATCACACCATTGAGCTAGAGGAGGGGGGAAAACCCGTTATTACCACTCCATACATGCACCCAAAGAAGTTTAAGGATAAGATAGAAAAGGAAATAAAGGAGTTGTTTGAGATGAGACATATCAAGCCTAGTTCTAGCCCATTCGCTTCATTAGTGGTTTTGGTCAAGAAAAACAATGGTACTATGAGGACGTGCATTGATTATCGGGGCTTGAATAATAAGACCATTAAAAACGATGGTACTATGAGGACGTGCATTTTAGATGAGTTAGTCAAGAAAAACGATGGCACTGTGAGGACGTGCATTTTAGATGAGTTGCATGGGGCAGTGTACTTTTCTAAGATTGATCTTCGATTGAGCTATCATCAAATCAAGGTCAAAGAGCAACATGTTCACAAAAACACTTTGAGGTGTCATTATGGGCACTACGAGTTTTTGGTCATGCCATTTGGGTTGACCAACACCCCAACCAATTTTCAGGCGTGTATGAATCATATCTTCAATAAGCAGTTGAGGAAGTTCCTGTTGGTATTTTTTGATGACCTCCTTATTTACAACAAGAAGTGGGAGGACCACTTGATGCATTTGGATGAGATATTGGGAATTATTGGGCAACGGACGTTATATGCCAAGGCGTCAAAGTGTGAGTTTGGCATGACAGAGATTCTTTACTTGGAACATGTGATCAGTGCGCAAGGTGTATAGGTACATCAAGAGAAGATCCAAGCCATTTTGGATTGGCCCAAACCTAGGTCCCTTATAGAGTTGCAGGGATTCTTTGGGATGTGTAGCTACTACATGAATTTTGTTAAGGGATTTTCATAGTTGGGTGTACTATTGATAGATATTACGAAGAAAGGGGCATTCAGGTGGACAGATGAGTCACAACAAGCATTTGAAAGGCTCGGGGAGGTGATGAGCACTTGTCCAGTATTAGCACTTCCTAATTTCACTCAACCCTTTGTGCTTGAGTGTGATGCGTCAGGTGAGGGTATTGGGGCCATTTTGATGCAAAACATACACATGATAATGTTTGAGAGTAGAAAGCTCAGACACTCAGAGAGAATCTACTCCATTTATGACAAAGAGATGCTTGCCATCATGCATGTTTTGGCGAAGTTTACGTAGTACTTGGTTGGGGGCCAATTCGTGGTTAGGATTGACCACAACAATTTGAGGTATTTCCTGGAGTAGAAGGATTTTAATGAGAGGAAACAGAATTGGGTCGGCAAGATACAAGCATATGACTTCAACGTAGAGTATGTGAAGGGTAAGAAAAATATTGTTGTTGATTCCCTTTCCAGGAAACTGACACTGTGTTCTCTCATGGATATTTCAACTAATTTGAAATCTCACCTCTTGGTGGAATAATCCAAGAATCAATTTGTGTGTGAGATGATGGATGGTCTCATCCAGGCTGACAAGTATAGAGTGGTGGATGATATCATTTTCTACAAGAACAATATATATCTAGTTCCTGAGTCCACACTCAAGGAGAAGATTTTGTGGGCTTGCATATATGTAGTGGTTGATCGGTTGACCAAGTTTGCACACTTTTATGTTATTTCATCAGAGTATAAGGCAACACAGGTGGTAGAATTATTTTTCAAGGAGGTGTTTAGAAATCATGGACTGCCTAGGTACATTGTCAGTGACAAGGACATCAGGTTTCTCAACACTTTTTGGTGGGAGTTGTTCATATTTGTCAGCATAGAGTTGACTCCTAGCACCAATTATCACCCTCAGAAGGATGGTTAGACAAAGATTGTGAACAAATGGATTGAGGGGTATCTGCGCAATTACGTATTGGGACAACAGAGGATGTGGATTAAGTGGTTGCATTTGGGTGATCATTGTTTTAACACTACCTACCACATTTTCATTGGTATGACCCCATTCAGAGCACTATACAATTATGATGCTTTTTTATTTGTAAATTTGGAATTTGGGGATAGCAGGGCTCCCAAAGACAAATATTAATACAGGAGAACCAAGACATCCTTAGGGCCCTTAAGGAAAACTTGCAGACAACTCAGAATTTGTTGGACACATAATCCTTGGGATTGTGTTTTGTAACAATAATGTACATATGAAGAGTCGTAGGTGATAGGAAACGTCTTCAGTTATGGAAGACCATCAATCGTTTATTGTTGTATTTATGCACCTATTAAGCTAGTACAATAGACATTAGTGTGGAGTTACAATTCTACCCACTCTTGCCCTGACAGTGGTATGAGAGCTAGGTTGAGATTCTAGGGTTTAGAAAGCCAAGGCGAGTGAGTATGGACAATGAATTGGTGTGAGAGTGGACAATGAAATGGAAATCGAATGATGTGAGAATGGACAACGAATGGACAGGTCCCGAGTTGTTTTTGGCGTCGTTGATATTAAGAAATCGAACCATAGAACTATCACTGTTCCCACATAACGTGCCAATCTCTATTGTATCATCATGGAACGATTACAATCCTTGATGCATGAATATAGGACACATAGGGTGCAGCGAGGAGGAGGATAACCAGATATGCATGCAATGGACAAGCTATACCAATTTGCAATGGAGGAGGTCAGTGGGTGAAGATATGCGTTAGGGTGAGTTCGCAAAGATACGGGTGAGTTCCGCCCAGATATGGGTGAAGAAGAATAAGTAATAGCTAGTGTGTGAATGAGTGAGGAATATGAAAAATTGGGTTTTCTAGTGGTGTGAGTATTTTTTTTTCGCTCGATTGGAAATCGACGAAATAATGAGCCACGAATTTGATCCCTCTATCCAACAATAACCAGAATGGAAACCTTAACTGATGGGCATTATGATTGCGGCGACGAGATTAGGGTTTACAAGGGAGCCAACGTAAATAACTTCACAATCAAGGAGGCAAATGGTCTGAGGGAGAATAGGGATATCATACTGAAATGCAGGAGGAGTCGACCAGAGCGTAGAGCGCAAAGGGGAGAGAGACAGACGAGGGCATTTCAATAGGTTATCTGTAATGTCCCCATTTTGGGACATCATTATATTACAGAGTGTTATGATGACTAGAGTTGTCAAATGGAGGTTATAGCGAGTACAGGGGCTATTGAGGGGTTTTTTGTGGTCCAGATTGCATCGCTCATCTTATTTCATCATTTTGATCCATTCCGCACAGCTTGGCTTTGGTTCCGTTGCATTCTGACGATTTCCGTAATTTTGAGTTGTTTTGCGCTATATGTTAATTAAATTCACTAAGGAGGTCATATTGGGCATAATACTTGAAGGAACCTCTTAGTGTAATAGCTCATTGGAATCGAAAGGAATAGCACTACAGGATAGGATGATGAGAAGTGACTTTCAGTGGCCAAGGAAGCCATAAGGAGGGATAAACTACTTTTTAGAGGAAAAATAGTTAATTAATTAATTAAACTAATTTAATTAATTAATTAATAATTAAATAAAGTAAAAGTCACTTGGAGAGACAAGGTGAGTAGGGAGGATAAAAGAGAGACAGGGGCCTCTAGTCTATGATTATGTTGATTATCATTTGATATCTGGCTTCTTGCTAGTGAGCCCATGCACTTTGGGGTTTTGACAGTTTTGACTTCACAAACCCTAGAGATCAACTCGGTGGTGAAAGATCTCACCTATCTTGATCCAAGCTTGGTCACGGAGGTGAAAGATTCCTCCCTCGCCATTCTACATCAGATCTACTCAGTTACAGGTGGTTCCTACATCAGTCACAAGTTTAGAGAGAGCTAGGGCGCAACACTTGGAGATTTCCAACAGGAGGGCGCACCACCTTGAGGAGAATAGCTCGATCTGGAGAGAGGAGAAGGAGTTTGGGTAAAATAACTCCCGGGTTTTCTCTGTATGGCCTAGACCATCATTTCTAGCATATTTCGAATGAGGTTTACATGTTATCTGATTTACTAGAGTTGGGCACGAATTGTAGAGAAAGAGGGCGCATTGCATATTGAGGATTCACTTGTTTGGTGACCCAGATCTTCACCATTTGACTTGAGGTTTTACTTGGGGGTTCATCTTGCCCCGATCTACAGTTCCATGTATTTTGAGAGCCTTTGGACGTCTCTATGATGGAGGCAAAATTATTGAATCTTCATCATCCAGGAGGGCGCAAACCAAATAGGGGTATGTTCATTTGGATCGTCATAACTTCATCGTTCAGCTCGAGACTTCATCAGGGGTTTGGTCTTGGCCCGATCTACTCTTCTAGCCATTTTTAGAGTATTTGGAGGCATCTAGCAGCAAGGCCGAATTATTGGGTGTATTCAGCTTACCAGCAGGGCGCAACTTATCCAATTTGAGGGTTGGCAAGTCAAAGGACAAGGATCTCATCTGGTTATCCATCTATTGTATCTATTTGGCCTTTGGAGGCTTGTATCTTCTCCTCTTGGATCCAACTTGAGGGATATCATCATTTTGCTACTAGATCTTAGCTCTTTTGCACCAGATCTGCAGATTCATTGTAACAAGATCTTCTACTATTGTTAATAAATCAGATCTGAGGTATTTATGGCTATTTCTTGTGTTGATTGATCTTGTATATTGTTGAGGTATGTTCCATTGCTATATCTGCTTCATTGTTGCTGCAAACACACATTAAAACCATTAGTAGTAACCATAGCACAACTCGTGAGACCTAAATCTACAAGTGTTTGACGAAATGCCACAACCAGAAAACATTTCAAAATCAATGAAAACGAAATGTTACCTGGCATCTTGGCTTGGGAAAATTACAGTGGTATCAGAGCGTTGATCCTCCTAGCCAGTGGGGATTAGCGCATGCATCCAGAGCTTAGACTCCTACTAGCTTGAGGGGTCTTCCATAGGGAGAAATGGATAAACATGAATGGGATCTAGCCATGCGTGAGTTGATAGAAGACATACAAAATACTGGAGAACGATGTAGAAGATGGTTGGAAGAACAAAGCATTCCTACACCCATTAGGAGCAGACAACTTTGCTACAACTGCAAAGTGCCTTGGGAATCATATCATAGATGTAGGGGTAAAGGTAAGAGACACATTATTGAGATGCACTATGACAGTGAGGATGAGGAGGTACATGGGGATGCAACCATAGATTCATATTTAGAGCAGTTCGAGGAGACTAGTGACTCTTGCACACTTGGGGAGGATAGTGACACTTGCGCATTGGAGGGACAATTAGATGGACAGGATGATAGCACCTGTGCTTTAGCAGTCGTATCACATAGTGTTGATGACCTTACACTTCAGCGGAGTGGTGACACTAGTGAATATTCACACGTGTTAGCACCTAGACATGATGGGCTCCCTATGGTGACTATGACACAGTTGGTACCTTCTTGGACACCTATGATAGCCATGACACAGGAGGATATCAGTGGCATTACTGATATAGTGGTAAAGCCCTGCACATGGATTGCACACCAGGGACAGGTGGACCTTCACGAGGGACATGACTTGGAGACAATTGCTCTTACACATGCCTATGAGGAGAGTGGGTCACCTCTTTTGGAGACTCCATTGTTTGATCAGGTTGCGGAGACCGACAGTTTCATGGGACCCTTACTTCCAGGACCGATCGACAGTGATGAGGATGCACTCCTTATTGATCGAGATGACCATAGCACGTGTCTGGACACATCTATATGGGATCTAGGCGCAAATGATAGTATCAGGGTGAGTGCACAAGAGGATACAACTTCCCATACATGATACAGTATGATTCAGATGGGGCTAGCAGTTGGTGATGGTGTGCAGTGCCATACAGGAGGTCGCAGTAGCATAGTGGACAATGGGCAGTTCGTTAACTTACCTTTTGCAGAGAGTGTTGTTGGGGATTCCATGGGTGACACTAGCAGTGAGGGGCTTGAGGTAGCACCTCAACAAGACTGTGATGAGCAGTCATGACACTTGGCAGGATAGTTGAGAGTCAGTGAGGACATGATCATGGCAGCCACTAGACGCATTAAGGACACACATGCATGGGTAGCAGATTATTGTTGGAGGGCATCGATGGCACATGATAGCTCAGATGGGGGACTTGCCATGGATGACTTTCATACTCTATGGGAGAGAGTGACCATGATGAGGGTCGACTACCAACAGTTGTTGATGGACAAAGATTACCTATTGGAGGTTGGCGAGATGTATCACAGGGCCTTGAGGGAGCAGGAGCTAGAGGTGGACCGACTCACTCATGAGGGGGTGAGCACACGAGGATTCCTGAAAGGCACACAGATAACCCTTCAGGAATCAGAGTCTAGATCAGAGGAGCTCCTTGAGAAGATTAGACAGAGATCGACTACATCTATCTTAGCAGAGAGTTAGATATATCCTTCAGCCACATTGCTAGAGGATGTTGGTGGTTTAGTAGAGGAGCACCAGTTGATGGAGGAGCATGAGGAGTACCTAGGATCACTGATGAGTATGGAGAGATGTGCTCCGGAGGCACAGGAGGATGCCCATGTGTCAAAGGAGCTATCCTCCACGAGGATCTTTGAGACAGTCGAACACTCACATACGCAAGGGGACTCCAGAGCCAGGGGCA
Source organism: Picea engelmannii (assembly GCA_009831015.1). Classification (NCBI taxonomy): domain Eukaryota; kingdom Viridiplantae; phylum Streptophyta; class Pinopsida; order Pinales; family Pinaceae; genus Picea; species Picea engelmannii. The sequence goes on from ML793181.1 coordinate 123,616, forward strand.
GTTATGAGGACACTTCCCTTTGTATCCCAGAATTGGTTGACCTTCATATAGAGGTTGACCCAGTAGTACACCCAGGACCCATGATGTTGCAAGAGTATACAGTGGTGAGTGATAGTACACAGAGACATGCAGAGGTGTGCGGTGGGATTCAGAGGGACGTATTGGATTGCAGGGAGGAGACACACTTAGTGGGGCATGGAGATGTCGCTCCTTTGCAACAACACTTAGTTCTGAGAGATCACCTTCACAATATCAGTAATTGCATGAGAGATGAGGGATGGACAGTGGTTGACCAACAGTTGGAGGAGTTACCCCCGGTTGTACCTGATGATTGGGGTTCAATGATGACTACAGGCAAGTATTTACCATGGGTGCCAGTGAACAAGCTTTTGGTTGAATCCTTGGGATTGACCAAAGCATATGATACTTTCCAGTCCTACAGTCAACTACAAAGGTTTATGTTAGCCTTTCCCAACACTTTCATCGTTGACAACAACATCGGGGGAGATAGACAGTGGCAGAGGACATGGAGAGTTGTTAGGTCGAGACCACCTGACAGGAGTGCTTTTACGACATACAACAGGATAGGGGTGGATCATTATAGGAAGACAATTGAGACTTTGTGCATGATGGTGAGCATCTTAGGCCATGGGATATCAGACATCTCAAAGGGCGACACAGATCTAGATCCTCGGGGGGATGAGCATGGAGGGCTTTCGTGATCAGTATGACACGGGAGCAATTAGGGGGGATTGGAAGTGATAAACTTCCAAGTTTTCCATGGGATCTGGGAGTCCATTTGGTTAGTAGGTTGTTTCACCTTATGATGACCCAGGTTGCACCAGAGAGCCACATACTTCACTCTGGGTTGGTTTTGAGAGGGCTTCCAGGGGCTTGTCCTATGGAGTGAGACAGTTTCTCCCTTTTGATACTCATGATTGAGTATGGAGATGGTTTGGCAGATATTACTTCCACATAGGTACTTTTACCAATGCAGCTTCTAGATAGCAAGTCCAGTTTCCACAGGTATTCCAGCGTGAGGATCCGGGAGAGGGGGATCCAGTATGTACATGGTGAGAGGACAATCATGATCAGAGTAGTGTAGCGCCAACGTGGTGATCTTTGGCAGAGACTAGCATGGGACCCGAGAATTGCAGGGTTGAGCAATTCATTGACTGATGGAGGCAAGTGGACCCTTGTAGTGGAAAGTTATTTTGACTTTCGATTGAGCTTCAGTATTGCGGAGAGCACGTCACTTAAGGATGATTCATTGAGGTCTTGCAGTACCTCACTAGGGAAACAACATGTGCAATTGGTGGAGACCATGTTGGTCTTGGTATGGACTTGGAGGATGGGCTCATTCTGGGTTGAGGCCATGTGTCATTTGCATGAGACTCATGGTGTTGATATGTTTTAGGATTATGCTTCACAGGGTATTGCAGTTCACATCCTGATATGGGATCCACGGGATAAAGTGCGTGATAGTTCAGCTTTGGGTGGAACTTACAGTGTGTCCCACAGGGGGACATGAGACCCCGGTATTTTATATGGATTGATTCAGTTATTGCTTGAGGACAAGCAATATTCTAGCAGGGAGGACTGTAATGTCCCCACTTTGGGACATCATCATATTATAGAGTGTTATGACGACCAAAGTAGCCAGATGGAGGTAATAGCGAGTACAGAGGCTATTGAGGGGTTTTCTGGGGTCCGGCTTGCATCGCTCATCTTATTTCATCATTTTGATCCATTCTGCACAGCTTGGCTTTGGTTCCGTTGCATTCCGACGATTTTCGTAATTTTGAGTTATTTTGGGCTATATGTTAATTAAATTCACTAAGGAGGTCATATTGGGCATAATANTTGGAGGAACCTCTTAGTGTAATAGCTCATTGGAATCGAGAAGAATAGAACTACAGGATAGGGTGATAAGAAGTGACTTTCAGTGGCCAGGGAAGCCACAAGGAGGGATAAACTACTTTTTAGAGGAAAATGGTTAATTAATTAATCAAAGTGATTTAATTAATTAATTAATAATTAAATAAAGTAAAAGTCACTTGGAGAGACAAGGAAAGCAGGGAGGATAAAAGAGAGACAGGGGCCTCTATTATATGATTATGTTGATTATCATTTGATATCTGGCTTCTTGCTAGTGAACCCATGCACTTGGGGGTTTTGAGGGTTTTGACTTAACAAACCCTAGAGATCAACTCGGTGGTGAAAAATCCCACCTATATTGATCCAAGCTTGGTCACGGAGGTGAAAGATTCCTCCCTCACCATTCTACATCAGATATACTCAATTACATGTGGTTTCTACATCAGTCACAGGTTCAAAGAGAGCTAGGGTGCAACACTTGGGGATTTCCAACAGGAGGGCACACCACCTTTAGGAGAATAGCTCGATCTGAAGAGAGGAGAAGGAGTTTGGGTAAATAACTCTTGGGTTTTCTTTGTATGGCCAAGACCATCATTTCTAGCATATTTCGAAGAAGGTTTACATGTTATCTGATTTACTAGAGCTGGGCACAAATTGTAGAGAAAGAGGGCGCATTGCAGATTGAGGATTCACTTGTTTGGTGACCCGGATCTTCACCATTTGACTTGAGGTTTTGCTCGAGGGTTCATCTTGCCCCGATCTACAGTTCCATGTATTTTAAGAGCCTTTGGAGGTTTCTAGGATAGAGGCTGAATTATTGGGTCGTCATCATCCAGGAGGGCGCAAGCCAATTAGGGGTATGTCCATTTGGATGGTCATCTCTTTATCGTTCAGCCCGAGACTTCACCGGGGGTTTGGTCTTGGCCTGCTCTACTTTTCCAGCCATTTTCAGAGCGTTTGGAGGCCTCTAGAAACAAGGTTAAATTATTGGGTGTATTTAGCTTACCAGCAGGGCACAACTTATCCTGTTTGAGGGTTGGCAAGTCAGAGGGCAAGGATCTCATCTGGTTATCCATCTATTGTATCTGTTTGGCCTTTGGAGGCTTGTATCTTCTCCTCTTGGATCCTACCTGAGGGATATCATCATTTTTGTACTAGATCTTAGCTCTTTTGCACCAGATCTGCAGATTCATTCTATCAAGATCTTCTACTATTATTAATAAATCAGATCTGAGGTATTTATGGCTATTTCTTGTGTTGATTGATCTTGTATATTGTTGAGGTATGTTCCATTTCTATATCTGCTTCATTGTTGTTGCAAACACACATTAAAACCATCAGTACTAACCATAGCGCGACTCATGAGACCTAAATCTACAAGTGTTTGACGAAATGCCACAACCAGAAAACATTTAAAAATCAATGAAAACAAAATGTTCCTGGCATCTTGCCTTGGGAACATTACACTATCGCCAAGGAATCTACTCATGGAGCTAGCAACATTGGCTTTGATACCATTGTTAGGCCAAGAGTGGGTAGAAAAGTAACTCCACATTAATGTCTATTGCATTAGCTTGATAGGTGCATAAATACAACAATAAATGAATGATGGTCTTCCATAACCGAAGACGTTTCATATCACCTACGACTCTTCATATGTATATTATTGTTACAAAACGCAATCCCAAGGATTACGTATCCAACATAATCAATAGAAGATATATGCAGACATGAACAAGGTTGAGCGCAACGTTGAGGAAGGAGACTTGGTATTTCCGAGGTTGCATCCATACAGACAGTCTTTGTTGAAGAAGAGTGGTGCTAAAAAATTGAAGTCCCATTTCTATTGTCCATACAAGGTAGTACAGAGAGTTGGGGAAGTATCCTATGAGCTGCCAGAGGGGAGCAAGATCCACAATGTTTTTCATGTGTCATGCCTAAAAAAGATAGTAGGACAACAGGTGAGCATGTCAACAGAGTTACCCCCGCTGGATGAGGAGGGGAAGTTGGTATTGATTCCGGAGGAGATTTTGGATTTTAAGGAGAGGAGATTGAGGAATTGGGTCATCAGAGAGTTCCTTATCAGATGGAGAGATTTTCCAGTAGAGGATGTTACGTGGAAGGGAGATCAAATTTTCCAGCATCATGATTTGTAGTTGCTTGGGGAAAGAAATCTCAGGAAGGGAGGATTGTAATGTCCCCTTCCAAATGATCGCTCTAAGAGGACAACTTAGTGGTCTATCTGATTCCCGTAGGCCATAGTCGATGAAAAAGGGAATTAATAGATTAATTATTTAATGTCATTTGGAGGAAAAAGAAATATTATAAAATGACATTGAGTAATTAAAAATGACTTGGAGAATAGCGTGAATAAAACCTTTAAAAGTCACTATAATCATTTAAGTGAAGGTAAAAGGGTCAGCGAAAGGGTAAAATGTTGAAAGTTGTAGCATCGGATATGTACTTCCACGTTGGCATGTGTCTAGCATGTGTAAGTCGTCTAATGCCTCTTAGAACCTTAAAAGTTCATTTTGTGTAAGTGGATGGCTTTTTGTAATTAATGGAGGTTAATTAAGTTAAAAGCCTAAGTTATTGGCTTTAGTAACTTAAGTGAAAATTAAACTAAGTCATAGCCATTGGATCTAGAAGTGAAGGTGAGATTAGATCTTAGTCGTTGATCATTTTGGATAAGATCTATGGTTTTGTCTTAGGGTTTGATTTGGTCTAATCTCAAGAGTATAAAAAGGAAACTAAGGTAAGAGGGGAAGACACAAGTGAGATAAAGACTACACACATAGAGTGAGCTTACAAGTGTGCATGTGCAAGGATCTAAGGGAAATGGACAAAGAGACAACAAGGGAGATATCAACCTTGAGGTTTGTGAGGCTAGGCTAATTGTTGTAATTGTAATTTCCTCGGAGAGGACATTTTCCTAGGAAGGGAGCCCCAATTAAAAATAAAATCTCACTGAACTGGTTTTCCCGCGAGGGTCTTCCAGGGTTTGGTTACCCGAGTACCTTATGCAATTGTCTTTTATGGTTTCTTGATTTATTTGCTTTCGTTGAATATTTGTTTGTTGAGAACCTAGTTGTATTGTGATTCAGTAAAATCTGTTTTTGCTTGGAATTAACGATCGGGTGCTAGGTTACAGAAAAATTAACATGGTATCAGAGCCAAGACTCCAATGGCGAAACTATTTTTGCACGAGATTGAGATCAACAGTGAGAATTACAAGCTGCAGGATTTTTTTTTAAGTTTTTAGTCTGCAGGAACTACGGGGTAGGAAAATATTTTTTTTTTAAAAGTACAAATTGTACGGATCCGTACGACATACAGATCTACTACAATAGAAAATCACGAGCTAGAGGAGGAGATCGTGGCTGAGAACTATGAGTGGATCGAACCAGGAAGCAGTGGATCGAGCCATGCCATGGTCGAGGGAAAACATGAATTGTTTGCAGGTGAGTTGACAAGGAGTCGTAGGCCGTGGGAATCAGATAGTCTATTCGGATAATTTTCTATAGCCGATAAAGGTATAGGCTGCATGCAAGTGCGTTGAGGGCGTGGACGTAAGCGTCGACAAAGAAAGGGTCGTCGGGTTGAGCGGCAGGAGGATTTTGCAGACAGTGGAGTGATGACATGAGGAGTCACCACAAAGATTGGGTTGAAGTGACATGCGAGAAGGTTGGACAGTCCATGGGGCCAGGGCCAGTAGCTGGAAGGTGCAGCCGCCATTTCATGGAAACAACAACACGTGAGTAAGGTTGTGGTCGTGAGTTGGGAGAAGGAAGTGAAGAAGTTGTCGGGCATGTGAAATACAATCGAAAGTTGTAGTGCAAGGCACGGGCGTGCATGAAAAATAAGCGTGCGGGCATGAGCTGCAGTCAGCCAGGAAATCAACTGTCGAATAGCTACGAGGTGAAGCCCGCGTAGAAAGGTGAAGTCGTTGGAACAACAACCGACGTGAGTTGAGGCCACTAAAAGAGCAGATAGTCGGCACATGCAAGAGGATGTGAGGCTAAGAGAATAGGTCATGCGAGTAAGTAGAGGGGTCGACCAGCAAGGCCAGTCGTCGACCAACCAAATCCAGCTACTGAATCAAGCCACCAATAGGCCCAAAGAGTTGTAGAGCCACCCAATAGGGGCCATAGGGGTCTGAAAAATCATTGGGCAAGTCCGGGCTACCCCAGGTAGCAGAAAGTTTGCCCATAATTTTTCAGGTAGTGGGAAGGTGCCTTGGACAATGAGTAAACAACCTGGGCAGTCGAGAAAAGGACCCGGGTAGCCCTGAGCAGCTTCAGGCAGCATGACTGGGCAGTGGGAAATGGGTCCCGGGGGACTGAAAATTGTGGAGTATCTTGTGAGTAATGGCAAGCAAGGTGATAGAGATCGAGGATCAGGTAGCTCTGAAGTTTGAGCAACTTAGAGGGAGTCAAGATTCAGGTTCTATTGGGAAGGAGTAGCCTTACAAGTCCGTCCAGAAGAAGTCATGGTTCGAGATGGCCATGTAGGATGCTCAGAAGCAGGAGGCTTCTAGGAGCATTGACAGGAAAGTCTTCGAAGCAGGGTCCGAGCAAGATGGCAGGAAGAGCTTCTATGTCAAAGGGAGCAACCAATTAGGAGGATTGGAGAGCAGCCATGGTAGCGGATATGGTAGTGAAGATGGAGCCACTTCCAGGTGATGGAAGTACCTTCCTTGCTAAGAGGGAGTGTTGAAAATTGTAGCATCAGACATGTACTTCCACGTTGGCATGTGTCTATCACGTGTAAGTCGTCTAATGCCTCTTAGAACCTTAGAAGTTCATTTTGTGTAAGTGAATGACTTTTTGTAATTAATGGAGGTTAATTAAGTTAAAATCCTAAGTTATTGGCTTTAGTAACTTTTAAGGGAAAATTAAATTAATTCATAGCCATTGGATCTAGAAGTGAAGGTAAGATTATATCTCGATCGTTGATCACTTTGGATAAGATCTAGGGTTTTGTCTTATGGTTTGATTTGGTCTAATCTCAAGATTATAAAAAGACAGCTAAGGTAAGAGGAGAAGACATAAGTGAGATAGAGCCTACACACAGAGAGTGAGCTTTCAGGTGTGTAGGTGCAGGGATCTGAGGGAAAGGGACAAAGAGATAGTAAGGGAGATAGATATCTTGAGGTTTGTGAGGCTAGGATAATTGTTATAATTGAGGGGTCATTTTCCCAGGAAGGGAGCCCCAATGAACAATAAAATCTCACAAAACTAGTTTTCCCACGAGGGTTTTTCCATGGGCTGGTTACTCGAATATCTTGTGCAATTGTCTTTTATGGTTTCCTGATTTATTTGCTTCCACTAAATATTTGTTTGTTCAAATCCTAGTTGTATTGTGATTCAGTAAAATCTGTTTTTTCTCGAAATTAACAATCAGGTGCTAGGTTACACAAAAATTAACATAAAAGGGTCAATAAAAAGGTGAAAGGGAAATAAAAAAGAGATGAGGGTGCCCTCTCTCATTATGTTGACGATATTTTCTAAAAATTGATTGGAGAGAGCTCTTGTGGCTTGTGATGGTTTTGCAGTAAAATCCTTGTGAAGAATTGGTTTCGGTGGTGAAATATTCCACCCTAGTTGATTAGTAGGGAAGATCATCCATATTTTCCACTTAGATCCCATTGTTGAGGAGATTGATTCACTTTTTGCAGCAGATTGGGGTTTATAGAGATCATCTTTCTTCTGGCGGAGGCTGATTTGTCTAGGTGTAGCAATTCATGGGCTTGAAGAGGGCACATCCATTAGTGGAGGGCACACTAGCTTTTGGAAAGGCCAAATTTATTTTGTAGTAGTCGAGCTCCTTTGTTGGGGGGTGAGTTCCCTTTGTGGAGGTCGTGTCATTCCTTGGGCAGTCGATTTTCTTGAGGGTAGGTTGATATCTTTTATGCAGGCCGAGTTTCTTTGTGAGAGGGTTGTGTTCTCCCTGTAGGGGTCGAGATTCTCTTAGAGGGAGACACATTTTGTTTTGAGGGTCGCCTTCTTCTTTGTGGGGAGGTTGAGTTCCTTCTAGGTAGCAATTCATGGGGGTTTTGGAGGCCATATTGGACAACAACTTCTATTAACCATTACAACATCATCTTCATCTCTATTTCTAGCCAACTATAATATCAATTGCAAGCATAATTCTGATAATATCTGTGAGTGGTTTTGTTTATGTAATTGTTCATGTTGGAGTAATAGTAAATTTGATCAGTTGGTTATTTTCCTTTGTTGTCTTTGCATCATTATCTACTTGTATTTATGTTGTTACAAATTGTATTCCAAATGCTCCATGAGATATGACAAATTGTTAGACAAAATGTTTGAATCAAACAAACACACAAAATGGCACCAGTAGAAAACTGTTTGACAATAGTCACAGACCAATAAGAGTAGAAAAACATATCAACAAACAAGACTACATCCAACAGTCATTAAAGGGCTATTTCAAGAATACATGGGCATTGCAGTGAAGTGTTTGAAAAAAGTACCGAATCAAAAATTCATCCATAACACAACAACTGTAAACAAAATTTATAACATCAACTGGGGAGGGACTTTACAAAGTACTAGGGTCCCTATACGGTGTTGTAGAGGATTGGAAGTATGACTTACAAATTAGTGTCACCTCCATCTTCAAGTGTACATCCAGTCTTCCATGTTTCTTGCTTAAAGAAGGTAATAAGCAATAAGATCTGAGCTCAACCTATTTACTAGAGATTAATAACATATTCACCGACTTAACGAGAAATGTGACCTCAAAACGAGAACTTTGGTCCAAAAAACCCATATTTTTTGGTCAAAAATGCCAAAATCAACTCTCGTTTCAAAAAGTGGTGCTACCAATAACACCTTTTTTGGGAGAGGTGGTTAAAACTGTGACTTGTTTGAAATCGCAGCCTTGTCAACTAATACCATTGCAGAAAATCAACCCTCAAGTCGGAAAGGTATGCTTCGAGTAGCACCAATTTTATTTTTGACGTTAAAATTACAACTTAACTGAAATCGTGGCCTTGATAACGAGTACCATCACAAATAAAAAAAGTTAAAACGGGCTCATAAATCAGAAACTTGAAAAATTGTTTACTAATTATTATTATTTTTTAGTTTACATTAAAAAAATGGAGGAATCATTGTAAACAAGCTAAAAGAAAAAGGGAAAAATAACATCGTTTAAAAAATAATAATCACATAATATAAAATAAAATAAAACTAGTCAATTCTCGCTAGCACATCTGGTTAAGGTGCGGGTTTTGTTTTCTAGGTGCCCCGAGTTCAATACCCTTACAATGTGTTTAGTCGGGAGGAGACACCCAAAAATCCATCCATGTCAAAAGGGTTGGTGCGGCCCAGTCTGGGTGTGATCCCTAGGTGATTTTGACGGTTTAGATGCCCCTGGGTTGTGGTTTCTTAGCCAATGGTTGAAATGTTGGCTCAACAAGTGATGGGCATTTCTAACCCCCCCCCCAAAAAAAAACAACATAAAATTTTGAAAAAACCTTAAAAAAACTAAGATTTAATTAAAACAATTTGGAGAAAAACCCTTAAAAAAACTAAATTAAAAAGAAAAAACCTAAAAGTAAAATTTTAAACACACCTTAAAATTAAAAAAGACCAAAAACATTTGTTTTTTAAATACTAAAAATAAAAAATAAAAAAGATTTTAATAAAAAAAAATAAACTAAAATAAAAAACAAAAGAATTAAATTGAAATTTAAAGAAAAAAACAAATAGATTGAAATTTAAAGAAAAAAACAAATAGATTGAAATTTAAAGAAAAAAACAAATAAATTGAAATTTAAACCCCAAAAAAGAAAAATTAAAAAAAAAAAAAACAAACCAATTTAAAAAAAAAATACAAAAAATAAAACAAAACACACAACGACTAGGGGAAGGTGATTCTCATAATCGCTCCTCCCCCCGCGCCCATCCTTCTCCCCATCGTCCATCCCCCGTCCTCGTCCCTCCCTCCTCCACCACACCCATGCCCCCTCGCTCCATTCACTATTTGTGGACAACATCGACAGGCAGTGGGGACAACACCTATAGGGGTCTATGTTTTCATCATGTAGCACTTATCCACGACCAACTTTTGCTCGCTGGGCATTTTACCCACTGCCTAGATGAATTTATAGATCCCTTGGTGTTTTATCCTCTGTCTGGGAAAATTTACAAACCCCTAGGTGTTTTATCCTCTACATTGGTGAATTTATAGACCCCTAGGTGTTTTATTTGCTGCCTGGGTGAATTTACATCCCTTTGGGTGTTCTATTCATTGTTTGAATGCCTCCACTCACTTGCTGGTTGATTATTTCCAGCATGCAATCTCTAAATCCGTTTTTACACCCACAACAACTCTTCTTTTTGAAGCACAATCAATAAATACGTTTTTGCACTTATGTAGCAAAGTGTTTTCCTAGCTCAGAGTTGGAGTGCAGAGTGAGATATTTTGTTGTTCGAAGTGTACAGTAGCATGATGATTAATTTCCCTTAGAGCTGGAACTCACAATGGTTGTAGCAAAATGTAAACAGAGGCTACGTAATCTATTAAAGAGGCTTCAAAAGTTGTTTGCTACAAAATTTGTGGAAGAGGTAGTGAATTCAAATTACACAAACAACAATTGAAGAAGCATCCATGTTGGTGGATGAATGGGCCATAGGACTACCATTTATGGATCAGGTCTACCAATGGCCCTACCTTATAATCATGCTGACCCACCATACCCATGTTACCTCAAGCTCTCTCTGATCTACTCGGATCACCGTTGGCATCCTAAACATCACTAGAGAACTATGCACATCTAGCTCTTATTTGTTCATCCCTACCTCTATACAGACATAGAGGGGACCCATTAGTAACATGTGCACATATAAAGCCAAAATACAATATCAAAAATAACAAACGTCAAAACATCACAAAACCCACCTAGGAGACTCCATGGTTCTCTTGAAGGCAAAACAATGTCACGGTCACTATAGTAGTTCATCCCAGCATAACGATATTGAAACACCACACGTGGTCATCTCTGCCACTGCTCTCGAATCTCAAGAGCAAAGATCACTCCTGCACTCATAAGTTGCAACACCTTTCCCCACTGATGCATCTGGGCTCTCATACACAACCATCTCAACCATCTTTCCGCGACCACAGCATGATCAATCGCTCATAAAACAAGCAACAAATCACCTAGCAAAAGGTGAATTCCCCTCACCCATGGGCATAACATTGGTTCAACTACAACACCATCGCCTCTCTCTTTAGAAAGGCCCACCCAAGTAGCCTCCCATGAAGCACATACTCCACACTCAACATCTAGCCACTTGTAATACAATGTGCCCCCAATGATCCATAGATTTGAACTATCAATGTGGCCATTGCCTGGGTCACTAAATCTTGTATCACTCGTATATAAATGGATCCCCCTCTCACCCCTCGGGACCCGTACAATATTGCTCCACCAACTGATCAATTGACCTCCCATCATCCAGTCGAGGTCGCAACTCGACCTTCTCGCCATGAATCAGTAACCCCATCAAAAAATATATATTTCTCAGTGACCTCAAGGTCACTAGGTGCTCTTTGACCATAAAGTGATCCTCCTTCAGATACCACATCCGTACAATCTTTGTAAGTATCCATTCATCAGGACCAAAAACCAGGCACTCAAAATACTTGAGTAATCCAAAGCTAACCAACATATGACGGGTTGCAGGGTATTCTCTAACCTTGATCCGTAGCCTCTTGTAATCCCACTCTCGTCAATGCACATATATGGCTCTTAGATATCACTTGCAACAACACCACAACAAACACATGTCAAATTAAGATCATCTCATAAAATCCCATTATTTCAATTTAGTTGCGTAGTTCGCACAATTGTACCAAGAACAATTGTGCAACTAGTATTGTGCGACTGTTATCTAACCAGTCACGTCAAAAGTGCAACTATTTAGATAAAAATTGCACAGATAATTCTCATGACTGTTTAGGGCACAATCACGCAGTAAGTTGCACAATTGTCAATCATACAACTGCGCAAATGTGCGCGGGAGACTAGAAAACAGATAGTAAATTTTAACAGCCATTTTTCGATCACCCATGTGAATTGTATGGGCCCTCCCAAAAAGGGGTCATATGATCCCCAAATTCCTCTCTAATATAGGAAATTAATGTGTAAAATGAATAGCTGGGTTAGGCCCCCTTACCTGGCCCTTGCCACATGAAACTCCACTCACCAATGTGCATGTAGTTGGCTCGAGAATGTCGGGGCTCCACACGCTCACATCCATGTCACTACAAGTACAAATGAAATGACATGGCGGGCTCCGCCAATGTCTTATATGGCCCCCATCATAATGTTCCTCACACTCGTACAAGAGCTCAAAAGCTCCATTTTCAAAATCATTTGCATTGTTGGGATAATCATCTTTCCCCCTTTAAGATGGTATTCTCCATTCAATTTCCCCGAAAGTTCCCTCGATATCCTTTGTCTCAGCACTCACTTAACAAGTACGCTAGCTCATTGTATCTATTTGTTGATTCCATTTGCCTCATCAAATTTATTTCTACTGGTGTTTTCACTTCGAGTATTTGGTTTCATGTGTGCAAGTACTTGTCCTAAGGCCCTCTTTGTCTCTTGCATACACATGGCAGGGCCATTCACCCTGCCCCTTCAGGTATATACTTATTCAAACTGGTATTCTACAACACTCCCTCTAAGCTCATTGCATTAACCGGTTTTTTCCCCATCACATATGCCTCTAGGATTTCTTTTCCCGGTTACACAACTTCACCGAGTTCCACATGTACTCCATTGCTACTAACCGGTAGTCCTCCACCCCCATGTGTTGCCTTGGTTTTTAGCTCCCCTTGCAAATCAACACCCATGTTGTTTTATACCATTAGATGGGAGTCTAAATTTTCTACATCCTTGAGAATAAACCTCATACTTCCTTCTCATGTTGGCCCATACATGTGGACTCCTAGTTGCTCACATATTTTTTTTTGGTTGGTTATATGGAATGTGCTCTTGCATTTTCATTGGCCTCTCATCTCTCCCAAGATCAGTAAACCATATGCATTCCAAATCACCATTCACCTACCTCCATGAATACCTACTCCAAGGGCCCCCTCCCCCCATTTTCTCTCACTCTTTTCCCTCCCAAGGCTAATCCATTTGATCATTGGGGCACCCATCTTCGTGTGTGTACATTCAACCCAATTATTTTTTACTCATTGGTAATTATTAAAATCCTATCTTTTATGGGAAATAATCACACTCATTCCATTGCAATCGATGGCATCATTTCACCTGATGACAGTTCTAGTCACCCTTGGTCGGAGAATTCACACTAAGTCACCTATGTATACATAATATTGGTTATTTACAACACCTCACGTATCCCAATACCCTTCACTGTGATCCATAGAGTTACTACCCTCAACCACCTATTTTATTTGCAATCACTAAATCCTCAGTCCTAATTTGACAAACATTCACTATATTTGATCATTACCCTAACACCATATCACTTTATGTCCAATTGGTTTTTGATTGCCGCCATTGTCATCTGTCCATTATGCTCTACCCAAGGGAACTCTTGAGTCTCATTCTTACCAACCTCATTCATAATTATTAGAATTCCGCCTCTATTACAAATTGTTATCTGGTCAATCTTTCATTGATTTCAAGGGAACCTTCATCCTTTACAGTCACGTCTTCATTCCTATTGACATCAACTCCCACTTTTCCAGGAATGTTGAGGTATCCCAGTTCCCATTAACATAAAGATGGTGAGCCATGGATGGGAGAGAGAGAGTCATCTTCTCTCTCTACTTCCATTGGCCCCCCTAATGTTCAATATTAATACATATCCACATCAAGATCGATCTTACCTTATGACAGTTGCAACTTCTAGTTCTAGCCAAAGACCCTTGGGCTCGACAGACCATCAATGCCATCAAGTATGAAAATTCATCATAGGCGTTCATTTTAGGTTCTAGGGAATGTTCCCTTTAGAACAATGCTTTACTATTACTAGTGCCCTCGAGGGCGATGCATATTTCTACTTCACCGATTATCCAACTACAACATCATTGGTGCTCTTACACTTCTTATGCTCAGACAAGAGCTTTCAGTATTTTGTCTGCGATTGTCAATTTAGTTTTATCATTGCATGAGCATGGGACATGCTCGCCTCATTTGTATAAAGCAATGAAATTTCAAGGGTTGATTGTTTTTTGTAAGTGGGTCCTCCTCCTCCTCCTCCTCTCTCTCTCTCTCTCTCTCTCTCTCTCTCTCTCTAGAATTAATTCACAAACATCAACTACATAAAATGATGATGTGTTTTAGCTATACGTTTGCTCCTAACCTCATACATGAGGGGGAAATTGTTATCACTTAAAAATTGCTCAGAGAGCTATGCAGGTGATCACCCAAAAAGTCATCAATACAACATCATGAAGTCTTATGAAATGGCAATTATGCACCACCTTCGGCAGAGCACCAAAAACAATATAAAGTAGGCTTTTAATGCATTCCCCTGACTTTACAGTTTGGGGTTTGCACAATTTGTGTAGGCCTGCATGATTGATCCTTCTATAACTGCACAAATCTACATAGTGTGAAATATCAACCACATTTGATGCAATAAATGCAAAATATTCCATCAATGGTACTCTAAAGTAGGTGCATCGAGCATCCTCAAGCTCCATACCCATTGAAAGTTGATACTTTGGTGTTCTGTGTCTCTTCAAAACATGGGGAACCACAATCCAAAGTGCACCATTCACACTTGGAACTAACCTTAATGGAGCTTGAATTTTTGCTATAAATAAGAACCATGGGGTAGCATTCAAAATAAGGAAGACAAAGAAAGGTTATGATGTCTAGATGATTCTTGAGATGCATCTTCTTAAGCTATCATCTTGGGAAAACATAGCCACTAGCTAGTGTTTGGCCTCTTCCCATGAAGAGTTCATGCACACTTCTTTGTTAGAGAGAGAGGATAATTCCAAAGGAACATAAAAGAACCCTCCCAAGGAGGAGAGGAGAGTCCATCTACTCTAGCCAATCTTTCAAGGTGTATCTCCAAGGCCATAGCCTTGTTCATTGGAAATATAAAGTATACTTGCTTCCCTATTTTTTTGCCTATTTTTCTCATTCTTGTATCTATTTTCTCACGTGCTTGTCTCTTTGCTTTCTTACCTGCTAGTTATTTCTTTATGGACTAACTCTAATCAATTCTTTTTTTATAGTGTAACAACCTCTACTATAACAAAGGTTGTTTTTTCTCACCCAAGTGACTAAAACCACCAAAAACCATCCTCAATCCAATGGGAAAATTGAGATTGTGAATAAATGTTTAGAAGGGTGTATTCGTTGCTTTGCATCTGATAAATAGACACAATGGGTCAAGTGGTTGTCCTTGGAAAAATGGTGGTACAACATGTCCCTCCATATTTCATAAAAAATGTCCCCATTTATGACACTTTATGGATATGATCCTCCATCCATTGCATCATCCTTGAGAGAGAAAGAAAAGGTTCAAGTAGTGGAGGACCACATAGAGCACCAACAAGAGGTTCTCAAACTATTGAAGAACAACTTGGTTACAACACAAAATAGGATGAAACAACAAACAGATCAACATCACAATGACAGGAAATTTGAAGTGGGGGATTGTGTATTTTTTAGGCTACAAACATACAAATAGATGTCCCTCAAGCAACAAAAGAAGGACAATAAATTAGCACCCAAGTACTATGGTCCCTATAAGGTGTTGCAGAGGATTGGAAGTATGGGTTACAAATTGGAGTTACCTCCATCTTCGCATGTACAACCAATATTCCATGTTTCTTACTTAAAGAAGGTAATAGGGGACAAGATCATAGTTCAAACTATTTTTCCAGAGATCAATGAAGAAGAGAAAATCATACTAGAACTAAAAACAATCCTTGAAACTAGGATCAAGTACCTCTGAAATCAAGAAATTACTGAGTACCTCATAAGTGGAAGATCCTACTAGTAGAAGAGGCGACTTGGGAAGATGAGTTCTTCATGTAGAAACATCCACAACTAATCAAGTGTTGAGGAAAACACTTGTTTAAATGGGAGGGGCATGTTAATCCCTAGATAAATCCCCATGTTAAGTCCTAGATAAAACCTTATATATTTAGTATTGCATTTCTATTGCTATATTAGTGTGGTTAGCTAGACCCTTTAATGGTAATTGTAACCTTTGTCTCTTATATTTTTTTCCAATTCACATTGCCTAGGGAAAGCCCCTATAGTACTTCCCCTCATTTGGAGGATGGTATCAAGGGTAAACCCTAGAATATGTAGGGCACAAGGTTGGCCAACAACAGGGCTTGAATCCATTACAACAATATACTCGTCAAGAGCTCAACATGTCACTTGTGGGAATTGAACCTTGGTGGGGAGGATAACAATCATTTCTCACAACCACCCGAGCTAAACCCAATCTCATCTTGTATGTATTTGTTCTATTGTAAAAGAAGGTTGCCCCCCCCCCCCTCCCTCCCAGAAGAGGCTTCACATTCATTATGCTCTCATTCTTAAAGCGTGGAGTTACTTCTCTTTCTCCTTTTTATGCTATTTGGGTGTTTGGTGCATATACCATTTACTAATGATGATAACTTGTTGTAGTCCTTGTAAAC
>ML793181.1:159798-175762 GCA_009831015.1 Picea engelmannii
ACAAAGGGCCAAGAACTAAGCATTCTTGGTCAACACCTTTCCCTTATGCATTAGAATAGGGGATTACCAAAGCGAGTGGTCGTTGAAGGATAACCTAGATCTGAGCAACTGGCCATTTCAACTAAGGTTGGGCTGCACAACCTCCCATGATTTCTAAGTACTTTGAGCATCAAAAGTTCCTTTAATTTGCACTTGGCCGAGGTAAACAATAGCGTATAGATTAAGGGCCCTCCAATATGTCTTGCCAAGGGGGGATCCAATGCAGATACAGTTCCTCAACAACACTTTCTTGACCTCTTTCCCTTCCAAGGCCTGAATTAGCTGCACACAATACTTGAACTTGCTCATGGGTTTTGATGATATCCATACCACCTCAATCCCTAGGGGTGCAACACAAGTCCCAATCAACTCAATGGAAACCTTTGCCTCCATTAGTATTAGCCTAGAGAAAACTTTGTAAGGATTTTTTGAGCCTTTGGTATGCTCTAGCGGAAGACGTCCAGCAGGAGCAGAACACATGGGTGGTCGCAAGCACCTTCGTGCAAATCTGAACTTGGCAGCGAAATCCATATGCTGTGTTAATCATTATCAATCTTTTTCTTGACTTTGTATAACAACATCCCAGCTCTCTTTGGATGAGGCTTGGAAAGAAAATGGAATACCGAGAAACTTGAAGAAGATTTGACCATGCTAGATCCATGCCCATCCTGTATTTGCCAGCCAAGCAGGTAATTTACAAGAAGTAGATCACTTTATATTCCATACATTAGTTAGTTGTGCTCTCTACTTGACCTAATAGTAATGACACCTTATTAATCTATAATGGTCACTTAACTTAATGTGACCTTTATTACATATTAAAGTCATTTTATTAAACTTAAATTGAACTGTTAATGCTTCAACATATACGAGATACATCCATGAATGCATAATATGCATTTTGTGCATCTATATTTATATACTTGTGTATAAATACACGCATATGTAGACAAACTTAAATACATGCTGGCATGTGCATTTGACATAGACATAAATATGTATGTATGCATATATTTTTCTATACATAAATACATACATACATTTGTGTTTGTACATGTATACATGCGTGTATTTTTAAGGAGGTAGGAGCAATCATTTAATTTCTGAATTGCGTTGGAATTTTGATGAAAAATTTCAAATTTAATAAAAATATTGCATGTGCAGATAGGATTCTTCCCTCAAGAAAAAGCATTTTCTCTTAGACATCAAACAGCAGAAATGTTGGATAGAGTGTTGCGTGTCGGAGTACTTGGTGAAGATGATACGGATGAAGAATTTCCGAAGTAAGTTTTTGGCTCTTAAAAATATATGATTGCTGTTTTTTCACAATTAGCAAGAGCCTTGTTTGTGATTTCTTGTTATTTCTGAAAATCATAGCTTGGTATATTAAAGGTAGATCCATACAACCATATGGAAGTTTAAATTACACTCTAACCGGTAGAGAATCTTGGAGCAGTTAGCTTCAAACAAAAATTCTTCACTTGATAAGGAAAGATATATACTGTAATTCTTGTAGATCCACAAGCTTAGTGACAAAAAATGTCTTGTTTGATATTTTAATTTTTCACTATCCATATTTGTTCTTGTTCAGCAAACAAACATTGACTAGATAGAGACTAGTGTATTAAGATGAAAAGGAGAAACGTGTTAGACATGACTTAGCAGAATGATCTGCAGCAACAAGGGCTTTTTTGCAGCAGATTGTGATGCTTATGTTAGAATCTGATTTTGCAGATCTGTTGAAAAGTGCCGTTGAAAGATTGAAAGCCCCACATACCTGAAAGAAGCCATACCTGTGTTTCCATAAGTAAATAATAATTCAGCAAGATGTGTCCTGATTAATACCAACATGCACTGGTTTTTTTAGAAGATTATCATTAGTAGACAGACAAAAAAATTCAAAAAGGGTTTTTTTTTTTTCTATTTTTCTGTAAAAATGGAAACCCCAGTCTCCCTTGAAAAGTTTAATGGTCATGATTTCCACACCTGGAAGATCAAAACTCCGTTACAATACATGTAGAATAATGTGTGGAGAATAGTAAAAGGTACTAAACAAAAGCCCACACAGCAGGATAAGCTTGATGAATGGGAAATTATAGGGCTAAGTCGATAATTTGATAAGACATTTCAGATAGAAAAATACACCATTTAGACCCAACAAAAACCTCTGAAGAAATCCGGGAAGAGCTCAATGGACGGTTTTGTTGAAGAGCTTTAAATGCAAATTTATCCCAAAAGAAACAATTAGTCTGGATAAAGATGGCTAGTGGTGAAAAGTTAAAACACGTCCAGTAATGCAAATACCTTAAGAGCTATTATGTCACAATTGGCTAGAGTAGGAGCAAAAGTAGATAAAGAGGATGCAAAAGCAGTGTTTCTGAACAATTTACTCCCTAGATATAGCAATGTGGTTTTTACATTAAGCCATTTACCTTCTCAGTTATTAGAAACTATGATTTCAACCCTTTTTAGCAGAGGAAAAGTATGTAGATGTTGGTGAAGAGGAGGTTGAACTGGTGACCTTCATTGTCAAAAGCAAGGAAGAGAGAGAGAGTGACAAGAATGAGAATGGTACAAACAAGGAGATGAATAAGATAAGATAATTTTATTAATGTCCAACAAATGACCACAAAAGGAGGTCAGTGGTACTAAAAGCAGTGTTGCAAATATCGGTGATATATTGCCAACATCAGGATATATCACGATTCTCTTAGCTTGGCAATATTGTCGCTGAAAAAAATTGTGATTTTTTAAAATTTTGAATATATCACTATATTTTGAAAATATCACAAAATATTGGCAATATATTGGGGGAAAATGGAAAATATTGGCCGAGTTAAGATATTTTTGGACTTTTTTTGCTCACTTTGAAGAAAGAAAACAGGGGATTGAAAACTAAGGGGTTACTCACTGTTACGTTTGCCCATAAGAGGGGTAGAGGGAGGGGGTTGCTTTAAGTATTTAAAAATTGATTTTTTTTTTTTTTTTTTTTTTTTGTGTATTTTTTAAAGTTTGCTGATAATTTTAGATATTTTTCGATATTTCTCTGACGTTGCCAATAAATTTCTTTCCGGACCCTCAGCAATATATTTGCTCACATGATGTTTGCAACATTGACTAAAAGAGTACATCCAGTGTAGTTACAAAGTGAGAGTGTGAAAACAACTCCTAGAACATACTGGAAGCAGGAAGAGATAAAGAACAAAGTGTCCAGGGGAGTAAATGCAACAATATATAGTTCAAATTGGAAGCAAATTGTTTAAGTGTTGTAATTCTTCTTCTTTGTTTCTTCTAATTTGTGAAGGTTGTTGAGTTTCTTATTAAGTGGGATAATAACACCAACAGGTCATTGTACATAAATAAAGCAGTGGCTTGACAAGTAGGGATGTCAAGGTGGGAATTTGAAATGTTGATTTAGGAAGTTGGAATGAAAGTTCATTTCAACCTTTAAAGGTCATTTCAGTTTTCCAAACTTTGAGTGGCTGTAATGTGTATTTAATTATTTTATATAAAGTATTCTTCTATTTTTATTCCACTACCTCCTATGGGCATCCATGGAACTACACTTTTTACTCAAACGCATTCTCAATTATTCTTCTTATTTGCAAGGTGCAATAAATGATTCCATGATCAAAAGCTGTTGTGCTTGATCTCTTTAGCAAACAAAGAATGCATTTATGCTTGATTTGTTTTGCATGCAACATATAATAAAAACGACTTCCAGATTTTGGTGCTTGACCAACTTAACAGAAAAGAGAATACGAGTCCACTATGATAAGTATTAAGAATTTACTTAATGTCAAATGTGTGCCATGATTTGGCACTTAAGAAAGATTCAAATGCTGATTTCTTTAATGGAAGGTTCCTAGATAGTCAAAGTGATAACTTATCAAGACATTAGTCCCATCTCTTGATTTATGCTTCTAATTTAAACTTTTGCTAAAGATTGCCGTTAAAGTTTAATGTTTTTGGATTGTGGCTTGTTGCACATTCAATCATATTATTTAATCTTATTGTCTAAACATGTTCATTATGAGGATGTTTTAATAAATTATGTTAAATGTATAAGCTCTCTCAAAAACTTGTACTATGTGTACTTTTATGGTTTACCTGTAAATCGCGATATTCAAACCAAACGCTAGTATCTTCCTGTTAATTATGATCTTTAGTTTCAGCTTTTTTAGTTTAGCTGAAGTGAAGCAAGCTAACTCTAATCCAAATTTGTAGAATTGCAGGCTAATTCCTAGCATAAAGCTAGCTTCTAGTCAAATCTGATTAGTGCTCCTTATAAAATATTCCTCAATATGTGCAAACAACACATCCAATGGCAGTATTAGCATAAATGGAGCAAGGTGAGAAGACATAAACCTGGTAATGCAACAAGAAAAGCATGACTTTCAAGAGGACATTAAAATACGTATACTTTGTTAAAAACCCATGACATGTAACTGTCACCTTTTAAGTAACTTCCCCTTTCCAAAAGGGAAATAGTTTGATTCTAGAGTGGCGATGACTTTTCCTCTTTTCCATTCAAGTGATGGTTACAAATAAAACTGAAATAAAATACTCACGTAAGTGCAATTGTACTTTATTGTATACAAAGTGCAATAGTACTTTATTGTATACAATAAATTATGAGCATAGCAAAATCCTATTTCTAATTTTTTTTTGGGAAGGCTAAACACTTTTCTGATCCATGGGAGCTATGAATCCCAACTTTGCTTTATCACAATAAATCTCACTTTTACATGGGGCCGTCAAACTCGTCCAACTCATACACATGATACAGGCTCTATCCATGCTGGGATTTGAACTTGGGTTATTATCATGGTGGCGCTCCTTCTCAACCACTAGACTGGAACTCGACGGATAGTGAAATCCTATCCCTATTACCTTCTAAAACATGCTATTTTCCTCCTTTCTTGAGGAACTTGTGTGCCAATGAAAAAGTTATTTGGAAGCTAAGATTGAGGAGATTAGTTGCTAGGATTGAGGAGATTAGTTATTTTCTCTCAAAGCATAAAGAGGACAAGATAGGAGAGGTCTACTCATATAAGAAGACAACAAGAGAGCTGGGAGATGGTAGAGTGCATTCAAGGAGAAGAAGAGAAGCAGATTGCTAAAGTGACCAACACATACAGTAGGCCATACAGGCCGTGCCTCCATACCATTGATGTAGCTTCCCTTTCTTCATGCATAGGTCGTACACCTTCATATTTGCAGGCCATACTTTATCTTCTGTGATTTCTTAAGTGTGCTTCAATGTTGAGAGGAGAGGAAGAGCGATTTGTTGTTTAGAACAGTTAGGAAAAGAGCAGGCCATACTGCTGTAGCTGCACCTTTCTTACACAGGCCGTACACTTTAGATCTAGGAGATTTAATGATCATACAGCTGCTAGTTAATGTAGGTTGCAGAGGTCACCTTGCAAGCTTTGATCAAAGGAATGAAAAGCTGATTAGAAGGAGAAATCCCTGTGTATGTGTTTTGTTTCTTCTGCTGTTAATTTTTTAATTATTGTGTGATTGATGCAATGTTCATAAATTTAATTTTTTGTTGTTCAATAAATTCTTTTTTGAGTTATTTAATGAGATGAAATTTGGACAATAGTCACCTAGGCTTGAAAAATTTACATGGTATTAGAGCTACTTCTTTGATTGAGATCCTCTAGGGTTTACAACAGTAAATCAATTGTCGGGAAGAAGGACCAGCAGTTAGAGAGTTTCCATATTTCTTTTAAGGACTAATTTTCAAAACTAGGAGTTTGTGCATAAGATCTCAAAGATTTCCTTAGGTAGCCTCAGATTCAAGGAATGACTACATGGCGCCTCAAATTTCTTGTCATGTAAAGTGAGGGTTACAGTCTTATTAGAAGATAATGATCTCTGGGATATTGTCAAGGATGTTTTTCCTTCACCTACAGATCGGCAACAACTGGCAGCTCACAAGAAGAAGGAAGTGAAGGCCAAGCAGATGATCATGGACACCATAAAGGATCATTTGATCCCTCATATATCCAAGAAAAAAATGACAAAGGAAATGTTTGATGCCCTGGTTAGCCTCTACCAAAGTGAGAACATAAGCAGGAAAATGATACTGCGAAACAAACTCAGATCCATATAGATGACCAGATCAGATTCAATTACCGATTACCTTATGAAAGACATGCAGATTCGTGATCAACTTGCAGCAGTTGGGTGGAATATTGTGGATGCAGAGCTAGTGACCATGGCACTCAATGGACTCCCAACTTCATGAGAACCATTTGTCAAAGGTATTTGTGCTCGTGAAAACCTTCCTAACTTTGAAAGGCTGTGGGATGATTGTATCTAGGAGAGTCAGATGGAGTCAAATCCCAACAAGAAGGGTGGTGATGAGAACCTAGCTCTATTTGGTTAGACAAATAAGGGTAGAGGTAAAGGACCTAGCAAGGGTAAGGGAAAGAGTGAGGAGTTAGCCTCACAGCCAGGAAAGAAGGACTTGAGTAAAATCAAGTGCTTCAGTTGTCATAAGCATGGTCATTATGCATCACAATGTCTCGATAAGAAGGGTAAAGGGAAGTAGCCACAGAAGCTTGTAGCAACCTTTGCAGAAACTCAGATGAATGAGTTTGCTACCAAGTTAGAGAAGGATTTCTCGATGTTATCTTGCCTTTCTACCAACATAGTTCCCAAGAATGCATGGTATGTGGATAGTGGGGCATCTTGTCATATGACATCAACCTGACAATTATTTTCTATTCTAACAAAGTCGAACTTAGGAGTACTAGTTGAGTTTGGCGATGATGCCAAGTACCTAGTAGCAGGAGTTGGTACTATTCCCTTCCAGCTCGAGTTAGATAACTCTTTAGATTTTGATGCTATCTTGTTTGTTCCAAGTCTCAGAAAGTATTTGCTTTCATTTTTGGTAATGGAGGATAAGGTCTATGTTTTGGAGTTCAATAACTAGCAGGTCGTCATCAGATCGAAGGAATCTAGCCCATATACAACACAAGTAATAGGGGTTAGGGAAAGTAATCTTTATAGGTTGTAGGGTGGATTTGTTCAAGCCCTAGTTCATAACATTGACAGTTTGTGCGAGTTGTGGCACAAGAGGATGGTGCACCTGCGTCATAGAGCATCACCTATTTTGAGGGAGACAGTCACAAGTGTTCCAAAGTTCAGTATTGAATAGCATGGAGTATACAGAGGGTGCATGCTTGGAAAGCATGCCAAGGATGCTTTATGCTTTCCCAAGCAACGAGCATTGGTCTAAGGCGATTCTAGACCTAGTGCATTCAGATGTTTGTGGACCAATGTCAGGAGCATCGATTTCAGGAAGCATGTACTATTTTTCCTTCATTGATGACTCTCTCGCAAAACTTGGATCTACTTCCTAAAGACCAAGGATGAGGTCTTTAGCAGGTTTT
Organism: Picea engelmannii; assembly: GCA_009831015.1. Taxonomy (NCBI): domain Eukaryota; kingdom Viridiplantae; phylum Streptophyta; class Pinopsida; order Pinales; family Pinaceae; genus Picea; species Picea engelmannii. The sequence goes on from ML793181.1 coordinate 167,244, forward strand.
AGGAGTTCAGAGCTCTAGTTGAAAACTAGACAGGGAAGAAGATCAAAGTCTTAAGATCGAACTATGGGGGTGAGTATACCTCCATGAAGTTTGACGGTTTTTGCAAGGAGGCATGAATCAAGAGGGAGATGATTGTTCCATACAACCTGTTGCTGCCTTTATACACACCTCGGATAACATGGAAGAAATCTTCAATCCACTGGCTGTGTCCTTGGGGGAAAGTCTCGAGTCAAGGTGTTGTCACCTGATCCTCAACTCCTCTGTCTAGGCCAACTCCTAGCGAAGGCAAGGGGGGTAGTACCTAAAGAAAATAAACTAAGGCTCAAAACTAAATCTAAGCACAATTAGTATTCCAAGAGTTTATTACAACAAGAATAAGATAATCAAATATCAATCTACACTAGCAGCATATGATTCATTCACTTATCCAAAGATATATTCAATAACAATAAAGCAAAAGAGATACATACATCAATGAGACACTTCAAGAGAAATGCTTGGAGAATTATATGTACTTGAAGTAAGAGACTTGAAAGTAAATGACTTGAAAAGTAAATCTTGATTAGACCAGTGCCAAGAATCGTGTATATAATGTTGCTGAAAATGGAGATTTCCATGTGAATGTCCTTGTAACTTTTAGAGTTGATTAGTGTTTCAAAATGACTTTTATTGCACAAAAGAAAAACTAATCTAGATGTGGCCTCTTAAGATGCTATCACTCAGATTGGAATTTGCGGAGAACTTGCCGAAGTCCAAATGACTTCACCAACAAGCTCAATAAAGGTGCCGGATGTCCAAAATAGGTGGGAAACTGTGTCCCGAGATGGCCTGCCTGACTTCACACACTCCCTTTATGCGGTTTCCAACCAAAGCAATAGCAACTTTTGAGATTGTCCTATTAATCTAGATCCTCATTGACCAACCCCGATTCTGTATGAGCTTACTTCCAGAGATCGAGACTAAGCTCGTAGAGGAAGGGCCGAGAACAATACTAGGGGGAGTTGAGGGGATGGGTTTATTTGCCAAAAAGAAATTGCAATAAAATAAATTGATTGTCTAATTACTAAATCCACACTGTCCAAGCTCTTTTCAGTGTAAAGCTTAATTAGAGGAGCCGAGGGGATTGGTTAATTTGCAAAAGAAGGAAAATTGCAAAATGAAAGCTAATCTAGCAATTAAAAGATTACTTTCCCAAAATTAAATCTAGACCAAGCTAACTATGAAATTGAAATCTAAACTAAATGTTGTAGTGCTTGTGATAGTGCTTGTGATAAATTTTATGATTGATTTTATCTTTCCTTTAGATGAGAGTTGTGAAATTGAAAGAATTGTCGGAAATTGAACAAGCACCACAAGACACAAATCCCCCTAGGGGGAAAGAAAATTGGGTGTTGTGTAGCCCACTCTTTTATTGCTTCGGTTACAATGGTCTCTCTTTAGGAGACTTGGGATCCTTATAAAGATGGATCAATGAAATTTACAAGTTTATAAAATGATTTATTAAGGTACAAGGTACTTTTGGGGGTCCCATAAGCTCATAATCCACCAAAAATGGGCAAAGTTTCCTCTTGTTTATTCGCTAAACCTGCAAAAACAACAAGTTAATTGGGGCAAAAGATGCCCAAAAAGCTATTGGAATACCTTGCAAAACATGTTAGTCAATGTACAAAAATTTATGGAAAAACGTCTAAGTAAAAACTACACTAAATTAACAACTAGAACTTAGCAAAACAAGAAAGCAAAGGTATTTTCTTAATGATATTACTTGCTGTCCTAAAACAACAAACAATATTAAAGAGATGCCTAGATATAACTTTTAAACTCTTTAAAATAGGAAACTACCTTTAGCCTTTAAATATCTCTTTGAAAAATGAGCCAAATGATAGATTGCAAGCTAGATCAAAGAATGAAGCTTTATGATCCAATCTACTTGCTTTAATCATGCAAAGGAAAATCTCTTTAGATCAATCTTTAAAGATGGAAATCAAGCTTTGCATGCATTCAAAGTAACCAAGAAAGTATGTTTTTAAAAGGTTGAGAGGGAGAGAGAAAGCCTTTCTTCAAGACTTGAATCTTGGGCTATGGGGTCCTCCGGTGAATGGATGAGGGACTCGTTCTCAAAAGAGCTTGAAGCTTGTGGGAGATTGCACTCAAATCAGCCACCATTGCAAGTATGAAGACCTGCAATCTTGATAAACTTACATACAACTTGTTAAATATCGGTGTTCCTTACACATGAAGTCTAAATAGCATGCAATTAAGCAAAATTATCATGCAAATCATTAACCGCATATGTAAAGCAACAAAAGGTCTTAATAGCCGAACTAGTTAAGATCTTTCCTATTGGGTGATAGCACCCCTAGTAAGGCCAATTTACAAATTGAAATGCACATAAACAAGATACAATTACCTCACAATATTAAACCATGCACATCCACATCCACACAATGCTGCGATCCACCATGTGACCTCCAAAATCTTCTTTATTCAATTTCAAAAGTGTGTTACGATAGTACAATACAATAGCATAAGTTCTTTCCCCAAGCTTTAACTAACTTGCAATGGGAGCAATGCCTTCAATTTATAGCCAAGAGGGTGGAGTTCCCAATGGAGGAGGGTGCACCACTTGGAGAGGAAGGGCGCACCACTTGTGAGGTTTGAGTGAGACATGTGTAGAGTAGTGGGCTGCCACATCTCCTCATACTCCAATGGATGACACATGTGAGGATGGAATTAAGAGGGAGGACACCACATCTCCAAGAGTGGGCAGCCCTCTTCCATAATGCACCACCTCTCCAAAAGGGGCGCACTTCCTTTTGGGAGATCTCTCCGACTCAAGTCAAACAAGAGTTAACTCCCTCTCAACTCTTTCTAGAGTGCCAACAAGTCTTGGTTAACTCAAAGAAAGGTAGAGTCAACTCAAAACATGTCCTAGACATGTTTCCCAAAAAATAGCTTTGCTGTTTTTTCTGATTTTTATGTCTTTTATTGACTTTTGTGAGAAAAATTATTTTTTAAGTGATTAAAATCACTAATTTCACTCACAAAAGTGGGTATTTAGGTGAAGTGGGTGTTCTAGGTCCAAAAATGAATACCCCCAAGGCATATAATGCCTCCTAGTACCACTTTTTTAATACATGACTAAATTACAATTAAAATATCCCATTTTACGGAAAAAAAATTATTGACTCAAAACTTTAAAAAACCTATGGGGGACTTAGCGCAATTTACATATGACTCAATATTGATGACCTAGCATGGTAATATAAACATTTAGACACTAGAATTAGATTTTCCAAGCTAAGGCCTAACCATGAGTACACACTCCAACTTTGGAGGTAGTTAGGGAAAAAACTTAGAAATTATAACTCGCCTAAAACGAATTTGAGGCAAGAAATAATTAACAAGTTAAAAAAAACACTCTAGAGTATATACTCATGATTAAGTCTTAGGAGGCTAAGCCTTTTACAAAATCATCATGCCAGTTTCATCTTATTACAATGCCCCCTCAGGGGATGGAAATGCGAAAAAGTGGTCATATTTGACCGGTTGGACTTTTGAACTCTGATTTTGAACATGTGAATGTTCAATCTTTGGCGGCTCAACTGCAAGTCCATCCCAGTGCAACTTGGTGGATAACACAACCCACAATAGAATGAGGTTGCAAAGTGGAAGAATCGATCCATCATAGGGGTTGCTAAGGCCATGATTCATGACTAGGACTTGCTGATGTTTCTTTGGGCAGAGGCATGCAACACAATAGTCTACATCCAGAACTGGTGTCCTCACAGAATCTTGGAGGACAAGACACCAAAGGAGACATTCATTGGTGTGAAGCCAAAGGTGAGTTATTTTTGCATCTTTAGCTGTCTAATTTACATCCATGTATTGGTAGAAAAGAGGACTAAGTTGGAACCCTCTAGCATGAAGGGTTTATTTGTAGGTTATAGTGAGACTTCAAAGGCCTACAGGGTCTATATTCTAGAAAAGAGGAAGATAGTAGTGAGTAGGGATGTAAAGTTTAAGGAAGACCTTGCATCTAGGAAGTCCCATGAGCCTATTCTAGTGACAGAGGATGGGGAGATGGAAGCTCTAAAGGTTGAGCCAAGATCACTAGTGACTTCCATAGCAGTACAACAACCTTTAGGTGAAGAGGATGAGATAGTATCCCCTTACACTTTTGTTAGAATACCTTGATGGTTCACTTAGACATTGAGGGATGCTGAAGAGCATGTTGAGGCTCCTAGGAGCACATATAGAGAGAGCAGATCTCCGAAGAAGTTTCCAGACTACATGGTGTTGATGAGCAACATCATAGATTCCCAGCCTTCCAACTTTTAGGAGGTAGTATATCAGTAGGTATGGTAGGATGCCATGGTGGAAGAGGACACTTCCATCATGAAGAATGACATTTGGGACATAGTGCCAAGACTGGAGGGGAAGTCAATAGTGAGTTCCAAGTGGTGGCTCTACAAGATCAAGCATGTAGCAGATGGCAACATTGAGATGTTCAAAGCGAGGTTCTTGGCCAAAGGGTTCTCCTAGAAAGAGGAAGTGGACTATGAGGAGTCATTTGCTTCAGTCGCTAGGTACACTTCCATTAGAGTAGTTATGTCCTAAGTTTCATTTATGGGATGGAGGATACATTAGATGGATGTGAAGACAACTTTCCTTAACAAAATCATTGAGGAAGAAGTGTACATAGAGTAGTTTCCGGGTTTTGAGGTAAATGAGAAAGAGCCCCATGTTTACAGGCTTAAGAAAGCCTTGTATGGACTCAAGCAGGGATTGAGAGCATGGTATTCCAAAATAGATGGATATATGTAGAGTATGGGCTTCACCAAAAGCAAAGTAGATCCTAACTTATATTATAATAATAATAATAATAATAATCCATTTTTTGTTAAATTTTGAGCTTGATTTATATGTAGATGAACTTTAAACCTCTTTTCAACACTTTAGAAATTTCAATCCACAATATTGAATAAGAGCAGTGTAAAAATAAAGATCATACAAGGACATAAAGATTTACCCTGGGGAAGCCCAATGAGGGAGAAAACCCCAGCAAAATATCTTCCTCTTTATTAATGAATAAGCTTGCAAGTTGCAGGTACAAGAAAAACCCCACTGAGGTGCTACAGTACAAAATTCACAAGAGAGAGAGGACGACTAGAGACCTTTTGCTTGTGTTGCTAGTAGATTTGAGGAATACTGTAGATGTGAACTTGAATACTGCAGTTCTAAACTTGTATGCTATGGATCTGATCTTGTATGCTGTGGATCTGATCTTGTATGCTATGGATATGATCTTGTATGCTGTAGATATGATATTGTATGCTGTGGATCTGATCTTGTATGCTATAGATCTGATCTTGTATGTTGTAGCTCTGAATTGCAGATCTGAACTATGCATGAACTGTGTGTGTGCAAAATGATCCTCTCTTTTCCTTTTATGGTTTATCTCAACCTTCTAGAACCATCCAGATTTGATTTCAAGTTGGGTTAAGTCCAACTTCTAGAAAAATCTTATCTTCTTGGGTTAAGATTGACTTTCTAGAACCCCCATGGAAGACTTAAGTTCATCTTCCTAGTCATGGAGTTCGACCCCCTTCTTCTAATTGCTCATTGACATAATATAACATTATAACTTAGTCTTTTAGCCTTTTAATTCTTCATTACACATTTAACCTTAGTCATTTAGACTAATTACAACATTAACAAGCACATCTTATCCTTCTCTCTTTACATGGTCCTCACCTGCTCACAACTGCTTTATTACATTAATAAGAGGAAAATCTTTATAACCATGTGGTCATTTGATCCTTCCATTTGTTCATATGCTAAAGTGATTCTAAGAGTGGCCAGTTCTTAGAGGATCACAACAAGACTATGGAGGTCATCCCACACATCAGTCTAGCTCACAGGACTTGAATGTTCATCCTGACTCTTGCTAAACTCCAGTCTAGCTCACAGGACTTGTATGTTCGTCTTGACTTTTGCCATGACTCACAAGACTGGTTGAATCTCCAAATCTCCCTGGCTAGCCTCAGGGTGGCCACTTAAGGCTTCTCATTGGAGAATGACTCCTGATGCTGTTAATTTTAACATTTTTTAGGTCATGGCCAAGCCATACATCGAATTGGTGTATGAGACCCCCTGGTTTGTGTGGGACAAGGGACCCCCTCCACACAATGATTTGACTGCTAAAGTCTATGGAGGTATACATACCTTACACCCCTCTGGATTTGAACTTGTGACCTCTAAGGAGGAAACACATGTCTTAGCCATTAGGACCACTTAGGTTGTTGGGACTGATTTGCTCATTTTGGTGCTGTATATAGATGACTTGTTTTTTACAAGGTGTAGAGAAGCTCATTGCAGGGTGGAAATCAGATATGGTAGCTGAGTTTAAGATGAAGGACACTGGCATGATGCATTGTTTCTTGGGTTTGGAGGTTTGGAAAAAACCATGGGAGATTTTCCTTGGATAGGGTATGTAAGTAGTTGAAATATTGAAGAGGTTTAGGATGGAGGACTGCAAATCGGCCACACCCATGATCACTAATCTGAAAAAGGTGACAACTTCAGTGCAGATTTGGTGGATCCCACATTGTATAGGCATTTGATATAGGCATTTGATAGGTTCCTTAATTTATTTGGTCAACACTAGACTAGATATATGTTTTGCAATGGACACCTTAAGCTAGTTCATGGTGGAGTCAAGGTAGGATCATTGGGTAGCAGCAAGACATGTGCTCAGAATCCAGATACTTAAGGGGCATAGTGTAGTATGGTCTGAGGTATCTTGGAGATGGTGAAGTGAAGTTGCAGGGGTATTGTTAACACACATTTTGACCCTTAAATCAGATTTGCAATTAAGAAAAATCAGCGGTAAAAGGATGCTAATTCTAGGAGAGAATGCACCAATTGTCACCGAAAAACCTCCTCTCCGTTTGGGTTGGTGCATGCCAACCTCGGGGGGGTGTCCCTAAAGTCTCTCTTTCTATCATATACCTCATAAATCTGCATTTAAATAAACCAAAAACAACAGCAAGAAAGATGGCCTTTGGCTAGCGATTATGCTACCAAAGGATATGTAACACTGTGTAAATTTAATTGGATGGAAAACTTTGCAGCATAAGTATTTTAATGAAAGAAAAGATAAAGGAATATGCGCTATTGCAAGGCTGAAAACACCACAATAATAGGCCGAAAACAACTATTCATGCATAAAAATCAAATACTATACCGACAAGATTCAATAGTTTGATACCAGCACACCAAATCTTTATTATTGCTCTTGCCAAAGGGTTGTTTGCACCACTAAACACAAGTACATAACTGGTAGAGTATTGTTCTTTAATCAAAGACTAGAAGCTAGAATAATAAGAAGAATAATGAGAGAGAGAGAGAATATTGCTATTGCTCAAAAAAGTCGACCTTGATTAATGAGGAGGAGCCTCATTATATAGGAGAGTGAGCTGCATATGTGTGTAATAATAGGAGGGCGCTAATAATGGAGCATGGGATAAAATAAAACGTGTGAGATAAAAATAGAGCGCATGAGTATAAAGAGGGAGTTGAGATGGAGTAAATACGCCAAATAATAGAGAGTTGGAAGCACATGAGGGAAAATACATGTGGAAGTGAGAATAACGATGTGCATGGGTGAGTAAAAGGAGTTAGTGCATAGATTTAGGGATTAATGTGCTAGATACTAGGGAGTGAGATCACGTGTGGACGCATGGAGAAGGAGATGCACACACGTGTGAAGGAAGAGGGAGAAATAACACATGGAAATAGGGAGAGGAGTGAATACTAAAAAATAGCGAAAAGGGAGGTGCTTTAATGCTAAAAAATAGGAAAGGGAAGGATGCTATAAAATAGGAAAAGGGGAGGCGCATGAGACAATGTTCTAGGAAATAGGGAGAGAGAGGATGTGTGCTAGATATTAGGAGCTGTTGATTTTTCAATAAGCTAGGCTCAAGCATGAAGTTCATTCAAATTTTAGCATTTTACTTGAACCATAGATAATTGCAGTTACACCATTAACAATTTGTTGCAGCAACAAAGATCACAAGAAGAAATACCATCCACAAGTACACAAGAAGTATCCTGGGAAACCCTTCTCAACAAGGGAAGAAAACCCAGCCAATCCTTTGCTATATTCTTCAAGAGAAAGACCTCCCACACCATAAACCTAGCACACAAAAGGGTGCTCACAAAACCTAGAAGACTAGCGCCCAAGAGAGGTGCGCACTTTTTCTCAAGAACAAGTACTTGCTGAAATTTCCAAACTCACACTTGTGTTATTATTCCTCAATGGGGAATTTACCTTTATTTATATTAGACTGGACATATCAAAAGTAGTGTCTGTTGGCACAACAGGGCCGACCTCAATAACTCACAATATAATTAATAATTACCATATTAATTATCTTTTACATTAATTATTTTTCACTTTATGGTGGGGCCGACCTGTACCCTTTACATCACAAATAGGGTTACAGGTAAGTCTG
>ML793181.1:181683-198550 GCA_009831015.1 Picea engelmannii
CAGGTATTTCACCGTGCATTACAGTGTCCAGTTCAGTGATTGTGCAACTCAGCCAGTGAGGGCGCAAGTGTTTGAGAGAGGGTTTGTGCGACCGCTTGTGACAATTCGGATTTGGCCGATTCCTTCCGACCCATTAGAGAGCTAGCCAGGGCGCACCTATTGAGCCATTTGTCATTAGTTTCTGATGGTGGAATCTTTCGGAAAGCGGAAAACGGTCATTTATGGTCCAGTTCCAAAGGAAGCACATTTGGGGTTCCAGGGGACATTCCGAGACAGATCTGAGGAATCCCTTCCGAACCATTACAGAGGAGACCAGGACGATCATTTTGAGCTATACATCGTCAGATTCCGCTGGTGGAATCACTAGGGCGCACTCATTGAGCCCAGGAGGTGCGCAAACCCCCAGGGGGTGATATCCGGAGCTTCAGAGGTCGGATCTTCAGTCCGACAGTCATCAGGATCAGTCTAGAGGCCAGGACGCATCTTTTGAGACAGTTTCCAGCTCATTTCGACGGGTATCGCCATCAGGGCGAGTTTCCGGATTCTACAACAGTTACCATGAGTTGCCAGACTGCTTTTTGTCGATCTATCCATGCATGCGCAGACCAACACATGTTTTTCTGGTCATGGGTATTTCTTATGCATTATTTTGTATTCCAGTGACGATCCATGAGATCTAACTGACGATTATCATATCTGCTTCCAGTCTTTATTGTATTTCCTGCTTTTTCCAGCATTATATATATCAGTGAATTGTGTTGTCCTTATTTCGCATGTATTGATTCATACTGCTAAACACATAATAAACTGGAACACACATGTAAAAAACAACCGAGCATCTTCACACAGTTACTCAAACACAGTCAGAAACCCCCAGAGTATCAGATTTAGTAGCCAAACCATAGTTCAACAGTAGATATCCAGATCAGTTGGATCCGGGATATTACATTGCAAGGGTTCAGAGCATACACCGGAAACTGCGGGGAAGGTTTATTTTAAAACTTGAAAAATAAACTGAAAGTAAATTGCAGAAAACTTGAAAGGTTTTCTAATTACTAGCAATGAAATTGAAAACTAAGCTAGCATGAAAGTTACTTTGCTTAAATGCATGAAGTAGTGATTGCTTTGAAAAGTTACTTTCCTTAAGTTTGTGTGTTCTGAAAGCAAATGAAGCAAAGAAAAACTTGAAAGGAAAAGAGAAACACACAACCACCATCGATCCCCCTAAAGGGGATGACGAAACTGGGCACTAGAGGTCCGCTTTTATTAAACCTATTGCACTTCGAGAGGATGAACTCTTTTTTTTCTCTTTTATGATTTTTGGATCCTTATAGAATCGATCAAGACACTAATCAACTATTACAAAAAAGACTTCTAGAGTCTTGGTCTTCAAAGGGTCCAACTTGGGGTGAAGAATCTTCAATTTTGGCTCAAAAATCGTCAAATTCCCTCTTGTGTTGTGACGGACCTGCTAAAAACCAGCAAACAAAGTTGATTAGATTATGACAGAAAACAATATAAAGAAGTAAAAGAAAGATGAACGAACTTTATCAAAATTTATCAATACTTTTTCATGCAAAAAAGGGGAAATTTTGGGGTTTTTTAGAGACTTTAAATGATGCTAACTAAGCCCTCTTAGATGCTTTTTTGTTGGCTGTCCTAAAACAGCAACCTAAAACCTCTAATTGGATAGATAGGAAATGCAAACAATTAACAACTTTCTATCTTGAGATAATACAATACAATTCAGAAAATAGCAACAATAAAACTAGATCTAATCTTTTTGATTTGAAAAATAGAATGAAACTAGATCTAATACTTGCGCATGCAATGCTAGATGATAAAATATAATCCTTAAACTTAGATCTAGCTAATCATGCGAGCGAAAAGAAAAGAGAAGGGATAAGAAAATTCTGATTTTTTTTAGAGCCTTTGCTTGAGCTTGTGAATCCTTGGGCTATGGGGTCCCTTTTGGTGTGAAGAAGAGGGAAGAATGCCTTTTTGGAACTCCTTAGAAAAACAGAAGATGCAATCAAGCTCTCTTGATTATCCACGAATGGGATATTGTGTGCCCCAAACACCTCGCAAATACCTGCAAAATATTGGTATTTCCTACAAAAGAGACTTCATTTACATGTTAGTTTAAGCAAAAACACAACATGCAATACAAGCATCAAATAGAAATAAACAAGATAGATAGATTAACAAACAAGCTTAAAATATCTACTCCAACTAAATAACAGTATTCTTACCATTAGCCAACATACAAAGTAAAAGCGAGAAATTTAGAGCAACATCACCTCATGTATCAACATTCATCCACACATTGAAGCCACACACCAATAGCTTGACCTCCAAAGTCTCTTAAAAGTACTACAATATCATCAAATCGCCCAAGCTCCAACTGACAAAAGGAGGAGGGTCGAGCTTGATTTATACATCTCCGGGTGAAGATTACCAAGTGAGGGCGCATGGGAGAAGAAGAGTGGCGCACTAGTGAGGTGGGGGATGAGTGGAGTGAGAGGTAGGTGGAGTGGAGTGATGTGAGGGTGTGTAGGACTGAAGTGAGGGTGAGGGCGAGTGAAGTGAGGGTGGTAGGTGAGGGTGAGGTCGAGTGAGGCTTTGGGATTAGTGTCCCTCAATGCCAATGCGCCAACTATAGGAGGAGGTGCACATAGCCTCCTTGGGATCTCCTCCCTCCTGCCATGTCACCTAAACTAGGCGCCTTCACTAGGAGAAGGCCTTGCCAACTGTACCAAGGACTCTAGACACGGTAAAACATGTTTCTGACATGTTTGCTAAGTTTTAGCAACTCCTAAAATTTAGGAAATTAATTAAAATGTCCCTTTTTGCCTTTTTGGGAGCAAATTACAACTTTGAGTGATTAAAATCACTTTTTTGCCTCAACAAAGGGGGGGATAAGGGTTTAGGAGGTGCTCTGGCTTAGAAAATGAGCACAAATATGGCATCTAACAATGACTTATGCCATTTTTATGATTTTATTGACCTTTACATTAAAAATTGCCCGTTTTATGGAAATTTTTTTATTGACTAAAAACTTTAAAAAATCCCAGGGGAGATTTAACGCAATTTTCATATGACTCAATAGACATGACCTAGCATGAATTCATATACATTTAGACACTAGACATTGGTTATACCATGCCAAGGCCTAACCACCGGCACATACTCCATCTTTGGAGTAGATTTGAGTGAAAAAACTTAGAAATTATTAATCGCCTGATAGGCAAGAAATAATTAACAAGTGAAAAAAAAACACTCTAGAGTACGTGCTCGTGCTCAGGTCTTAGGTGGCCAATAGTCTTTTACAACTTTCATGCTCAAGTCATTTATTACAATGCCCCAGAGGGATGGAAATGCTGAAAAAGGGTGGTCTGATAGACCGGTTGAACTTCTGAACTTTGAAATTTGAACAAGGAGTTGTTCAATCTTTGATGGCTCGCTGGAAGTCCATCTTAGTGCAACTTGGTGGATAACATGGCCCTAAGGTACAAGCACAACCTGTCACTATGAAAGATGTTCTGACGTCAAACAATTACAAAGATCATTCGATTAAGGCCCAATGATGCTCAGTCTTGTTGAATGCGAAATAACTGCCAATGAGGCTAATGACCATCAAGGTGCTCTACTTCTGGAGCATCCCCAAATAATGTGTTAGAGTCGATGCAGGATGATATGTTGAAAGGAAAAACGATGATGAAAACTCTTCCCTCAACACAAAGTGATAATTCAAGAAGATATAAGATGTATGGTACCATGTCCCTATTGTTGGATGGGGGGGATGACTGACTCAAAACAAATGACTCAATGGAAAGCAATGAAGAGACAAAACATAAGATGCCTCAATATTCTTCTATGTCTCTTCAACTCTACCCTTCCTAATAGACTCAATGCTTTGGAATATGAAGAAACAGCTCCTCATCCAGGCTCACTCTAATGATAAGACAACAAAAGACTCGACAAATATATGATAAGACATTCAAAGGCTTTGACCCAACTTGACAACAATGTAAGGAGCAAACTACATCACAAGACACGACCACATGTTGATATAACAAGGAAAAAATCAGTGACCCTTACCCTAGGCTTGAAAATTATGTAGCTTGGGTAGGTACTTCCACCTTAGGGGTGTCTAGTAGTGTGGAAGGGGCCCACTTTATGTCTAGACAACATAATGAGGGTGGGGGTCACTTAAAGTCAACTTTATATTAAGTCATAACCGTTGGATGTGACTTAAGTTGTCTCAATGAGTGATTAAGTTCCCACCATCAGATTTAGGTATTGAGAAGAAGATCTAAGGGTCAGAATTGCATGAGAGAGAGGTTAGGGTTATATTATACCTAGAGAGCCTCATTTCACCTCACCTCAAGAGAGAGAAGGCAATCGATTGAGTGCGGAGGCTCTTCCAAGGGAGGTCGAGAGACAGGTTAAGGAGAACCAGTCAAGGAGGCTGAGCAGGGTCAAGCATACGGGCCGAGTAGGGTCATGCAAAGAGGTCGAGCAAGGGCAAAGGGGAAACCGAGCAGAGACAAGGCCAAAGGAGATAAGGGGGCCAAGCAAGGGTTCAAAGAGATCTCCCAGGGCCAAGTAATTAGAACCTACAACCATCAACAACAAAAAAAATAAAATCGTATGATCCGTACGAATTGAGGCCGAGAGAGGGCCATACTTCCAGAAAAAGAGCAAGAGGTCGTACCAATACAGTTGAGAGGTGAAGTTGATATCAGATACTGATATCAAAGATTGTGTGTTCACCTACAACAAGAAAATGAGGAGCCCGATCAATAACAAGAAGCTCCGTATAGTTGTATGGATGCCCAACAAAGAAACCCATAATTGTACGGGGTCATACGGACTATATGTCCTTCGTTTTTGAACAGAACTGTTGTTTTCTGTATGTATTTCAGATTGAAGCTTTGAATAAGGTTTTTCCTAGAGCAGTGGGATTTCCAAATATTGTCTTTGATAATCCTTTGTGTGGCTGTTCATGTTGTTATTCTGTTGATGAGTATTGGACAAAAATGTGTGTTCTCAGTCAAGTATTTTGGATCTAATATTTACTGTGTATGCATATGGGTTTATGCTATTTTTGTTTTACATGGTATCAGAGCTAAACCTTCAACAAATCCAAAAGATTTGTTTGTGAAGTATTGTGCTCCAGGGACAAGGAAGGGAAAGTTGACCCAACTACCAAAGAGACCCCAATAAGCCAAGTCAGGCTTCCTATATAAGATTTGACCTTGAGAGAGAGTGTTGAAGGGAGTACAGACTCTCCTAGCTAAAGAAAGAGGATTTCTGAGGAAAGTCGTTCTGTTCAGTTTAAGAGGGAGCAGGCCCAAGGTTGCTTCTCAAGGTACTGAAATAAGAGGGGTCTCTAGAAGGAGCTAAAGTTAGCAAGATGGCTACAAATCTCATTTATGAGGATAGACTGGATGGCGCCTCCAACTACGTACAATGGAAGTACCAAATGAAGAATGCTCTTCTAGAAAGTAAGGTTTGGGATATTGTTGAGAAGAAAACCACAATTCGAAGTGATCCTAAGGACAAAGAATCGCATTGTGCTCTAGAGATCAGAGCTCAGAGGATCCTCTTAGACGGGGTGAAGGATCACATCATACCCAATATTGGTGAGAAGCAAACAACTCATGAAATGTGGACACATTTGAAGGGACTGTTTGAGGCTAAGCACGAGAGTAGAATCATGGCTCTCAAGGAAAGACTTCAACACACCAAGATGACTAAAGGGGACGGTGTCACAACCTATCTCACCAAAGTGAAACAACTACTAGATGAACTTCTTGTAGTGGGAGTAAAGCTCTCACCAGTTGAGATAGTTTGATCTGCCTTGAGAGGCTTCCCAAAGGAGTGGGATCCCTTTATTTCAGGGATAGTGGCCAGGGAAAATCTGCCAGATTGGGACAGGTTATGGAATGACTGCTGCCAAGAAGAGATTAGAAGAGGGCGAGACGTAGATGAGGATGAAGAGGAGGAGAACCTTGCTCTCACCTCCAAGAAGGGAACCAGAGGCAGAAAAGGAACAACCCTTAGAGGGGGAGCCACAGGTGGTAGGCCAAAGAAGGATCTTTCACCTGTCCAATGCTATGTGTGTGGAGAGTTTAGGCATTATGCCAGCCAGTGCCCTCAAGCCAAGAAGGGCTATGGAGCAAGAGGAAAAAGGAAGGAGGTAGTAGCCTCAGCTGAAGTCGAGGATAAGGATGAGGAAGAAGAACAACAGTTGGCTGCCACAGCCCGAGAGTTTTCAAAAATGTTTCAAGACGAATATACTTTGTTTCTAGACACAGAGGACATGCACAGGGAAGGGTGGTACATAGATAGTGGTGCCACATGTTACATGACAGATGAAAGACTTGCCCTTCAGGAGTTTACAACACAAGACTTAGGTTTTGTGAGATGTGGTGTGCACTCTAGCTTAGTAGCAGTTCGAGGACAAGGGGTGGTATCACTATAGATAGAATCTGGAAGGATTCTAAGGGTGCCAGGGGTACTTTATGTGCCAGGTATGAGAGTCAGTATACTCCCAATCTCAGCCTTAGAACATCAAAGCTACGGTGTCAGCTTCTTTGGTTGTGGTGTGCATATCCGCTCTGTTAGAGGTCAGGCACCAGGACCACCTGTGATGATAGGCATCAGTGAGGATCGCTTGTACTAGTTTTGGAGACAACCTATCTACAATTTCAAGGATGGAGGTGATGAGACAGTTGCTTCATACTTAAAAGAGCAGGAAAGACCCATATGGTGGGAATGGACTTAGTTGGAGAAATGGGGATACTCAGATGGCCCTAGTATAGATGGAAACAACAACTACAAAGTAGAGCAGGTTGAATATCCAGACTTGGAGAGGATGGGTCTCTCAGATTCAGAGGGAGAGACTCACAATGATGTGGACCATGGAGGAGGAATCTCCAGTGGCAGTACCGCCCTCGCTAAGAGGGAGTGTTAGATTATGTATCTTGGGCAGGTACTTCCATACTAGGGGTGTCTAGTAGTGTGGAAGGGGCACACTTTATGTCTGGACAACATAATGAGGGTGGGGATCACTTAAGTCAACTTGAGATTAAGTCACAACCATTGGATGTGACTTAAGTTGTCTCAATGAGTGATTAAGTCCCCACCATCAGTTCTAGGTATTGAGAAGAAGATCTAAGGGTCAGAATTGCATGAGAGAGAGGCTAGGGTTATATTATACCTAAAGAGCCTCATTTCACCTCACCTAAAGAGAGAGAAGGCATTTGACTGAGTGAGGAGGCCCTTCCAAGGGAGGTCAAGAGACAGGTTAAGGAGAACTAGTCAAGGAGCCGAGCAGGGTCAAGAACCAGTCAAGGAGGCTAAGCAGGGTCAAGCATATAGGCCGAGTAGGGTCATGCAAAGAGGCCGAGCAAGGGCAAAGGGGAAACCGAGCAGAGACAAGGCCAAAGGAGATAAGGGGGCCAAGAAAGGGTTCAAAGAGATCTCCCAGGGCCAAATAATTAGAACCTACAGCCAACAACATAGAAAAAAAAAACTTGTACGATCCATACGGATTAACGCTGAGAGAGGGCCATACTTCTAGAAAAAGAGCAAGAGGCCGTACCAGTACAGTTGAGAGGTGAAGTTGATATCATACACTGATATCAAAGACTGTGTGTTCACCTACAACAAGAAAAGGAGGAGCCCGATCAATACCAAGAAGCTTCGTACAGTCGTACGGACGCCCAACAAAGAAACCCATAATTGTACGGGGTTGTATGGACTCTATGTCCTTCGTTTTTGAACAAAATTGTTGTTTTTTGTATGTATTTCAGACCGAAGCTTTGAATAAGGTTTTTCTCAGAGCAGTGGGATTTCCAAATATTGTCTTTGAGAATCTTTTGTGTGGCTGTTCATGTTGTTATTCTGTTGATGAGTATTGGACAAAAATGTGTGTTCTCAGTCAAGTATTTTGGATCTGATATTTACTGTGTATGCATATGGGTTTATGCCATTTTTGTTTTACATATCCAAGCAATGATCAATCAAAGGATCCTCTTGAAGAACAAAATCTGAATGTGGGATCATAGGTAAATTGTAATGGGTATCATCTTCTGGTTGAACCAAAAGTTGCTCCTCCTGCTATAATGGTAACTGATCAAATTATTCTTCAACAACTGTTGGGATATGCAAGGATGAAGTCTCTTGCTAATTGATTTCTACATGGTTGACTTGTGGTTCTTCCTCTTGAAATTTATCATCATCACTGGAATGAACCAATGAACATACTTGAACACTCAACTCTTCATCTTCATGGAACTCTGCGTATGACTCAAGTGGTGCAACTACTGGTTCCTGATCATTCAAGCTTGAGCTATCATCATCTTGTTCATTTATGGGAACTTGATAAGGTGCAAGTTGTGGTTCTTCTTCAATAAAAAGGAATTCTTGCGCTCTTGTAACAACTGATGGTTGAAGATCATTGAATGGTGTCACCTTCACTGGTTGGTTAGGAACATGGATCGGAGGAAACTCATAGGCTGCAAGGAAATTTCTTTCTAACTTGATAGCAACAACTTGGGCCTCCTCCAGATTGTGAAGATCTTCATTCCTGAGAAAAATACCCAAAATTCCATCACATGACTCAAGATAATACATCAAAACCATAACATCATTAGGCCTTATAGCAATGGGAATTTTATAATAAGTCTTAGAAAAATGGGAATTAAACTCAATGACAGTCTCATTCTCATTCTTTTTAATATTATCAAAAGCATTAATTAAGGAAAAGTTATCTTGTTTATCCACCCATCTTTCAGTGAACTTTTCTTGGAACGAATCTGATCCATCAATGGAGGTGTCAGGAAAGGATTTGTACCATGTTTGTGCATCCCTCTTGAGGGTTTGCACAAACATTCTCATGAACACATCCTCATGCTCCACCTCACAATCATCCACCACTTTAAAAAAACCAGCCAAGTGATCCTCAGTTGATACTCCAAACTTCCCTGCAAACAAAGTTAAGCGTTTGTGATATTCACCTGTAGGTAAGTCATGAGGGTGATTAGGAAATGCAACAAAACTTAGTGGGTCATAAGCAAAGAATCTAAAATTTACTATATTCGAAGCTTCGGCCATAATGTTAATCTGAGATGAAAACAAGCACAGTTGTTGCCATAGTATTAGCTTGAGATGAAGGTGTTAAAGTTACACTCACCATATAACTTGTCGAAAGAACTTACCAAAGAACTCAATATGCTTACCAACTTAGGAAGAGTTCCCGGTGAAAGTATATTCTTGTTCCGGAAAAAATGTTAGGGTTCGCTCAGGTCTAGAACTAAACCTTGTGTCAGATCGAAACTAAATAATCTTCTTGTGTTCCCCGGTGGAATTGACCCTATTTCCAGTGGAGTCGCCAGGTGAGCTCAAATAATAAATTAAATGAAGAACAACTCACCAATGTCGTTGAAATCTGAGGATTGACGTTTCCCCGACAATGGCACCAATTTGTTAGCACACTTTTTGACCCTTAAATCAGATCTGCAATTAAGAAAAATCAGCGGTAAAAGGATGCTAATTCTAGGAGAGAATGTCCCAATTGTCACCGAGAAACCTCCTCTCCATTTGGGCTGGTGCATGCCAACCTCAAGGGGGTGTCCCTAAAGTCTTTCTTGCTGTCATATACTTGTAAATCTGCAATTAAATAAACCAAAAACAGCGGCAAGAAAGATGGCTTTTGGCTAGTGATTAAGCTACCAAAGGATATGTAACATTGTGTAAATTTTAATTGGACGAAAAACTTTGCAACATAAGTATTTTAATGAAAGAAAAGATAAGGGAAGATGCGCTATTACAAGGCTGGAAACAACTAATCATGCATAAAAATAAAATACTATACCGACAAGACTCAAGTTTTCAACAACTTGATACTAGCACACCAAATCTTTATTATTGCTCTTTCCAAAGGGCTGTTTGCACCACTAAACATAAGTACATAACCGGTAGAGTATTGCTCTTTAATCAAAGACTAGAAGCTAGAATAATGAGAAAGAGAGAATATTGCCGCTGCTCAGAAAAGTCGACCCTGATCAATGAGGAGGAGCCTCATTATATAGGAGAGTGAAGCGCATATGTGTGTAATAATAGGAGGGCGCTAATAATGGAGCATGGGATAAAATAAAACGTGTGAGATAAGAATAGAGCGCATGAGTATAAAGAGGGAGTTGACATGGAGTAAATACGCCAACTAATAGAGAGCGGGAAGCGCATGAGGCAAAATACATGTGGAAGTGAGAATGATGAATGCGCATGGGTGAGTAAAAGGAGTTAGTGTATAGATTTAGGGATTAATGTGGTAGATACTAGGAGTGAGCTCAAGTATGGATGCATGGAGAAAGAGATGCACACACGTGTGGAGGAAGAGGGAGAAATAGCGCATGGAAATAGGGAGAGAAGGAGGGAATGCTAAAAAATAGGGAAAAGGGAGGCGCATTAATGCTAAAAAGTAGGGAAGAGAAGGATGCTAGAAAATAGGAAAAAGGGAGGTGCATGAGACAATGCGCTAAGAAATAGGGAGAGAGAAGGGAACACGTGTGGAAGGTTAAAAAACAGGGAAAAGGGAGGCACATGAGTGTGAAGAAAGAGTAAAGCGTGGGAGTGAGAATGGAATGCACATACATGGATAAAAATAGGAGCGAATCTTTAATTGACTTCAACACTCCAAAAATACCAATATGCCACCTCATCAAAGCATGCATGCTCCTTGATTTACTTATGCATGCACCGCATATCCTCAAAAAATGATGCTCCACATGTCCCATTCTAACACTGCCATATGTCAAAATCTAAACCTGCCACTTGTCACCCTGCTTGACGACCACACCTGCTATATATAGCGTTGCTAAAAATAGACATGCTAAAAATAGTAGTCCACCCTAAAAATAGGAAAACCCTAAATATGTCTGGGACCACTAGGAGGCCACTGCCAAATATAGCTATTATGCCTAAAAATAAACACTGCTAAAAATAGAATCTCATCGCATTTCAATGAAGTTATACTTGTCGGATTCGATTTTCAGTGAGGAATCCGAATATGTGATTAGAATCATCATCTGATGCTTGGATCTCTGCCTGCTAAAAATAGTAAACTGCTTGCATGTTGTCTGGAAAAGGCTCAAAGGAAGCATGAGCTCACAAGGACTATGAATATGTGATCAATACTGCCATGCAGACCTTCGATCTCTATCTCCTCAAAAGTAGGGAATATACTATATATAGACATCTCTCTCTATCCATGAAAACTTGTGCAAACTTAAGTCTTTGAAACAAAAAAACACTACCAAACCAATCCTGTAAATGTACTCGTATGGGAACCAACCTCAACTCATACCAAGCTATCTCTGGGAAAATCTCTGAATGCCAGCCAAAATAGAACATGTTGTCTCTTAACCCTCAGGATTTTCAAGGAAGAAAATCTAGGGGTTAACAGGTATTCAAACTCAGATTGAGTAGGCAATGCAACAGATAGGAAGAGCACCTCAGGGTGCTGGTTTAACTTGGGTTCAACAATGATATCTTGGTTCAAGAGGAAAAAGACTTCTGTGGCACTTAGCTTAGCAAAGGCAGAATACATGGCAACCAGTACTACTAGTTGTGTGGTCATCTGGCTTTGCAAGTTACTTGTAAGACTGTTTGATCAAGAGTTGGATCCCATAGTCATTTATTGTGATAATCAGAGTTGTATCAAACTCTTTGAGAATCTAGTGTTTCATGATAGGTTCAAGCACATAGAGATCATATATCAATTCATATGAGATAGGATTTATAAGGGAGCGATGAAGCTTCAATATATCCCCACAAATTAGTAGGTAGCTGATATTCTAACTAAGTCCTTAGCAAAAGGGAAGTTTGAAGCATTGAGAGACAAACTTGGATTGGTGCAGAATTCCTTCCCTGCTAAGAGGGAGTGTTGATAAATTTAGCTCGAGTAGGAAATTCTTGCATGGGGTTCAATGTGAACGTCCAAGAAGTGGTTCGAGACATTTTATAAGTGAACACTTAGGAAAAGTGAGAAATAATTTTATCTTGTAATTTTAATTGAAAAATAAAATAAAAGTTGAAGTTTGATTTTTGAAGTTAACTTAATCTTAGGAATCTAAATGAAATGTTCTAGAACATTAGTGACTTCAATTAGGATTTAATCTTAGCTGTACATCTCAAGGTTGAGATAGGTGGCAGCTAAGATTGAGGAGATTAGTTGCTAGGATTGAGGAGATTAGTTATTTTCTCTTAAAGCATAAAGAGGACATGATAGGAGAGGTCGACTCATATGAGAAGAGAGCAAGAGAGCTGGAAGAGGGTAGAGTGCATTCAAGGAGAAGAAGAGGAGCAGATTACTGAAGTGACCAGCAAGTACAACAAGTCGTACCATTGATGTAGCTGTCCTTTCTTCATGCACAGTCCGTACACCTTCAGGTTTGCAAGTTGTACACCTCCAAGTTTGTAGGTGTACACTTTCAGATTTGCAGGCCATACACCTTCAAATTTGCAAGCCATACTTTATCTTCTGTGATTCTTGCATACTTTAACTTTTGTGATTTCTTAAGTGTGCTTCAGTGTTGAGAGGAGGGGAAGAGTGATCTGCTGTTTAGAACAACCAGGAAAAGAGCAGGCCATACTGCTCTAGCTGCACCTTTCTTACACAGGCCGTATACTTCAGATCTAGGAGATTTAATGACCGTACAATTGCTGGTTAATGCAAGCTTTAGAGGTCACCTTGTAAGCTTTGATCAAAGGAATGAAAACATGATTAGAAGGAGAATTACATGTGTATGTGTTTTATTTCTTCCGTTGTTCATTTTTCAGTTATTGTGTGATGGATGCAATGTTCAGAAATTTAATTTTCTGTTGTTAAATAAATTCTGTTTTGAGTTATTTAATGAGAGAACATTAGGACAACAGTCGCCTATGCTTGAAAAATTTACACATTTATCAGCCCATAAGGGGCCTTCAACAACTTGCAAACTGGGGTATCTTGGCCACGCACCTCAAAACTCCGACAAATGAAGCAAAAGCCTCGACAAAGTCAACTCCCTCTTTTTTAGAGAATCCATTGGCAATAAACATGTTTTGGTACTCTTGACTACTACCATGAATTGCAAACTTAGAATCAATCTTGGTTCCATAATAGGCTTCAAAATTATATTCTAGACATCATACTCCATGGCATCTTGCCATGCCCACTCTACATGTGCCTCAAAGTTGGAAGGGACTCCTCCACCATGGCGTCTTGCCATACTTGCTCTGCATGTGTCTTCACAAAGCTGGAATGTTCCATCACTATAGTGCCACTATCATGCACTAGAGCCTCATGCGTCATTTTATTAGCAAGAAGCCTATAAAGGCCTCCTTCCCACACACCTTTAATGAAAATCCATGGAAGATCTTGGCCACAATCTTTGATGGTGCACTTCGGATCTTCAAAACTCAACTACGCACTTCAAATCTATGATAGCTGAAATAGAAAGAAGGTTCTTCGCTAAACCAGATATAAATAAAATATAATTCAACTCAAGAACATCACCTAAACACATCTACAAAAATATGGACCCCATTCCAATCATTGGATATGTGGCATCATCACCTAAATCCACTTCCATGTTGGTATCTTGTTCTTGAAATTTGTTGAAGATCTTCCTGTCAAAGGTCATATGTCTCGATGCTCCATTGTCCACATGCCACCCAACAATGGAAATGGTATTGGTTGAAAGACAAGAAACCATAGAGAAGGTAGTCTCAAGTTTGTATTCTAACTCATCTACTCCAACGACATTCTCTACACTCCCTGCAAACTGCCTATTCTTACTTTTCTTTTTCTCTTGATGATGACTGGCATAGTGCCCCTTCTTGAGGCTCTCAAAACAAGTCACATGACTCAAATCCTTCTTACCATCGTCAAAAGAACATGATTCTTGCATCTTACCCTTCTCGAGTCCTCCTTTCTTACCACCTTTCCTCACCTTCCCAATGAGAGCAAGGTTTTGTACTTCATTTACTTTGGCTGCCATTGTTTCTTGCCTTGTTTCTTCCTAAATGAAATTGCCCCAAAGCTTCTCAAAGGTTGGCATATGCTCACGTGCACAAGCACCATGCACAAAGGCTTCCTAGGTTGTCGAGAAACCATTCAGTGCAATGGGCACTAACCCCTCATCTTCAATCTTCATACCTATTGCAAAGAGTTGATCTTCATAAGGTAGCTCGTTGATATGTTTGTGTCACTCGTGCATATGGATGCATTTATTCTTTAAGCAATTTTTGGGAGATATTGACACTCTGATATAGAGAGGTCAATGCATCAAAGTTCAAACATCTCTTTCACAGATTTCCTTGCAATATGAGGAATCAAGTGATCCTTCACAGAATCCAAAATAATACTATTTTTCCTTAGCAACCTTCTTTTCATACTAAGAGAACTGTTGAGGATCAGTAGGAATAGTAGCCTTCCTTGGACAATTCTCCAAAGGTTCATCTCCTCCAACAACATCTGCAATTTGCACTTCCAACGGGTAAAATTGGAAGCCCCCTTCAATCAGTCACACTCCCTAGACGAAATAAGTTTGCTATTCCTGCAACCCCTTGAAACACAACCTCAAACAAAATAGATCAACCAAAAATCAACATTCTATTATAGGTCCAAAACATCCCTTTTGGGCACACAAAACACTCCAGTCACTAGAGCAACTAGGGTATCTCACTCAACAACCTATCACAGGTCAAATCATCATTCTTGGGCATCAACACATGCTCCAATCCCTGGGGCAAATAGGGCATCACACCCAACAACCCTTCATGGACCTTTGTGCCTTACATAGGCACGGAAGAACTTCAATCATGGAGCTTTCTAAGCATTACACTTGCTGAAATCTTCTGTTCTTATCTCCTTTTCATAGATAGCTGACTTCTCCACAAAAGAGATGGAAAACTTTAGCAAAACCGCTCTGATATCATGTTAAAATTTGAGGGCCTTGTAACCATGACAAAATCCATTCCTTAGGTAGGCCATGGATCTGCAATAGAGATGTTTTCAGCCCTAGGGTGCATTGATTTCTCCAGAAACCATATTCAAACTTCCAATTGTTCAACAACAACAACATATAGAGTTTAAGCACCGCAAATACATAATTGTTAGATCAGATCAACAGCCTTTAGGGCAAGATCTAACCCTCGAATCAGATCTAAAAATTACGTTAGCAAACAACAGCTAAACCAACAACAAAATCAGATCTGAACATGCGAATTAAGCATGCTAAATCGGCTCAAGGTCATCCTGGCTGTTCATTAAATCAACATGATAAATCAGTGGCAAATTCACCCAAAAATCAGATCTCTGAAATCAGCTCAGCGACACAATTTGGGACAGCAAACCCATCTCTTTTTATTTCACCTGAAAGATGATTATATTGCAACATATCAGCTCATCCCAAGCTGGAAATGGAAAATCCTTTCAGCTCACCCCAAGGAAATCTTTACTTCACAATGATTCAGCTCATCCCAAGCTGGAAATGTAAAACCCTTGCATCTTATCCCAAGCAATTCTCACAAGCATAACAAACACTAGTTAGGGCACCACATGTTAATCACTAGCAAACCCTAGCTTCTCTTCCATCTCCAAAAGCTACATCAACCCAAATGATGAATCACACAACAAGAGGTTACATTCTCTCTATGCTTTCTCCTCTATCTCCTTGTTTAATAATGTTATGAAGTGATTTGCTCCTCTTTTTTATAGAGTAAGTGGAGTGTTGACCACCTATTTCGACTAGGTGTCAACGTCATGTACCATGAAGCTATGTACCTTGCGGTACAACATATTTTGAAGACTTATGGCTCAGCAGGGCAAATTTTGCCCCCAACACGTCTTTCTATGTAATCGGAATGTCCGCTCCCCTGCATGGGATAATAATGTAATAGGTCAGCATGAGTCAATTTTTAGTTAGTTGCCCATGACTTTATCATTAGAGAAGTCTTCATCTAGTGTTTTTTTTCCTCAGGTAATTAATCTGGCCTACCAAACAGTTTTAATTATCCTTGAGTTTTTCACTCACAAAATCCTCCAAAGTGGTGAAAGACGTTCTAATGATCGAGCCCAAGGGGTGACTAAGGTTTAGGAATGTTGTAAATGACCGTGCTAGACATCTCCTAGAGTCTTGCGGAATTTTGTTAAGTTTTGATAGGTTTTTTTAAGTATTAAAATTTTCCATTTAATGAGAATTTTAATTATTTTTGATGTAAAATGTAAAAATTTGGTCCTTGGGGATTTTGTATAGGGGTGTGGGTACTCAAAACAAATGGAAGATCACCCCCTACACCCTTGGACCAAGTTTCATCTCAATTGGACAAGTTTTTCTAGGTCATTGCCCATGAGGAGTCTGAGTCAGTGTTTAATTAGCTAAGGTAAAAAAACCAAAAATTGTAAAAATGATTAAAGTCATGAGAGAAAGTGGGGAAGTGATCCGTAATGTTTTTCCTAAGTTGGAAAAGTGATTTTCCACTTAGAAGACCCCCCCTTGCTAAGCCAACAACTAAAAGTGGTAACTCCCTAGGTAAAAGTGCACCCCCCTTGCTCATGAACACATGGAAAAACAAAAATTAAAGTAAGAAGGTGGCCCAAACCCTAAGTGCGCCCCTCCTTGAGCCTAACTTTATGTTGGGTGAAAGGAAAAAGTGTTTTCCCCCTTCCCCTCTCACCCCTCAAACTCTAACCACTACCAAAACCCTAAAAGTGCGCCCTCCTTGACTTTGTCTCTCTCCCTTAGATGAGTGACACTTGGAGCTCATCCAAGAGGGGTCTTTCCTCTCTCCCTCATATAAAAGAAAGCCT
>ML793182.1:0-14592 GCA_009831015.1 Picea engelmannii
TAACATGACCCATTCTTTTGACATCGTTCTTGTCGTTGGGGGTTTTATGACCCATTTTTTGACTTGGAGGGTCAGTCCTATGCTTCATGGAGATGCCTTGACCTTAGATATGGACATGGTCATGCTTTGGAGACATTTCAAGGATTTATGGACATTATTTGAGCATTCTTCGAGCACATTTTGTGGAGGTCATCCCCTTTTGAGGTCATTCTCCACACTTTCATGAGAACGTTCCACTTGGAGGAGAGAAACGTTGGAGCTTTACTTGCTTGGGAGGCTACCCAACCTTGTTTTGAGGTTTCCACACCACCCTTTTCTTGGAATGTTGTACTTGGAGAGAAAATCAGCCCCATCTTTTGTGGGATCTACTAAATGTCCTTAAACCACAATCACGACAATTAATTCCTAGTAAATCCTTGCTAAAATAAAAATGCAGATCTACTAAATAAAAGCACACTGAGATTCTTAGCCAGAAATTGCAGCGAAAATAAAACAAGCAACCAAACACGTACACAAATATTTTTGGGTAAATACCCCTAGAAAAACCCCCAAGGGAAAACCAGCAACGAAATGATTTTATTATAAAAATCAAGGCTCCCATAAAAGGGAAAATGACCCATCGAGAGAAATGCAACTGCAGACACACCTCCCAAAAAACCTGGCTGAAAACCCTTTGCCAGATCTATAGTCCTGTTGGTTGTATGACGACTGTACAGCCTAGCCATATATTGTACGGTTGTTGCTGCAGCCTGTATAAACTATACGGTCCTGGTCCATACACCGTACGACAGCCTGTAGGTGGTTGTAAGGCACTACTCGCATAGTGTACAACCTCTAGGCCCTCCTCTGCCTACTGAACGACCTCCCCGGAAAAGAACTCGGCCTCTGCCTTGCACATACGACCTGCCCAAGTCTCTCTCGGTTGTTGTATTCTCTCTCTCGATGTCTTTGACATGTAGAATGAAAGTCCTTCTTCACTCTATGAGTCACTAACTCCAAATCAATGTATGTCTCCTCCTCTCCTTTGGTTGCCTTTTATACTCTTGAGATGAGCCCTAACCCTAATCTCCAAAGTGATCAATGGATGAGATTAAAACTCCCTCGCTTGAGATTAATGGCTAAGATTCATTTAATTCACTTAAATAACTAAAGCAAAAAACTTACACATTTTATTTAATTAACCTCCATTAATTATAAAATAACATTCACTTTAATAATTAAATTATTCAAGTAAATTTCCAAAGTTTTGAGACGTATTAATGACAACTTCCACATGTTAGACACAAACCAATGAGGAAGTACTTGTTCGAGCTACAAAACATCAACACTCCCTCTTAGCGAGGAAGATACTTTTGGAAAAGCCACCTGGAACTGGGTGGTCCCTCCAATCCTGGAACAATAACCTACACATCATCCTGCACCATAGTATCCTGATAAACCTGATGGTTTGTTGCATCTTCAATGACATTACTCCTTAGTGCCATGAAGTTTGGAAACTTCTTTGGAGGTCTGCTTTCCCTGAATGTGCTCCTAGGAGCCTCAACATGCTCCCAAGCATCCTGCAATGTCTTCTCAAACCACTTGAGTCTCCTGACAGAAATGGAAGGGGCTAGCTTTTCTTCCCCAACTGAAGAGTGACTCCCTGCAACAGAAGTTTGTGAACTCTGATCTCCCTTCAGAGCCACTTGCTTCTCGTCCTCTGCCACTGTTGGTAAATCATGAGACTTCCTAGATGCCAAGTTTTCCTCAAAGCTAACATCTCAGCTCACCGCGATCTTCCTCTGCGCTAGAATCCAAATCCTATATGCCTTTGAGGTCTCACTATAGCCAATAAATAAGCCCTTCTCCCCTGAGGGCTCCAACTTTGTCTTCTTCTCTACTGGAACATAGATATATACTGGACAACTGAAAATGCGAAAAATGGCCAATCTTCGGCTTCACTCCAAAGAACGCCTCTTCTAGAGTCTTGTCCTCCAAGACCTTATGAGGACTCTTGTTTTGTACATACACTGTCGTATGGCATACCTCTTCCCAAAGGAGCATGGGCAGATCTTGGCCATGAAAAAAGGCCCATTCAAATGATGTTCGTTAAAAACATAAAAGTCAAAAAGAAAGAAGACTATGAAAGGTGTTTTAACTTTTCTTCAAAGAGGATCGTTTCATAGAAATTCATACTACTATGTTTTTTACAACAATAAACATCTTTTGAAAGCTTTGCATTAATCCTCATTCCAATTCCATTGAAGAATAATACTCGGGAATACAAGTAAATCAACTTGTCTAATAAAAGCCCAACAAGCTTGGCACTAATAGTTGGAAGTGGGGAATTTCCAACCATTGATCAAGGTTCTATTCCCACATGGTTTGTCCACTGCCTTAAGGTAGCCGTGGGTGCATTTAGAGGTAGAGGTTGAACTTAAAACAACAAGGGCTAATGATCAACGTGTACTGAGAACCTAAGCCCACCAGCATGTTCTCCTTATGATAGACACCATTGGTCAAGTTTCCATTCCCAAGGGCTTTACCTAGCACCTTGGTAGTGGAGGAGGCATTTGGAGGTATAGAGTGATTTTATGAGACTAGAAGGTGATGAAGCACATGTACATATTATAGATCCAAGTCCACACCCATATTTTCTTTGAGGACATTGTTTCCTAGGCTCCTTTACCTGGAGGTAGTTGTGGGGGGCACTTAGAGATAGGTGTTGAACTTATGACTCCCAGAGGTAATAACCTTCATGTATATATTATGGACCCATGACAAACCACGTGTTCTCCTTAAGACCTACCAAATTTTAAGTCAAGCCAATTGCAATTAAGTTGTCAAATCAAGGCACTTTCAATACTTAAACATGCATTCAAACCTCCCATAGATAGAGTTGTCTAATCATGCAGCAAAGTTCCCTCTAGTTGTCGGAATCCAACAACATAAGAAGCCAAAGTTCATATCGATCCAGAACTCTGATCGATTTTCCAAGGATATAGGTCATTTCAAAATTAGGCTATGTTATCATAGTATTTGTACTTGTGCAAAGCCCTCCACAAGTTCCCCAAATCTTGTGTAACTATAGAAGAAACTACCACTATCACCTAAGTAGAATCTTCCCTCGTTTTAGTGATGGAAGAGGTCCACATGAAGGGAGGCTTCCCTGGTGACCTCAAGGGATTGAATAGCAAGAAATAGCTAAGCCTATCGCCCCCTATCTTGATCACATGTTAATTGGGTCTAGGTCTAGGAAGGGTAAGAGAAGTTGCAAGGAAATTGTTGTACCTGCCCAGAACAATGAACAGTTTGCAACATATATTGACAATTACCAAGCTAAAGCATGCAACAATGACCTCTTTAGACACTAAACAAGTAAAATTGCATTGGATTTTGCAAATTACAGCAGTAAGCAATTATATAACAACAATAAATGATTTGCAACAACAACAAGAAACAATGCTCAGAAATACCACAATTGATCATGAAAAGTAAGCATTAAACCAACAGATTATTATCCAATTGCTAGAGGTAGTTTCCGAACAAGTTGAGCCACTCTTAGATAGGTGTATGCAACAATTTATAGTAGTTTTCAATGGCTGTAGCAAACTTTTATAACAGCAGCAAGAAATATTGTGAGTTTGCTAGAATTAGGGTTAGCAATGTTAGTAGGATACTTGAGAGATTAAGAAGATTGATTTTAACAACTACTTCAGCCACAAATTCACTCCTGGATCAGTTTCGTTGTCTTTTTAGGGCCTATGGAGTCTCAAATCCATTAAACTTGAAGATCGATCTAACCGAAACCAAAGAGGTAGAGTCTAAACCCTAAGGTGCAAGCACGTTTGGGCCTGAGGTTTTAGACTTTAAAGAAAAGGATATCTAGGGTGCAAGCACATTTGGGCCCTAGATGTCGTTTTTCCCTTCTTATAGCTTCACTTAGGTCAAGGATCAAATGTCTGGGGTTAAAACCCTAAAGTGCAAGCACATTTGGGCTTTAGACTTCCAACCCTAGAACGGACGTTTCACAAACTTGGACAAATAAAACTTTATGAGGAAGAAAAGCATTGTATGTCTTCCTCTTAAGGTTTCAACAAAACAAGATTTCTTGCAACAAGATAACAATTTAACCATTTACATCAACAAGAGATAATAGAATTGCAGAAAATTACTTACTTCATCCAAGAATCAAGAGTATAAAACCCTAATTGCAGAAAATATCCATCCAAATCAGCAAACCATCCACAAGAGACCCTCCTTCAAGCATAGCGCACAAAAGAAAAGAGCTAAGAGGCCTAAAGGGCCGAAAATTTCAGAAGCGTTACCCTACAAGTGTGAGGAAATTGTGATGATCCAAAATGAAAATGACACTGGCCTTTATATATGAGGCTAGGCCTAACATTTTGTCCACATAACATAACATAAATTTAATTTGAAGTGGGGTCAACCCCTCATTTAACCTTTACAAAATGTAAAAATGCAAATAACATGTCACTAGTGCCACACGTGTGGTGACATCAAGCCTTCCTATGCTGAGAGAGGGCCTTCAAAGGCCATGTGGCACCAATCCATGGTGAAGTGATGACAAATGATATATCTCCTCACCCAAGGTCATGCCAATCATCACTAGTACCCCAACTATCCATCAAACCCTAACATCATGAAACCCTAGAAGATGACGTCATCATCAAGTGAGGGCCAACATCCAGGATCCAGGGTGTTACGTTCAGGGCAAAGGAGGTTGCATCTCGTCTCTGAGTGATATCTAGTTGTTTGTTATTGCAACTTCCCTAATCCAGTGAAAAATAAGCCCTGGGGTACTCTGCCCAGCCTGTGGGATTTCAATGCATCTGTGTGCCACCATGACCAAATCTGCTCAAACCAAACCATCAGTCAATCGTCCAAGGTTCCAAGGATGTGAGAGCCCATATCGAAAGGTGGTGAGTCACTGGATGACTCACTGCTCTGCATCACACATGCCAAAGTCCTGCAATAAAGGCACAATGTCCTGGGTACAAGCCTAGGACATCCCTCAAAGAACCATGTCAGGACCATCCAAAACAAATCAAAGTATAAGACATAGTAAACCAATATTCATAAGAAATGTTAGTCCTTAAATCATGCAAAGTAAGTTGTTACTTAAGATATAAGCCATGCAAGCAATTCACTTCAATATCCCCTTCTAGCATCAAACCAACCCAAGACTTCATGTTAGTTGGCAAGTTTACGTATGGGAGGGCCTTCATCCAACCCTATTAGGTGTGCCAACCTAGACAAGAAATAAAAGACTCGTGTAGAGGGATAGGTCTCGAGGGAAACAAGAAATAAAGAAACCCTTCAAGAGCAAGTGTGATAGTGATATGAATTAGGGCTTACTTCATGGTTTATGGCGTCATTAAATCCATTTCTATGAGTGCCTTTGTAGAGGGAGCGCTTGTTGTTTGAAATACCCTTTCCTCGGTACTTTTTGCATTTCGAACCTCTTAATTTCCTTTTGATACCCAATTGTCATTTGCAAGTCCCCTTTACAAGTTTCAAGCTTTAATCCTTCATTCTATTACTAGGCTATGGTCCTTTATAATTGTGCATTCATTCGCATCATGACAGGGGCAATTACCATTAGAGGGGGTAGAGCTCAAGTTGGCCTGAGGATTTTATGGTGGCCTTTATCATTTATAGCATATACATACATAGCAGTTGCATCAACCTCTGGGCCTTCAACCCCTTCTCAGGAGATAGTCGACCATGACCCATTACCAAAGTTTGGTACACTATTAGAGGCTCCAGGATGGAAAGTGTTTAACATTACCCTTGTGAGGCCCCCAGTGGTACCCTTTTTCCCTGGGCGGTGACAACACGGGACTAGGGCACAGAAGCTAGCCACCAAGGTGAAACAAGACAACAAACACAATTTCCCAAGCCAATGACCCATTATCCAACTTCAACCAAGATCCTCACCCACATGCCCAACAAATTAAGCACAACACTTCGCATGAAAGAAGGACTAACATACCTCATGGTGACGTTGGCTTACCATCTCCCATACACAAGGTTGTCTGGATGTGATGAGCCTTAGTTGATTTGTAGCAATAAGAAGCAAATGAGGGGGGTTGTTGGGCTGCCATCTGTGGACATGTTGGTCATCATCATGGTAAGGATCATTGTCTCCATTGCGGGCCATGAGACATGATCTCCTCTAGTTACCCCTAGGCATGGGGGTAACAAGATAGACCTCTAAGGACATTGTCAAATCATATACATAACTTAACATGT
The DNA here is from genome assembly GCA_009831015.1 of Picea engelmannii. Lineage (NCBI taxonomy): Eukaryota > Viridiplantae > Streptophyta > Pinopsida > Pinales > Pinaceae > Picea > Picea engelmannii. The sequence goes on from ML793182.1 coordinate 6,256, forward strand.
ATCATGGTAATACTCTAATCATGCCTGAAATTTCTGCGGAAGTCACATCAAATTTGACATCGGAAAGAGGGTTTTCAAGATGAGATCACTCCTCATAGACATGTTGTCACATTAATGTGGCCAGCAAAGTTAACTACTTTTAAATTTTCAGACCCAGCACCCGATAATTTATTTCCTAGCAAATATCTTGTTGTAATAACTTTATTACTGCAGATTTACTGAATAAAAAACACGACTAAGTTTTAACAATTTAAATAAATAAATCAGCAGAAGCAATAAACAAGAAACCACAATTATGCACACATATTTTCTGGGTAAACACCCTTGGAAAAAACCCTAAGGGAAAACCAGTACCGTGATGATTTTATTATGATAAAATTAGGGCTCCCATCCTGGGAAATGGCTCTAAGGAAAAGTACAAAACAGCAAAATAATTGATCACACCTCAAGATTTGTCCTTCGATCTTGCTAGCCACTACTCCTTTGTTGTCCCTTGCTCCCTTCCTCGAACCCTGCCCCTACACACTTGGATGAAAGTCCTTCTCCACCCAATCAACAAGATCACACTCTCACTCTGTGTGTGTCTCCTCCTCTCGCCTTAGCTGCCTTTTATAATCCTGAGTTTACCCTAAATCCAAAACCCTAGATCTCCAAAGTGATTAATGGTTGAGATTAGATCTCACCTTCACTTTATGATCTAATGGCTAGGATTTAATTTAACTCACTAATGCCAAAAACTTAGGCATTTCCTTCAATTAAACTCAATTAATTATAAGGCATTCACTTTAATAAAGTGAATTTCCTAAGTCTTAAGAGGTATTAATGACAACTTCCACATGTTAGACACAAAACCAATGTGGAAGTAAATGTCCGATAGTACAAACATCAACACTCCCTCTTAGCAAGGAAGGTACTTCTCAAAGAGCCACTTGGAACTGATTCTCCCTCCAACCCTGGCACAATGTTGCACACATCATCATGTACTAAGGTATCCTACTGCTCTTGTTGAACTGCTACCTCCTCAATGATGTAACATATCAATGCCCTGAAGTTTGGAAACTTCGTCGAAGGCCTGCTCTCCCTCAATGTGCTCCTAGGAGCCTCAACTTGCTCCTAAGCATCTATCAATGTCAGCACATACCAACTAGGTTTCCTAACAAAGCTAGAAGGAGATAACTCCTCCTTCTCAACTGAAGGTTGACTTCTCAAACTACAAAGTCTTTGAACACTGTGTTCCCTTCGGAGCCCCGTGCTCCTCGTCCTTTGCCACTGACATTGATCAATGATCCAAGATCCCCTTGGATCCAGTAACAAGCTTTCCCTGCAACATGTATACCTTACCCTCTCTGACACCAATGCTCACTGTCGTGTCGGGGCTAGCTCCCTCTAAATGTATGAGTAGTTGTTTGTTCTAGAACAAGACTACAAAACCTTTGTTCTCCAGAGCTGAGACTAAGAGCAAATTCATCTTCAACTCTAGGACATACAAGACATAATCTTGAGTTTACCCTAAATCCAAAACCCTAGATCTCCAAAGTGATTAATGGTTGAGATTAGATCTCACCTTCACTTTATGATCTAATGGCTAGGATTTAATTTAACTCAGTAATGCCAAAAACTTAGGCATTTCCTTAAATTAAACTCAATTAATTATAAGAAGACATTCACTTTAATAAAGTGAATTTCCTAAGTCTTACGAGGTATTAATGATGACTTCCACATGTTAGACACAAAACCAATGTGGAAGTACATGTCCGAAGGTACAAACATCGACACTCCCTCTTAGCGAGGAAGGTACTTCTCGAAGAGCCACCTAGAACTGGTTCTCCCTCCAACCTTGGCACAATGTCGCACACATCATCATGTACTAAGGTATCATGTTGCTCCTGTTGAACTGCTACCTCCTCAATGACGTAACATAGCAGTGCCATGAAGTTTGGAAACTTCGTCGAAGGCCTACTCTCCCCCAATGTGCTCCTAGGAGCCTCAACTTCCTCCTGAGCATCCATCAATGTCAGCTCATACCAACTAGGTTTACTGACAGAGCTAGAAGGGGCTAACTCCTCCTTCTCAACTAAAGGTTGACTTCTCAAACTAGAAGTCTTTGAACACGGTGTTCCCTTCAAAGCCTCATGCTCCTCGTCCTCTGCCACGGACATCGATCCATGATCCCCTTGGATCCACGAACAAGCTTTCCCTCCAACATGTATACCTTGCCCTCTAACACCAATGCTCACTGTCGTGTCAGGGCTAGCTCCCTCTAAATGTATGAGTACTTGTTTGTTCTAGAACAAGACTACAAAACCTTTTTTCTCCAGAGCTGAGTGTGAAAGCAAATTCATCTTCAGCTCTGGGACATACAATACATCTGCCACCTCCAGAGAACCCTCAGACTCTAGTTGGAACCTGACTGTCCCAACTCCCTCTACACCACACTTGGTATTGGTGCCAAGCTCCACATGTAGATCTGAGTCCGTCTCTGACAAATTGGTGAACAACTCATGTGTCCCCGCCATGTGACGAGAAAGACAAGAGACTAACAAGAAATCCTTCTCGAACCTCTCAGCAAACAAGAGACAAGAGACTAACAAGAAATCCTTCTCGAACCTCTCAACAAACTCCTTGACTTGAGTTTCTGTAGCTACCTGCTAAAACTTACCCTTCCCTTTCCTTTGTTCAAGACACTGTGAAGCATAGTGACCACTCTTGTGGCACTCAAAGCATTTCACTTTGCTCAGATCCTTCTACTTTCCAGCCTATGGAGTTTACTCTCCACTTGTATTCCCCTTGCTCTTCCTTACATGTCTAGCAAGAGCCAAATTCTCATCATCACCAATCTGTTGGCCTGCTAGAGATACTTCCCGAATCTCCTCCTGAATGAAATCATCCCATAGCTTGTCAAATTTGGGAAGTTTCTCCCATGCCACGATGCCCTTGATGAATGGGGCCCATGGCTTAGAAAAACCATTCAGGGTCATCTTCACCATCTCTTCATCTGACATGACCTCCCCAACTACTGCCAACTAATCACGAACTTGAGTGATCATGGTGAGATAGTTGGTAACTGTATATGATCTAGTCATCTTGTTGTCTCTAAGTTTTTCCCTCAACACCATCTTCCTATTTGCATTACTGCTCTGAAAAAGTTTCGTCGGAGCTACAAACATATCCCTTGACTTCTTCTCATATAGGTGAGGAATCAAGTGATCCTTCACCACATCTAAGATGATCCTCCTGGCTTTGACATCCTTATGCTCATGGGTAGCCAACTCCTTTGGATCTGTCAGCAGGGTCACGATTGTGTTTGCAAAATCCCACAACCCATTCTCCATGAGAATCAATGAGACCCTCGCCTTCCAAGATACGAAGTTTGATGCACCCTCCAACATGTCCTCAAACCTCAAACCGATTGCAACCATCTACAAATCAAAATTTTAATGAGGAATATAAACTGCTAAAAAATGTGCCTTGTCCTTTAGGAACGGTAAACTAAAGAATTTATGCTTAGTCCTTCAAGCACCAAAACTTATTCGATCTCCTATGTTGGCTTCCCGGATCCCTGCCCAAAATTATGTTGCCCACTACTTGGACCTTCTGTCGCTTGCCTGCAACCCTGCAGCTGCCCACGGTTGTTGTCTAAAAGTTGCCTCATGGCTACAGTTGGCGGTTGCCCCGCGACTGTAGTTGGTGGCTGCGGCTAGCGACTAGCCTATAACTGCAATTTGTGGTTGCGATTGGTGGTTGCCCTGCAGCTATGGTTGGTGGTTGCCACACAGCTACCGTTGGTGGTTGCAACTGCCCTGCGGCTCTTCTCTTCTAGCCCGCGACCTCCAACACCTGCACTCTTCTCCCTGCAGCTCCACGCGGTCGTACGACTGTGCAACGGCTCTGCAGTCTATACGTTATGTATGACTACTTCAAATTTCTCCTTTTTTTATTTTTTGTGCAACCTACACAAGGAAAATTCTAGTTGTTTCCCTGCAAAAATTAAAAATTTATGCACTTGGTTTCGTTTTCAGAGTCTTGGCTCTGATACCATGTTAAATTTTCACACCCGACACTCGGCAATTTATTTCCTAGCAAAAACCTTGTTGTAATAACCATATTACTGCAAATTTATTGAATAAAAAACACAACTAAGTTTTAACGATTTAAATAAAGAAATCAACGAAAGCAATAAACAGGAAACCACAATTATGCACACATATTTTCTGGGTAAACACCCTTGGAAAAACCCCTAAGGGAAAACCAGTACTGTGATGATTTTATTATGATAAAATCAGGCCTCCCGTCCTGGGAAATTGGCCCCTCTAAGGAAAAGTACAAAACAACAAAATAACTGATCACACCTCAAGATCTGTCATCCGATCTTGATGGTTGCTACTCCTTTGTTGTCTCTTGCTCCCTTCCTCGGACCCTGCCCTTGCACACTTGGATGAAAGTCCTTCTCCACCCAATCAATGAGATCACACTATCTCACTTTATGTGTGTCCCCTCCTCTCTCCTTAGCTTCCTTTTATAATGTTGAGTTTACCCTAAATCCAAAACCCTAGATCTCCAAAGTGATCAATGGTTGAGATTAGATCTCACCAACACTTGAGATCAATGGCTAAGATTTAATTTAATTCACTAATGCCAAAAAATTAGGGATTTCCTTAAGTTAAACTCAATTAATTATAAGGCGTTCACTTTAATAATTACTTTAATAAAGTGAATTTCCTAAGTCTTGAGAGGTATTAATGACGACTTCCACATGTTAGACACAACCAATATGAAAGTACCAAGTAGAAACCCCAATGACCTTGATGGCCCATGCCTGCAGCAATGTATATCTTAATGAACGAAACCACAACAACTCTGGGGTGAATTTGGCAAAATAGATATGTCATTTTGTAATAACTGTAAGGTCTCCCATGACACCCATTGAGTGTGCGCACTCTTTGCACAAACTTGGGGATGAGTTGGGCAAGAGAACATAGAGAACATGCGATTGGTTGAGCGAACAAAGACGTGTGGGTGTGAGTAAGGGCACCTTGGGCGCATAATGGTGGCGTGCGGCACCAAGGGGGCACACACCTTACTTGCCTTAGAACGATTGACGAAAACTTGAGTTGCATTTGGGCAAAGGCAGGGCAACTTGGGAGCATGCCCAAGGAGTGGACCCGTCTGCCCTCGGCAACATGGGTGCACCAAAGAGGTTGGATGACCCAATCGACACACCCACGAGGAGTCACAACAATTGGCACAAGGAAGAGCACCACAAGACAAGGAGCACGTGCCCAAGGATGGGGTGCGTTGGTCCAAGAGACATGACGGTTGATGGGCGCATGGGCTCGTTTGGGCGCATCGAGTCTGTGAAGGGGTGCGACAAGTCGTTTGAGTGTATGGTTTACGAAGGGGCACGACACACCCAAAGGACGTGATGTTTCACATTGGTGACCCTTGGAGTCCCTATAAGAGCACAAGGGCGCACAACCAAGGAAGGCATATTTTGGCAAGAGATTTGGAAAGAACAAGTTTGAGGCAAAATTCTGAGGCAAGGCAGTGTTATCGCGCAGTTTGTAGTTGGAGTGAAGGATGGATGGAAAAGAGGCAAACTGGCGTAACTGAGCCTATCCTACCACTGTCACCTCAAATAGGATAGCTCTTTCTGTTTAGGGTGGTAGGCCCAGGGGAGACGTCCCCGGTGACCTGGAGTTTTGAGAAGGCAAAGTTTTAAAAGGCTAAGTAAAGTTTTCCCCCTCACAAGTCACCATCGATCAGAAAGTCCGGCTTAACAGCCAATAAAGATAAAGTAACCAGAAATGTACCTGCCCGAGACAAAGCAACAAGAAAACTATACATGTGCAAGTTCACTTGTTGGTTAGTACTTCATATAATCAAAGACTTTATGATATAAAGCAATTGATCAATAATATAAGTGAAGCAAATCATTGATATAAACTAGCAAATTATTACAATATATTACTTCACAATAAATGCTAAAGAAGCTTCACAATTCTCAATGGCAATTTATCATCAATGTAACAATACTAGAAGCAACGCTTAGCCAATCTTTCAATTGCTTCAAAGATACAATAAATGCTACATAGATATGGTTATAGCACAAATAAATGACGGCAGCAATAGGGTTAGTGAATGTTAATCTAAGCTAGGGTTAGAAAGAGTTAACAATTGCTCAAGAGTATTTAGGATTTGTGATCAAAATGGCTCTAGTATAAGGTCTTAGATCAATGCGCTATTAGGGTAAATGGAGTCAAAAATGCTACAAAAGTTGAAGGGCCGAAATGATAGTGGGAGGGCCAAAGACAAGAGGGATATGATGGTTGAAGTGTTGCTAAGGCAAGGCTTCAACCTATCAACCCTAGGGGAGACGGCTCACTAAGGTGTAGAAACCCTAGGCCTTAGTGTGTCGTCCTCCTTCTTTAGATCAAAGGGTAAAGATGAAACGACTAGGCTAGAAGAGTAGAGTTAGAGTGTTGCTATGGCAAGGCTCTATCTATCTTCAGCAAAATCAATGGCTCTTAGCATAACTTAGTAGGGACATGAAACAAGGACACCAACATGTGCTTGCCCCTAGGGTTTAATCTAGCAAATATCATTAACAAGATGCAAGTAAAACAAATACCATAACCATTCAACAAAGAAGGATTGCAAAAATTCACTTACATTCATCCACCATTCATTAAGCCAAACCATAGTTGTAAGCCTTCCACCAAGAAAATGCCAAAATAGCCAAGAAAAAGCCTCCTTCAACAAGTGCGCATCAAAATTTCAGCCAAAAACCCTAAAGGAGGGCGCAAATTTCAGACCTCACCAAGAGTGAGTGAAAGATGATCATCAAAATGAGAGTTTTAGCTCTCTACTTATACAGTATCAATGACCTTTATTAAAATTTAGGTCACCAAAAGGTCGACAAGGCCAAAATACCAAATAATATTGTTTTACATTAATGTCATAAATTAAACCCTAATAAAGCAAAATTAAAGACATCATGCCCTTTCTAGGGTGATGTTAGCCCTTTTTAGGGTAGCATTGGCCTCCTGGAGAAAAATGTTAGCCCTCCTTGGGCCTCTCCAAGCTGCCACACCTGCCACAACTGCCATAACTGCCTCCCCAAAACATCCATAATGTTGGATGACATCATAGGCATCCTAGGTGACGTCATGGGCCTTCCAAGGCCAACGTCCCAGTGGAGAGGGCACAACCCCCCTGGGTAAGGCTCTACCAAGATGCCTCTGTGGAACGTCCTCCTCTTCTTCGGTGCAAACCCCTTTGTCCTGTCTCTGCCCCCTGCTGGGATCTCAGCATCCATCTTGTGGGCTCTTCAGCCCCATGGAGGTCCAAACTAATCATCTCCCCATGTGTACCTGTCAAATATGGTACCTATCCGTCGGGTATGGTCCTGCACATCAACAGATACACCCTCCATGGGTTCATAAGTCACAGGGATCATAGCAATGTCAATCACATCCAATCAGAAATTTTATTAAACATGTGCATAATACCCTTTTTACACAAATCTGCAAGCCAAGTTTGGAGGAAGTGACAGGGCGTCCTATTGGGCTAGTGTTCACTAGATGTGGGAAGTTTCCGGGAGAAATCAAATCCAAGTCATGTTAATGGATGAAGTGGATAAGGGATGTCCTAACAAGGGGTGCAGTGATAGCAGGGAAATGCATGGCATACCTATGGGTGCCTGTTAAATTTACATGCAGCAGCAAGAGCCATTCTCCTGGAGGATGGCTAAGACCCTAGACGAGATCTAGGGCCCCCAGTGCACTCCTGGGGTATGTGGTCTGTGACCAAATTGATAAAGACCCTAGACAAATGTCTAGGGCCCCTGGACTGGGTCCAGGGTAACCATGCCTGGGGCATGGGAGTCTTGGTCTAGGACCAAGCATTTGAAGTCCCTAGATATGACTAGGGCCCCTGGACTGGATCCAGGGTACCCATGCCTGGGGCATTGGGTTCTTGGTCTGGGACCAAGAGATTGAAGACCCTAGATATGTCTAGGGCCCATGGACTGGGTCCAGGGTAACCATGCCTGGGGCATGGAAGTCTTGGTCTGGGACCAAGCATCTGAAGACCCTAGATATGTCTAGGGCCCCTGGACTGGGTCCAGGGTAACCATGCCTGGGGCATGGAAGTCTTGGTCTGGGACCAAGCATTTGAAGACCCTAGATATGTCTTGGGCCCCTGGACTGGGTCCAGGGTAACCATGCCTGGGGCATGGAAGTCTTGGTCTGGGACCAAGCATTTGAAGACCCTAGATATGTCTAGGGCCCCTGGACTGGGTCCAGGGTAACCATGCCTGGGGCATGGAAGTCTTGGTCT
>ML793182.1:14638-42449 GCA_009831015.1 Picea engelmannii
TGGATCCAGGGTACCCATGCCTGGGGCATTGGGTTCTTGGTCTGGGACCAAGATGATAAAGACCCTAGATATATCTAGGGCCCCTGGACTGGGTCCAGGGTGCTCATGCCTGGGGCATGGGTTGATCCTTGGTCTCTGACCTTGGTATAAAACTTGATGGTATATGACCTTCCTTGAAGAAGGACATAACCACAAGAGGGATAAAGTCCCATATGCAGTGATGATAAAGTAATAGGTTCACCATATGACTTGAAGGAATGAGTAATGCCACCTTGTTAACCCCCTCTTACCCTTGGTTGATTGTTCTGGGGTCCTTATTAGTTGTGGGCTTTGTCTTATTGATTGTGGGCTTTTGTTTTATTATTTATGGGCCTTTGTTTTACTTTTGGGTTATGTTTATAGTCACATGCTTAAATTTATAATTTAAACATGTGACAATTATGGTAACTTAAACTTACCTTTCTTAACCCTAGCGCGCCCTAACCCTTGCCCTAACTACTATTTAAGTGACCCTCCTCTACTCCTACACATTCATACATTGTGCTATTGTCTTAGCATGGAGATACCCTTGCGGCCTCAGTTGGAGATACCCTTGCGGCCTCAGTTTTGTAGCAGACCTGTGATCTTGATGCGGCCCTTCTTGTGATTTGGTTCCATTATCTCCTGAGCTTGCGGCCTATGTTCTTCTATGCTTTTGCAGCCCTGATCCTTTCCTGTGTGGTGCCGCGGCCTGTTGAGGAAGTGTATACTGCAGTACCGCTGTTTGTTAAGGGTGTTGATATTTGTTGAGGGTGCTGATACTTGTTGAGGGAGCCGCTGCCTGTTGAGGGCATTGCTGAGTGCCACACACCTCTATCCTGGCTGCTATACTTTCTCTCTAGGTGTCGTATCTTTCCCAGGTGTCGTATCTTTCCCAGCTACCCGTTGCTTACTACAGCTGTTGTGTATGGGGTTTCAAGAGCTTACTGTTGTGGCTGGGGTGTATACCTAGAATACTTCCAGATCTGAAAGTGGTTTGAGGGTTTTGAAACTGTGGTGTCCATCCCTTAACCTGTTGACTTGGTGGCATGAAATCTTCCTACAACCATTGGCATAAAGATCTCAGATAGATCATGAACCGAACCTTTAACTGAGCATAACATTCAGGATTAATCTCTACTGTGGTTTTGTTCCATACTCTAAGGTAAGGCAAGTACCAGGTATGTGTTTCTTACCTCTTTCCCTTAAAGTTCAGATCTGAGTTGTTTGTTGTTTGAGTACAGTCATATAGTAGAAGCTCAGTACTATTTGTCTTGTTTCAGAACTAGATCTATAGATCTGCTGTTGTTTTAGAGGAGTTATTTATCATTGCTTAAGGTCTGAGTTTTAGTATATGATCTGAGTTCTATTCTGCTTCTATTACTGTCTGAAATATAAATCTAACAGTTGCATCTATAGAACTGTTATCAATGTCTATGATCTGAACCTATTGATTGCATACAGTCTAAGTTTACTTTGACATTGAATAAGCCTTGTCTAAATCTGTTGTTACTGTTTTCTTCTAGATTTGCTTTCATGGTTTTAAGATCTGAGATCCTTTTATGATTTGTGATGTCTTCTTCTGTCACTGCCTATAATAAGATCTGTCTCTTTGTGCTTCAGATCTAAGTAGTTTTTCTTTAAAATTAAAGAGACTGTTGTTTTCAACTTTACCCTAATATTCTAACAGTGCCTTTGTAGAAGGCGAGTTGCACCTGTCCTGGATGCAAATGTTTCCAAGCCCATTCATGCCTTTTATTCTTTATTCCTTATTGTTTTTCTTTCAAGAAGCTAATCAGGGGACATTGATTAGCTAATCTTGGTGGTGGCAATGTTACCCACAAGCACTTTCACGGAAATGAGAAGGTTGGCTCGTGATGAGACCCCCTTTCTCTTGGCTATGCCACCAAGAGCCACTACCCTGGCATGGTAACCAGCTGCTAGTAGTGTCATACCACTAGATGCCCATGGACCTAATAGGCTGGCTCGTGAAGAGACCCCCTATCCTCTGACTAGGTCTTGCTTTATTATTTTTTATGGGTCCCTCTTGTTTCTTGTTGAGAAGCTTTTTACTGCTTTCTCGGGGATCCCTGGGCGAAGCATCTCAAGGTTTTATTTTTAGGCTTTTATCTTTTGCCAGCTGCTTGTACCTTATGGACCTTTAGCCCCTTCTTCCCACTGGGCAAGGTGCAACCCTTAAATGATTGGCCAACCCAATGCCCGGACCAATGTAATGGGATGGATGAGCGGGAAGTAAGATGGAAAGTGGTACGTATGACGGGAGCGGATCATGACTCTTCAGAAATCCCCCCAGTGGCAACTCAAAACCTATGGGCACAAGCTTACTAGGGCATCCTGTCATTCCCCCCAGACATGGTCAAGTGGATAAGCATAAGATCCAAGCACCGGTTAGAAACAAAAAGAACTAGATGCACATATTCAAAGGTTTTGAGGATCAGAGTGATGCATACCATGACACCCGGACTCATTACCTCATGGAGCAAGATCCATCTCTACTACAGAACCAAGACGAGGTGATGGATGTTGTTGCTGCTGACAAAGTGGAGGTGCTGAAAGGAAGAAAAGATGGGCCCTCCAGGGCCATGCTTAAGTCGATTTGGCTCTCGGTACTCCATGTCTAGGACCTGTGGGCCTCGAGACATAATCTCCTTAGTTATCCCTAAAAATGAGGGATAACAGGTAGAACTGAGGTAGAATTGAAAGATGGAAGACAAATAGCCAAGGGTGGGATGCTCTAGGATATTTTGGGGAAGTCTGGAAACGCAGGTCTGTTGGAGGCATGTGTGAGGCAGAACCGAAATCTGGGTTAACTCGGTGAAGTCTGCGATAACGAAAGGACAACAAGTGTGTGGTTGAGGGCACGTCTGAGGTGCACCTCAAGAGGTTGCGGAAACGGTTGCAACAGAGAGTCTTGGTGTGACGACTCTGTGTAAGAGTGTCTTGGTGAGGTGAGGCGAGTTGTGTGACTCTACCCAAGTTGTAAACCAAGACGATAGTGCTCATATTGTAACTGTTTCGCAATAACAAAGATTTAGTCGGGTGTCAAGCACGGTCCATGCCGCCTGCACTATTTATGTGTATGTCTTTCGTTTGTTGCGCAATTGTTCTTTTGGTTTCTCATGTCCTTGTATGTATGCTTAAATGACTAAGTGTTAAACTATTAAGAAGATTGTCTAAGTATACAAGAGTTGCAATAGAGTAGGAGTGTGACTCACCCGTAGCCTAGAACAAAGTATGGGTGTGCTTTAGGTGAAGAGGTGTAATCTGGACGAAGTATTTTTGGTGTTGCTAAGCAACCAAGTGAGAACCGTTGCGGTGTCACACGTCCTCGGGAGGTGAACGATCACAAGATCTAAACAAGTATCCTATGGAGTCGTGACAATAACAATAAAAGAAACAAACTGGTCCCATATAAAGCATTCTAACATGCTGCAAGAGGTTAATTAAGAACCTTTGAATGAAGATTTATTTATAACACCATACAGCAGCGAACAAGTATAAGGAATAGGCTTGATTTCCGATAGGCATTTTGGTCAAATTCATCGTTATTTAACCTACCCCAATTTCAGTAACGAAACCCTGGCGCAAAATCAAATTAAATGTACATATAATTTAGCATGCGATCGCAAAATGAATTATGCTTTTAAGAATGGGAGAACAGAAGTGAGGGGCTTACCAGTGAGCAAAATAATGCTGGCTTCCGGGAATTTGAACTTATTGATTAGCAAGTACTTCATACAGTTGGCATCGTTCAGGCAGCCCTTCAATTCGTGCCGGGAATATCTGTAAGAAATGCCGCAGACGACCGCCTTCTTCCTGCCGTGGGAAGGAGGCGGCGCGGGCGAATAGTGCTGGGGACTGGCCGCGGGGGCGGGAGGAGCCAATGGCTGGTGTTGGTGATAACCCTGAGGCGGAGCAGCGCCGCTCGGTTCCGCGATATGAGTGACCGCTCGACACAAAGCACAGCGTATCGACTTCGCCCCCGCCGGGAGCTGCAGCGGCGTCTGACAGCCAGAGCAAGTCACGAGCAACGGCATCGGCATCGCCATTAGTGATATATGTAGGCCTTCGATCGAGATCGGCCACTTCTTATTGTCAATTCACGGCCCCCGCGAGCTTCAAACCTTCGCGGGCGGATCGCAGCCGCTTACGTTCGAGCACATTCATAACATACGCAATTTCACGGAGCCCTACCCTACTCCATAGAAATAGGTTGCAAGTCAAACGTGATTGTGGGATTTTATACGCATTGCTTCTGTAACGTAGCTCCAATGTAAAGAATAAAAGACCAGAAAAGGTCAAGCAATAGGAGCCGTGTAATCTTGTAATGTTTTTTTGGTTATTAGATTCTATATTGTTTAATCTTGTTATTGGAATCTTGTAATATAGAAAGTGTTTTTGTTATTGGAATCTAGAAATATAGAAAGTGTTTTTGTGAGTGGAATCTAATAATATAGGATTTACAATTTATATTGATTTGGAATTTTGCTATTTGGGTATTGCAAAAGATTTTAAAGATAATTTACCACCATGCAATACATAAATGGAATGATTATGGGTTATTTTAAAGATAATTTACCACCATGCAATACATAAATGGAATGATTATGGGTTATTTTGTCATAGGTGAATTTAATTTATGCATTATGTTATTAATGTATTGTATAAATGTATATATATTATAATGTTTACATAATATATTTAAGAATTTGTAGTGTTTTTTTAGCAATTAATAATTTATTAAGAAATTGGATAAAGAAAAGTATGATAAACAATAGGTGATAAAGATCATTGAAGTGCAAATAAGTTGATATTTCTTTTTTAACACCGAAGTCCGATTTTATGGACAAGGCACATGGTTCATTATGCAAAGTACCTAAGACACCATGTAATTGTCATTTATCAAAGAGCATCATATGAACAAAGTTGTTGTTGAATTGCAAGGTATTAACATGCAATGCTTATAAAAGACCACCAACTATCAAAATGAATAGTAAGATGCAATACTAACTTCAATGTGGCAGTCTTCCTTATACTCTTTAGCCTTCTCTTTCTCCTTAGCCATTCTTATTTAAACCTCTTTGATTTTTTTCTTTGTCTACTTTTGATCCTTTTTCTTTGTCTACTTAGTTGACTTTTCTCCTAACTTTCCTTTTTGCCCCTCTTGTTTAATCTTTTTCTATCTCTAACCTCTTTTGGTTTCCCCTTCTCCTTCCATTTAAATCTCTTCTTTTTATTGATTGTTAACTTTTGAGCATGTTTTTTTGTTTATTTAGTTTACTTATGTGGCATCTCTTTTTTAACAATATTTCATTTTTCCACTTCCTCTCTAATTTAAACATGTTTTTTAATTCCTTGTTAACATTTGGTCATTTTTCTTTTACTTACCTAATCAACTTCTTTAGCATCTCTCATTTTACTCTTCCTTTTTAACTTTTTGGATGTCTACCTCTTTTATTTTTCCTCCCCTCCTATTTAAATGTCTATTTTTTTTATTTATATTAACTTTTGATCATTTTTCTTTACCTATCTAGTTGACTTCTCTCACATCTTTCATTTTCCCTCTTTTTTTAATTTTTTTTTTTTTCCTTTCTTGCTCTTTCTTGATGTCTCTCATTTTTTACCTTCTTTTTAACTTTTTTTTCTTATTAACCTTTTTCCCTCTCCCTCCTATTTAAACGTTTTTTTTTATTCCTTAATAACCTTTGACATTTCGCTTTGCCTACATATGATATGTATTAAAAAAATGTCAATGCCTGATATGATAAAAACCCCTTAACTAGAAGGTTTCGAATTGTTCGAAGTTCCCACTATAATAAATAATTAAATGACTAATTAAAAAAACACTTTTTAACATAAGGCATGGCGGATCTGGCAATTGTTCAGGCTCGCTTGTTGGTCAGGGCTCTGGGCTTTGGTATGGATGAACTGCCTCAAATAAATAATTAAATGATTAATTAAAAAACACTTTTAACAGTCGGGTAGGATAGGTGCTCTTTGCTTTAAATAATTAATTAAATTGAGAACCTGTGAATGCAAAATTATGCCGAACATCACACGGCACTGGGCAAGAATCAAGCATCAAGAATAAAAGATGGGTTTGATCTCGGATGGTAAACAGATTTCTCGCAACATAGATTTGAGCTGAGCAAAATAATGATTTGCAAGCGTTTCCGATCTACAGAAATAAGGATTCCAGCCAAAATTAACTCAAGAATTCGAGGGCTTACCAGTGAGCGTGAGAATGGACTCCTCTGGAAATTTAAACTTGTACATTAACATGTACTTTATACATCTGACATCGTTCAGGCTGCCGTTCAATTCTCGCCGCGTATTTTTGTAAGAAATCCCGCAGATGACTGCCTTCTTTCTGCCGTGGGAAGGAGGCGGCGCCGGCGAGTATTGCTGGGGACCGCGTTCCGCAATGCGAGTAATCTCTTCGCACAGAGAACACCGTATCGCCTTCGCCCCCGTCGGCAGTTGCAGCGGCGTCCGACAACCGGCGCAATTTACCAGCATCCGCATCGCCATCAATGATCTCAATCCGCCCGCATCTTAATGGAAAATATCGGCCTACGCGGGGTTCGAACCTTGGCCGACAGAACGCAGCCCCATTCGTTGGACCACATGCATTCTAATGGCGTCAAGTTCACCAAGTTCCTGATACATAATATCTCTCTCCTTTCAAGTCGCTCCCATGGAATATTATATCGAGGACTATTATTTTTTTCAAACTCATAACCTTAACCATAAATTTATATATATATATATATATAAAATAAATTTTAGGGTCAAGGTTATGAGTTTGAAAAAATTAAATATAATTAATGAGATTCCAATTATCTCGATGAATTAAGGTCAGGTGCATAACAAAGCAGGCATGAATCAGTCTGAGATTGGGAATTATTTACAACTTTTTAATTAACATTAATTATACAATTTAAAGTATTATTTTTATATTATAAAAAAATTAATAATATTTAAATTTGATGCTATATTAACATTTTTTATTCTTAAATAGAATTAAATATTTGTTCAAGTTGAATTAAATATTAATTATTTAAATATTGATAAGTTTAAGAATAGTTTAAACGTTCTATTTTTTGGGGTTTTTTGGTCACTTTTTCCTTTTGAGTTTGCCTGAAATCCGGTGATGAATGGTTGGATTTGCAGATTTGAGTGGTTAAGTTTGTATAATCCGAGTACCCCAGAGGTTTTCAGCAAGCTGAATCCATTTATGCATTTAGAAAGACAATTTAAACAACAGAAAATTGAGATTTTGTCCAAAAAGATAATTTAAACAACAGAAAATTGAGATTTTGTCAAAAAAGATAATTTAAACAACAGAAATTTGAGATTTTGTCCAAATTTACATAGCTGGATTCCGGCCAATTCCTACCAAAAAAACCCAAAAGGTAGAAAGTTTAGCCAACGCAAGTTTATGTTTAATATCTTTTTCAATATTTAATAAATTTTAAATATGAAATTTTACAAATAACTTTTAAATAAATCATATTTTTAAAATTTGATAAATAGTAAATATGAAATTTTATAAATAATTCTTAAATAAATCATGTTTTTAGAATTTGCTCAGAACATCTACATGATTTTTTTTTAATATAAATAAATATTACATAAATTATATTGTTAAAAAAGAGTGACATGTGCAATTCTATGTTTTACGTCTCCTTTTCCATCTTTCCCTACAGACTTGCCTAAGGTCTGATACCTCGTGTATTTTTCATGACTTTAACGTGTACTTGTTTATAATTGGTTCAAATGTCTACTGGTTTAAATATCTAGCTCGTATATATTTCATGACTATGTAGAATTTTTTATGATTTAGTTAAAATATCTGTGTGTTGTGTGACGTTGCAACCATGCTCTCAAATCTACAGACTTGACAACCCCGCACTCTTTGCTACATGCATCTAGAAATTCGACAGATCGTGCTTTTATGATTTGACTAGACAAATTACATGTCAGAGTTAGATTTCAATTAAGGTATTCGAGGAACTACAAGATTCTTGATCTCGAAAGGAGTCATAGATCAACTAAGTCTATGAACAAAGGAGTCATGCTGAATAGAGATTCATTCTAAAAATTTGGATGTACATATTTAATTGTTGTATTAGTAGTGCAGAGTTGTACAAAATCATCAATGTGAAGGTGCATTACAATGGCCAACGTTAAGAAGCATCAAATTGACAATTTGGCATTAAGTTGTGGATGCAGTAGCACACTCACAGTTTTAACAATGCAACTCGATTGCATTATTTCAAAGTTTGGTCACGCTTAAATAGTCACACTACCTTGGTGCACACTTTTAGTTGGAGGGCCACATATTCTAATTTAGTGCACATGCATTGACATAGAAGGACATCTCAATATTCTAGTTACAACAAATCATCTTCTCTCTATCTTTGTCATCTTCTCAATCCTTGTGCAGTGATGTAACCTAAGATATGAACAAATAGGAAAATAAATAGCCTCAGATTTGCTTGGTAGATTATTTATACCCTACCTTGAGACTGTAAAGGCATTCACTTGGTTGTTCTCAAATTCATCACTGATTGCTTATTTTGCCTAAGAGCACCATATCTTTTGTTCATTAATTGGTTTACGTTCGATTAGGGTTTACTAAGTATTCACCTTAGATCTACGATCTCAACAATTGGATTGAAATTTGACTTTATTTTCCTTGGAGTAAACTGTGAAATAGTAGTATGAACTGATTGACATTTGTGCATGCATTGAGAACCCTATTTATGTTTTTGAAACCTGTGCACTTTCCTTGGTGGAAGAAATTGTAACAAACAGAGCGAGGGAAGAAGGCTCCCAGCACAGGGGTGAGCTCGTTGTTGGAGTTCTATGGTTGTGCAGTTAATGAAATGCAGAATCATGGTCAACATGGGTGTAGTGTGTACCAGTGCACTCTGTACCTTACTCCACTCGTCAATTTTGAGTTGGTTAACTGTATAAGTTGTGAATTCAGATTGTAGATAAATTGTGAAACACAGTATTTGATTTGTATCAATATAAAAAGTCCTCTCTTCTGCATTTGAATGCTTCATGGGTGGAATAAAAAGGAGATAGTCCTGTTCATATGCTAATCTCACAAGCTTACTAGCAATTTTAGGAAAGTATCGAGTTGTTTTTAATTGGTAATTAAAAACAAGGATCCTTGATTAACTTATTGGTAATCAAGGATCCCGCTTAAATCTGCAATTTCAAGTATAATCCTTCTGATAATATAGTTTACAAACGGCATTATAGCAGTGATATATATTCAACTTGGTAAACATTTGACACATGCACACTACTACAGCATTCGGGCGGTGTTCGTAAAAATGTGTAGGTGGTTGTGTTCTTGGCATACGTTAAGTTCTTGTATAATCTGGAAGTAAGACGATCCGAGCTTGTACAATTAAGCTCCATGCCTTTCCTGTAAGAATAGTAACAAGGTACAGATTTAATTAAGCAAATGTACATGGAATGTGTCCATAATGAAGTTGCCTCCAGTACTCATTATTTAGTGCAAATGGGAAGGGTAAATTGAATAGCTGAAGCTGGAAACATAAACCCAAGGGAGAAAACTCGACATTTAAACCAGATATACACTATTAAAGAGAGATTTACCACTTTGATCAATGTTCTATTAGTAATTAGATGTTTGTATTGGTAGCTTAGCCTCAGTTTGATAAATATACATACAGATTATCGTATGGATGGAGTGTATTCAGGTTAGAATTTTGATCAGTACAAACCAATAGCAAACTTTACAAACCTAAGTGTGTCATAATTTCACACCCACGTGATATACAGATCTGCACTAGTAGATTTAAGTTTTAACGTACAGCTAAAACAGAAAGACTGAAAACACCAATCAAAATTTCAAATCTGAATAAACACAACTGCTGAATGGCAAATTCAAGAGTGTAGACACCGCATTTCAGAAGATGAGATCATCCCTGCAAAGTGCAAACAGATAGAGACTAGATCTAATAAATCAGCAGAAATATAGTGGACAGCAAGCAGAAGTTTGGAACAGCAATTGCTATCTTCTCATTCACACAATACAAAAGTTACAACCACTGGCCTCAAGGAATTACAATGACCTTCTCACAAGCCTAAAGCACTCTCTTGGTAGAATCATTATATATGAGCCGAACTTGTGTGCCCTCCCTTACTCTGTCAAACTTGCCAGGAGAGGGAAGAGCAGTTACAAAAGTCGTGATTAATAATATCCTTCATAAAAGGAATCATCTGCCACATGTAAGGAATCTCTCCTCAAGAGGTACACCCTACTGAGCATGTGTAACTCCCGTCATAAATATATCATAATGTGTAAGTGGAATCTGCCATAACTGTTCAAACCTTATACTGACCAAAAATAGAAGATGCCAAACATCATAAGTGTAAAGGGGTTTAAGGGAATCTCTCGCACATGGCACACCCATCTTACAAGGAATCCCCTTCAACACTTATGCACCTTCTTATGCACCCTCTTTCTAAAAGAACAACTAGGAGCAACCAAAAAGTAATAAGGTGTTAGTAGCAAAACCATTTTTATGAGAAACCACAAAAAAGTAATAAAGTGTTAGTAGCAAAACCATTTTTATGAGAAACCATTTTAGAGGACAATTTTTCCTGACATATTGCAGGGAGCAAGGTTTAGCGGGTCTGGGTAGAGGAACTGCGAGTCCATGCAGCATACTACATGAGATAGTCACAGCTTGCCTTCTTGGACTAGCAAATTTTGTCTAAGGAAACCCACAAATTGTTGGAAAAATAACTACCTATTAACCCTAAATTCCAAAAAGATCGAACCCTAAGCTGAATACATATAATCGGGACTGGAATTAGTGTATTGCCTCAATCTAATTCACTAGGAAGAGCATTCAATTGTGTGTTTACGCTACACAACCATCCCCTGTGCAACTCTAAGAGGTCAACCCATACAAAACTTGAAAAACAAAGTTAAAACAGTTAGAAAGCGAAGTGGCAAATTGTCAAGCCATCTCAAAGCTGAGAAAGGAAATTTTAGATGGTGTAAGAGGGCATTGCATTCAAAAATGAAAAAAATATTAAAAAAAATATAAGCATTGCTCACAAGTGCAATAATAATGATCAGTTGAGTGGCAACTCCGAATAAATGGCAGAATATTATCCAATAACCCGAAAATGTGACAGTCACAGTGACTGTATTAAAGAATTATATATATATATATATATATAAACCCAATTCCAACTCTATGTTGACCTATTATGTAGGTATCTAAGTGATCCCCTCTATTGGCTAGTGAATCATAACAATGCCATTAACATCGACCACGACTAGAAAAAATGGCCCATTTAAATGATGCCCGTTAAAAACATCAATTTTAAAAATTAAAAGTACAGGAAAAAAAATGACTATGAAAGGTGTTTTCTTCTAAGAGAATCGTCTCATACTGCTATGATTTTTACAACAATAAGGATCTTTTAAGAGGGTTGTAGTAACCTACATTCCAATTACGTTGAAGAATAATACTCGAGAATGCAAGCACATCAATTTGTGTAATAAAAGCCCAATAATTTTGACACTAACAGTGGGGAGTTTCAAACTATTGATCTGTATTTTTATATGGTTTGTCTGCTGTTTTAAGGTAGTTGTGGGTTTGCTTGGAGGTAAAGGTTGAAGAGAGGAGATTTTATAGTAATCTAAGCAATTTCAAGATACCATAAGATGTATATTCAACTATTGTTTGATGAACACACACCCACACAATAGATCCCATAGAGGAGGAGGGAAACAGAAAGGAAAATAATCATCCTGCAACCAATCAATCATTGTGTTAATAGGAGACACCACATTCTTGTGGCTGTTCCCATTGGCAAAAGGATCATGGTATGTTAGCACTTATATACTATTATGGACTAGTCCTCACAAGCAATGTGGGATAACACATAAGGAGGAGAGGAGATTCTATAGCCATAGAAGCAATTCCATATAACACCTAGAACTAATTATGAATATGTACATATTAAGGACCTAAGCTCACCACCATTTTCTCCTTATGGTGGACACCATTAGTCAAGGTTCAATTCCCAAGGGCTTTACTCAACACCTTGAGATAGTGGAGGAAGCACTTGGAAGTACAAGTTGAACTTATGACAATAGGAGGTGATGACCCACATGTACATAATACGGAACCAAGTCCACCCCCACATTCACTTTAAGGAAGAAATAGGGGTCTATATTCCTTTACCCAGCACCTTAAGGCACTCATGGGGGCACTTAGAGATAGGGGTTGAACTTATGGCCCTCGGAAGTGATAACCTGCATGAACATATATGGAGCCACGCCCACCCATATATTCTCCTTAAGACCTACCAAATTTTAAGACAAACCAGTTGTGCTCGAGTGGTTAAATCAAGGCACTTTCAAAACTTAGACATGTGTTCAAACCTTCCATAGACAGAATCGTCTAATCATGTAGCAAACTTCTCTTTGRTTGCTAGAATCTAGCAACATAAGAAATCAAAGTCCATATACATCCAAAATTATGATCGATTTTCGGAGAAGCTGAATCAATTCAGAATTTGGTTGCTAGAATCTAGCAACATAAGAAATCAAAGTCYATATACATCCAAAATTATGATCGATTTTCGGAGAAGCTGAATCAATTCAGAATTGGACAAAACCTCTAAAAACATTGTAACATCACCCAGAACTTGAATCATGGTGAACCTCGAATCATCCTGATATTTTTATTAGATCCAAACAAAATTTGTCACCAGAAAGAAAATTGTTTTGGTACAAGATTAGTTTAATCCACAGATACATATTGTGACCAACAAAGTTAACTATTACATTTGAGACTGGGCAGAAGTCCCACTGACCTTGATGGCTCACGGTTGCAACAATGTATATCTTAATGGATTAGTTTAATCCACAGATACATATTGTGACCAACAAAGTTAACTATTACATTTGAGACTGGGCAGAAGTCCCACTGACCTTGATGGCTCACGGTTGCAACAATGTATATCTTAATGGATGAAGCCAGGAGAGAGTCTAGGGCGAATTTGGCAAAATAGGTATGCCATTTAATAATAACAATAAAAGAAAAAAACCGATCCTATAAAAAGCATTCCAGCATGCTGCAAGAGGTTAATTAAGAACCTTTGAATGCAAATTTATTTCTAACACCATACAGCAGCGAACAAGTATGATTTCCAATAGGGGTTTTGGTCAAATTTATCGGAACTCAACCTTCCCAAATTTCAGTAACGAAACCCTAGAGAAAAATCAAATTAAATGTACATATAATTTGGCATGCGATCGCCGTGTGCATTATGCTTTTAAGAATGGGAGATCAGGAAAGATGGGCTTACCAATGAGCATGAGAATGCTGGCTTCTGGGAATTTGAACTTATTGATTAACAAGTACTTCATACAGTTGGCATCGTTCAGACAGCCCTTCAATTCGTGCCGGGAACGTCTGTAAGAAATGCCACAGATGACCGCCTTCTTCCTGCCGTGGGAAGGAGGCGGCGCGGGCGAATGGTGCTGGGGACTGGCCGCGGGGAGGGGAGGAGCCGATGGCTGGTGGTGGTGGTAACCTTGAGGCGGAGCAGCGCCGCGGGGTTCCGCGATACGAGTTACCGCCCGACACAGAACACAGCGTATCGACTTCGCCCCCGTCGGGAGCTGCAGCGGCGTCTGACAGCCAGAGCAATTCACGAGCAATGGCATCGTCATCGCCATTAATGATGTCTGTACTCCTTCGATCGAGATCGACCGCTTCTTATTGTCAATTCACGGCGCCCCCACCGGTTCGAACCTTCGCCGGCGGATCGCAGCCGCTTACGTTCGAGCACATTCATAACACGCGCAATTTCACAGAGGCCTACCAAACTTCATATAAATATATTGCGGGTCAACGTACTCTGGGATTTTAAACACATTACTTGATGTGACGTAACATAATTGCCCTCCAAGCAACAGGAGCCGTCGAGTTTTCATCAATTTGGAATTTTGATAAATTTTGGATAATTTGGGTTGACTTAAAAATGGGTAAAACTTAAGAAAGTTAGGAGTGTACCTTTTTTTATAAAGTAAAAATGGTTCTTAAATCGAGTAGGAATTATGTTGGAAGTCAGAATTCCACCCACTTCCGGAGAAATTGTTCTTTGAGGTATGGAACTTTGACTAACTTAAAAAACTACATTCATAACAAAAAAAAATCGGGCTATTTGAATATCCAATATATAATGC
This sequence comes from Picea engelmannii, assembly GCA_009831015.1. Classification (NCBI taxonomy): domain Eukaryota; kingdom Viridiplantae; phylum Streptophyta; class Pinopsida; order Pinales; family Pinaceae; genus Picea; species Picea engelmannii. Next base: position 28,941 of record ML793182.1, read on the forward strand.
TAAAACTTATATCATGGTGGGTTCTAGTAAACTTATGTCATGCTTTTAAGTTGATGCTTTTAAGTTGGATTGATTTAAAATTGGGCAAAACTTTCAAAGTTGATCATGATGAACTTTGATACTTCAAATTTTCATCAAATTCTTATCATTTATGTGATTAGAAAGAAGATTCATTTGTTACAAGATTAGTCTACTTCCAAACATTATGAACCCCACTACTAATCAAAGTGTATAAATGTACATTGTCTAATGTTTACGCAACACATCTAAGAGTGTACATATATGAATTTTTAGCAATTAACATTTAGTCCGACACTTTTTGATGCATGAGCATTGGTGTCAACATGAGATTTGACCTCTAGAAGGTCATATGTTTACTAAAGGGAGTGTGTTCCCTTCAATTATTTTATAGATTAGTTAGTTTAATAAGATTTAGATGAATTGCCATGTCATCCAACTACTTTTCTAATTCGAGCATGTTGCTGAGTAGATTTAGGAATTTGTTTGGTTTGTTGGAATTGAACCGCCTTAGATAGGGATTCAATGTTTTCTTTCATTAGGTAGAGATGAAGATACAATAAGAGAGAGCTGGAGAGGGTGCAATGAAGAGGGAGAAGAAGAATTGATGTACCTTGTAGTTGATTAATGAAGGATGCTTTTTTACATGAATGATAATAAGAAATCCTTGGTTCTCCCAAAATATTAAGTTTGCTTTTGTCCATGACTCTGTCATACATTCTATTATTTTCTGCATATGTATGGATCGATCTCGGGAATAGTCAATGATCCTTTTATATACTTTGTTATATTTCTGTGTTTTGATATCTATTGGCGCGATTTAAATGAGGAATTAATTACTTGATCAATTTATTCAACTCATGATTGAATGATGTATGAATATGCATCTAATTAAAAATGGTAGATGATCAGTTCGAAATCTGGAATGTGGGTATTTTTATGGTCAACAAATTCGCTCTTGAAAGAATAAGAGCCACTGCACACCCTTAGTTTTCCATCGATGTCACCCTAAGGGAAGAGATGTCTAGGGCGCACATGTAGGTGATATATTTTCTTTAAAACTATCATGTGCATACATGTGGCTTGACATTTTGAATTCTTGAGATTTCATTTGTTATAGATTTTATTATGGGTAGATCGATACTTCAGTTTCTATTATGAGAGAGAATTATGTTAGGCACCAGATCTATTATAATAGAAAAAAAGAGAAATACCGCAATGAATAACAATGGAACAACAATAGAAAACTGAAATACTACAGAGAATAACAACGAAACAGCATAATATATGGAACCACAACACCAAAATAATACCTTTATTGATAGGAAACAATGTTCACTTGCCTCTTCGAGAGGGCAACCTCGAGAAAAGCAGAGCTCTATTACAAGAATTCTCAAGACAAGGACTTTTCATGCCTCCTACTCTTATTTATACTAATTTTATCTTCTAAAGAACATTCTAAGGGAAGATCTTTCTAGAAGTGGAAGCTTCTATTAGGTCTTCTTAAATTGGCTTGTTATCATTTATTAAATAGGCCGTATTAACTAATGTCGGTCTTTATTACATGGAAAATATATTATTCTACCTACGTGAGGGGTTATGGAGGTTAGGTCCCTAACATGCCCTCCCCCTTGAAGAACAACCTTGTCATCAAGGCTTGAGATGAGGAAATTGTTGCAAAATGGTGGCCAACTCTCATGTGGCATCTTCTAGAGTTGTATATTTCCACTGTACTAACACTTCCTTGATGGTGCACTGGCGGAGACGACGTTTGCATTAGTCCAAGACTGCTTATGGCTGCAACCAGATGGAACCTTCTTCATCCAACTCAGGGAGACTAGTTTGAGTTTGGCAGTTAGTTCCAATCACTTTCTTTAAGCATGAGACATGAAAAACAGGATGGATCTTAGAATGATTGGGAGGAGCTAATTGGTAGGCCACTGGTCCCACTTGTTTGAGAACTATATAAGGACCATTGAATTTGGGAGCAAGTTTCTCACAGTTTTTAGATTTGAGTGAAGTCTACTTATAAGGTTGCATTCAAAGAAACACATGGTCCCCTTTAGCAAATTGACGTTTGGAATAACCTTTATATGCCTGTTGCTTTATGCAATTATGAGCCATGACCAAATTTTCTTTGAGGGCTCGGAGAATAGCCTCTCAGACTGTAAGATTTTTGTCAACTTCTTGAACCTTCGAGACACCGGGCATGTATGAGAGAACCGACGATGGCTTTTGTCTATATACAGCTTCAAAAGGAGTCATGCGAGTAGTTGTATAGTAAGATGTGTTGTACCACCATTCAACTAGGGGTAACAACTGAGCCCATTGATTTTGCCTCTGAGATGAAAAACACCTCAAATATGTTTCCAAACACTTGTTGACAACTTCAGTTTGACCATCATTATGGGGATGATAGGTTGTGTTGAGATGCAATTGGGTTCCATGTAGCCTGAACAATTCTTGCCAAAAATTATTGGTGAAAGTGGGATCTCAGTCAGAGACAATAGAATGAGGCATGCCATGAAACTTGAAGATATTATCCATGAAAATTTGAGCCACTGTGGGTGTGGTGAATGGGTGTTGAAGAGCATAGAAATGAGCATATTTGGAAAGACGATCAACTACCACCATGATAACTGACTTATTGCCCGATTTAGGTAAGCCAACAATAAAATCCATAGAAATATCCCTCCAAATAGCTAGTGGAATTGGAAGCAGTTGTAATGTGCATGGGGTTGTGACTATTTCTCCCTTGTTGTGTTGACAGACATCACATTCAACGACAAAGGTGTGGACGTCCTTTTTCATACAATCCCATAAAAAAGAGTGTTTGACCCTTTCATAGGTTTTGGTAAATCTTGAATGCCCATCTGTGAGTGCAACATGAAGATCAGAAAGCGCCATGGATTTAAGTTGTGATTGTTTTCTTAAATACAGACGGCCTTTGTAGCAAAGCTCATCATTATTCCAAGAGAACCCTAGAGAAGCTGGAGAATTGTCTTGCAATTGTGGGATCAGGCAAGAAAATTTGGGATATTGCAGCCATTCCTGGCGAACAGCTTGGAGCCAATCTAGTACAATGAAGGAGAGGGAAAAGAGGGACCCTTCATCTTCATATTTCTTGGAAAGAGCATCAACAACCACATTTTATTTTCCTTTCTTGTAAATGATCTCATAATTTCATATCCAAATAGCTTGGTCACCCATTTTTGTTGCTCCGGGGATAAAAGTCGTTGCTCCAGAAAATACTTGAGGCTTTGATGATCTGTTTTAATTTGGAAGTGTTGCCCCAATAGTTAAGAGTGCCAGAGATCCACGGCATGTAGAATAGCCAACATTTCCTTTTCATATATTGATTGGCCCAAATGTCACTCCAAAAATTGTTTGCTAGTGAAGGCCAAAGGTCAGCCATCTCCCATGAGGAGTGCTCCAATTCTTTTCACTGAGGCATCACATTCCAGGACAAAAGTCTTTGTGAAGTCGAGAAGGGCCACGACAGGAGTTCAGGAGTTGTGCACATAGCCTCTTTCAAGGCTTGGAAGGATTGATTAGTTGTTGGAGTCCAAGTGAAAGCATTATTTTTGAGAGAAGTGAGAGGGGTTGCAATTTTGCCATAATTCTTAGCAAACTTGTGATAATATCATGTTAAACCCAGAAAACCATGCAATCTCTTGAGATTTTTGGGGCGAGGCCAATCCTGCATAGTTTCAATTTTCTTAGCTTCCACCCTAACACCATCCTTGCCAGCAATATGACCCAAGTACTCCACTTCTGAGGCTCCAAAGGCACATTTAGATTGTTTGGGGAAAAGTTGGTGTTGAGATAGTAGATGGACAACTTGATCCACATGGGCAAGATGGGTTGTCCATGTTTTACTATAGATGAGAATATCATCAAAGAAAACTAAGACAAAATGACGGAAGACATGATTCATGAGACTTTGGAAAGTGGAGGGAGCATTACATGGGCCAAAGGGCATTACCAAGAACTCATAGTGACCCTCATGAGTTCGAAATGCATTCTTATGAATGTTTGCCTCTTTCATACGTATCTGGTGGTAGCCAGAACAAGGATCAAGTTTAGTAAAGTACAGGGAACCTCTTTATTCATCCAAGAGATCATCAATGACAAGAATGGGAAATTTTTCTTTGATGACGACTTTGTTGAGGGTGTGAAAGTTGGGACACATGCGCCAAGTGCCTTCTTTCTTAAATACCATGACCACATGAGAAGAATAGAGGTTGTTACTAGGACATATAACACTCACGGTGGGCAATTTTTGAACAATTTTCTCAATTTCATTCTTCTGGTCAAAGGGATGAAGATAAGGTTGAACATTGGGAGGAAGACTACCTGGGACGAGAGGAATGGAATGATCGTGAACACCACAGGAAGGGGGAAGTCCATGGGGAGTGGACAAAATAGCTTAATGTTTGGAGATGGTAGATTGGAGGTCGGGATGCACAAAGGGTGTCTCAATTGCTTGAATGGAATGGAGTTGAGGAATAATGCCTGAATGACCTTTTTTGAGGAGATTTTCCTTTTGATGGGAACTAATTATCTCAGGGGATCCTGTTGTGATGCCTTGGAACTTATACGATTATCCCTCTTGGTGGAATTGCATGGTTAATTCCTTAAAATCCATGAGGATGGGGCCAAGAGTCTGTAACCATTTCACACCAAGCACAATGTCACAACCACCCATGTCGATAGCAAACATATGAGATTTCATGTTGTACTAACCAATTTGGAGACACACATTTTCACAACGCCCCCCACATTTCATGGAACCTCCATTGGAAATCGTGATTTGAAAGTTGTTGATTGCACGAATATAATAATTGCTTTCTTAGGAAATGAAAACGATGAACACAATTATGGGTGTTGCCACTGTCAATGAGGATGATGACCTTTCTATGCTTAATGTAGCCAATTAGCTTGAGGGTTTGGGGAGCAAAGAAGATGGTGAGAGCATTTAATGAAATGACTAATTCTTCTTCTGGGGGTCAGAGGGCGGAGTAAGATCAATTGGCTTGGGTAACTCTGCCACAAGGGGGGCTCAACCTCTTCTTCAAAAACATCCTCGAAGATGGCCATAAAAAGATTTTATTCCTTACACTTGTGCCCCGGAAAATATTTGTCATCAAAATTATAACAAAGGCCCTTGAGTTGGCATTCAACCATTTCTTCCCATGTCAATTTCTGGATCTTCAGTGGAGTGGGAGGAGGGGTGGGAGTGGAGGGTTTAGGGTAGGGAATAAAGGAGGGTTTTTTGGTTTGAGAAGAGACAACTTGTTGTGTTTCCTTGGTTCTTTTAGTAGCTTCCACCCAACTCTCAGGGCAAGCCATGAGGACGTGGGCACAGATCTCATCCTTCAGGCCACTAATAAAGCATTCCCAAAAAAAAGTATCGGAAATGACCTCCGTGTGGAAAGCCAAGTGCTCAAAAGCGGCTATAAATCATTTTGTTGTGCTAGATTGTTTCAACTTGGTCAAACATCCTAAATGGTGGGTGTCAGTGTCAAAGTGTTCATAAATCTCTGCAACAAATTGTGTCCAAACCACATACCCTTGGCGGACATTATTTCTCCATTTCCAGTGTTCAATATCTAGATGGAGAACATCATACAGGGGTTTTGCCAACTCATTAGTAATGTCGTGCAAAGAGAAATAGTGTTCCATTTAAGTGATCCAGCCTCTGGGATCTAAGCCATCAAATTTTTTCACCTCCACTCTAGGGAGACGTGGGTCCCATTGAAAGTGGTTGGAAAGAAAGGTTGTGGAATGGGAGGATTCAGTTCCTTCAGGGTTATAAGGTGTGGTAGAAGATAAGGGATCTTGGGTGTGCTTAAACAATGCGATCAAATTGTTCATTGTGTCTTAGGATTGTTGACACATGGTTGTCAATTGGGTTATGGATACATGAAGTAATTCGAGCAGAGCAAGTCGGGTATTGATGTTAGCAATATTGGAAGTAAGGCGGAAATATCAATCTTGGTTTGCTCATTATATTTGTCCAGGGAAGCGAGGCATTGTTCCTAGTCTTGGTTGTGGGTGTGGGCCATTGGGATGGGAAAGGGGGAAGGGGAGGGGGCACATAGAAAGGGGTTACTGGTGAATGGTACCATGATGATCAATGCAAAGAGAGAAAGTCAATGGGATAGGTTCCAAATAAGGGTGCCTGGAAGGGATTGGATCCACTGGAAAAAAAAGGCTTAAAAATGACGGGTACCACTGTGAGTCCACTGGAAAAAAAAAGGCTTAAAAATGACAGGTACCACTGTGATTAGGGTGAAGAGAGGAATCCAATGGGATGGGTCTCAAATAATGTTGCGGGAAAGACCCGTATTTTTTTTTATATACTCCTACGGAGTTATACTCTGATCTATTCTTAACAGGAAGAAATGTGTAGTAATTTCGCAACCCGAATGGAGGAGACATGGTTGCACGATTATAGATCTTGTCTGTTCCTTTTTTGTTTCCTTCCCGAGGGTTAGAGTGTTGGGTTTCTATAGACAAGGGTTTGCCCTGTGCTATAGCTCTCTGATATACGTGCGGGGTCGAACAATAGTACTTGACCCAATATCTTAGGGCACCAACTATGGAGGCTAGACCATACCCTTAGCCGTACTACCCGATTACCCAGGTACTAGAGAGTATCTTCCTGAGTGTTGTCCTCGGTGGCACTATAACAATTAGGCGGTCAATCAGTTGATCTATGGAGGGTTTCAGCATAACTAGGCCAGTCCGTATAAAAATGTGAGTATAAAAACCTCTTGTATTTCCTATGTGTATGCTTCTCCGACCGTGGATTTATGAGTTGAACGATAGATCACTGTAGTTTTAAGATGTCGAAATACATCTCTACCCTGAAAAAAATTGAACCCGCAATTCCTATCGAGGAAAGTGCTCGGATACCACTTGTTAGGTACTAGATCTATTATAATAGCAGAAAAGAAAAATATTGCAGCGAATAACAACAAAACAACAACAGAAAACTGAAATACTGTAGAGAATAACAGTGGAACAACAAAATATATGGAACCATAACACCAAAATAATACCTTTATTGATAGGAAACCATGTTCACTTGCCTCTTCGAGGGGGAAACCTTCAACAGAGCAGAGCTCTATTGCAATAATTCTCAAGACAAGGACTCCTCATGCTTCCTACTCTTATTTATACTAATTATATCTTCTAAAGAACATTCTAGAGGAAGATCTTTCTAGAAGCGAAAGCCTCTATTAGGTCTTCTTACATTGACTTGTTCTCATTTATTAAATAGGCCTTATTAACCAATGTCGGCCTTTATTACATGAAAAATATATTATTCTACCTACGTAATGGGTTAGATAGGTTAGGTCCCTAACAAATTCTTCTAGCTATTAATGTATTGTACAAATTTCAATCAAAGAAGAGCAATGGTTGCTTCTTGAGTGTATATGTTTTAAGCGTAGGTTACTTAGAATCAAATGAAGATTGGTTTTAAGGAAGGTCAAATTCCAAGAGTAGTTTGAAAGCATCCTAGAAGAAGAAAGCGCCCAAGCATAGTTTGTAGAACTGGAGGTAGGACAGAACTTTTAAGAGCACAAATACATAGTCCTTAGACTTGGAGGAAGACATAGTGCATGAAAGGTAGAGTATTCCTCTCTCCTGCACCATTGTTGGTATCATAGCAGGAGTTAGCTCATGTAAGATCAAGGGAAGATTTTCTTTGTCAAGAGATGGCATTCATAGTTCGTGGAAGAGACTGAGATTGAGGAAGACAAATCGTGAATGTCGAGTTACTTGAAGAGGTGAGAAGTCTTCGAGCGCGACTGGAAGCCATGGAAATTGCTCAATGATGTGATGCTCACATAGGAGATGCTAGTGATGGAGAAGAAGAACCAACAAAAGAAGCATAACCTATTCAAGAGGTTGCAGAGATAAAAGTGCTCAAATTAGTCTTAAGGGCTAGTTCTAGACCCAGAATAGAGGTTCCTATGTATGAAAATAGTTTGAATGTTGAGGAGTTGGTTGATTGGGTGAGCGTCATGAAATAGTACTTCGAGTATGAAGAAATTGATGAACAAAAGAGAGTCAAATCTGCAGTGACCAGATTGAGAGGTCGTGTAGCTCTTTGGTGGGATGGTGTGCATCCTGAGAGGAGAAGCAAAGGAAAGACCAAGATTTCAAATTGGAATCATATGGTATCCAAACTGAAAGGTAAATTCTTTCCTAAAGACTATCATCTTTCTTTATTTGTAACATACCCAAGACCCCACCCGAGCATCGTCACTGAAAAATCCTCCGATACCATTATAAAATATGACCATCAGAGCTCTGATACCACATTGTAGCATCCTCGGCCCCAAGTTGGCCATGCCACACAAGAAATATGTCCTTGTCATGTTCGCAACCACCCAGGGTGGGCCACGCCATGCAAAAACCTGACTTCTGTCACAACGACATTTTGGAAATTCCCTCTAAATTATGCCCCTTACAACTTTGATACCACAAGTAACATTTTCAACCACCTAGCTGAGTCATGTTACCTTTGATACCATTTGATTAACTTAATATGCCTGACATATGAACATAATATGCAATCCTAACAATATATAAATTACATGCACAATTACAACAACAATACCATGACAAAAATAACATAATTATTTATACAACATTCATAAAAATCACATAAAAGACACTTATCTTTTGCTATAAATCACCAACTATATGCAGACCTTAGACGTTCCTCCCAGCCATAGACTCTGCTGCTCATAACTCTCAGCAGCAGGTCACCTTCGAGTTGAAGCTAGAAACTCCACCAGAGAAGGCTTCCTAATCCAGACTAAGGTCTAACTAACACAATAACACTCAGGTTAAGGTGCCAACCACTGCAACTATCCTACAACCTCTCATTTCCCACAACCTGTCCCACCCCAAGAAGTGCGCCCCTTCTTTGCTCAACAGTGCTTTGGATGCCCCACTTCCCTTCCAGGGCTTCAACAATAGGCCAGACAAAAAGTCTCAAAGCTCTGTAGTTATTTCCCAACATATAGGGAAAACAATTCCCAGCAATTCTCTCACTTGGAGAGAATTATCACGAGCCTAACAACCCACTTCTTCAACATGCACATAGGCCTGGCAATATGCTTCTTCATCTCAGACTCCTCAAGCCTACTGGAGACCAACAACTCCCCCCAAACGATCCTAGGTACAAGTACGCATGAAGATGGCAGGGAGAGTATGAATGACAAGAGTTAGCGTCTGAATAATGAGAATCCTCCCAAATACATTAAGTTCCCCCAATATATTTGCATGTCCCCAACATGACACTTGTCATGATGAAAACTAGATGAGAACCACTTGGGAATACGTTTCCCCACTTTAGGAACTTAGGATAAAATATCACATAACTTAGACTTTAGGAAATATTAATATAATATTCCCATGGGCTTAAGCTCCCTTATCTTAGCCTCTCTTCCTAGACTCTTAGCCCCCTTTCCTTTATAGTGGAGTTCTGGCTCGAGTTCTATCCCCCAATACTCTTTTGTCTGGTTGGTCTGCAACATCAATGTATTTTTAATAATAATTCGAGTGTGATTACATATTACATGATAGGCTCATTGGCCTTTTAGCATCCTAACTTCCAGCCTATTAATCACACAATCACTCTGGCCTCAAAACTTATATACAAAGGCACTCTAGCCCAAAGTATCTTGGCTCACCAACCTATATGTACATTTACAATTGGGGTTCGGCCCTGGGGTATTACATTGTTCAAGAAAATGCAAAATTTAAGGCAGATGTCAATGTCAGTTAGAGAATATATTGAGGAGTTCTATAAGGTGAATATTAGAACTGGATATGTTGAAGACACTCCTAAAATAGTTGCTAGATATATCAATGGTTTAAGGTTTGATATACAAGATGAAATTGGCTTGCTATCCCCAATAACTATAGAGGATGCCTATCAATTTGCTTTAAAGGTTGAAGAAAAGATGACTAGAAATCAAAATCAGTGAGGAAGAGGTCGTGGTTCCTTCAAAGGAAGAGAACAACGGGTTGGAAAGAGTAAGTTTTCAGCACATAAGGAGGATTTTGGCAGCTCGCGTTAGCAAGAACAATCTTTACAAGGTAATGATTCTTCCCGAGGAAGAGGATCTCACTCTAGAGGTGGAGGTAGAGGATTTTGGGGCAAATGTTTTGGTTACAATAAGAATTCTAGTCATAGATCATATGAGTGTCCAAATAATCCCGCAACAAGCCAAGGAAGTGCACATGTTGCCCAAGCCGAGGAAGAAATAGTGGAGTCACCTATGCAGAGAATGCACCAAAATTTGGAGAATCCTTGTTGCTGAAAAGAGTCTTGTTGAAGCCAACGAATGAGATTAAGGAACCAACTCAAAGAAAGACATTGTTCAAGATGACTTGCAAGGAAAAAGGTAAGTGATGCAAAGTTATCATTGATAGTGGTAGCACAGAGAACTTAGTGTCTAAAGAGATGATTGAAAAGTTGGGTTTAGAGAAGGTCAAACACCCTACTCCATATAAGGTTGTCCTGGCTGCAAAAAGGACATCAGATTTTGGTTAATGAACAGAGTGAAGTAGAATTTCATATTGGCAACAATAAGGATAAAGTGGTGTGTGGCATAGTGCCAATGGATGTCTGCCACATTATGTTGGGCAAACCTTGGCAATATGACTGAAAAGGAGTGCATGATGGGAGGAATAATCTTTATACCTTCGAGAAGGATGGGGAAAAACACACACTTCTGCCTTTGCAAGAGGAACATGCAACTAGATTGAATAGTCCAAAGGTGTTGTTAGTTGATGGAAAGGAGTTCATGTAGCAGATTAAAGAAGAGGAGACAAACTTCACTCTAGTTGGTAAACCAAGGTGATCCTTACCAACACAAATTTGAATGGTTTACCTGAAAAAAATCATAATTTGTTGGATGAGTTTGTTGACATAGTTATGGATGATGTGTCTAATGAGTTACCACCAATGAGGAGCATAAGTCATCACGTAGATCTTATTCCAGGAGAAAATCTACTAAACAAGGCAACATATAGAATGACACCTAGGGAGAATGAAGAAATCAGAAATAAGGTACATGAATTGTTGATAAAGGGGTGATCAAGGAGAGTTTAAGCACATGTGTTTTGCCTACAATATTAATCCCAAAGAAGGATGGAGGATGGAGAATGTGCACAGATTCTTGAGCCATTAACAAGATCACAATAAGATATAGATTTCCCTTACCTTGCATGGATGATTTAATGGATTTTTTGAGTGGTGCAAAATATTTTTCAACGATAGATCTTAAAAGTGGTTCTCATCATATTATAATAAGAGAAGGAGATGGGTGGAAAATTGCTTTTAAGACTAATGATGGACTATATGAGTGGTTGGTTATGCCTTTTGGGTTGTCAAATGCATCGAGCACATTCATGAGGCTAATGAATGAGATTCTTAAGAAATTCATTGGGAAGTTTGTTATTTATATCTTGATGATATTTTGATTTACAGTCAATCCAAGGCACGCATGTGTCACCTTGTTGACTAATATCTTATCACGTTCATTCATAAAGGGGATTTTTAAATTGTGAAAAATAAATTCAATATATTGTAGGTATTGGGGGTGGGTGGGGTCTCAAGGGGTTTATAGGTATCGGGGGGTATGAAAAGGGATATCTAGTGAAAATATGGGTTTCTTTTATTGAAAAGATGTATTGGGAGGGGGGTTAAACAAAAGAATTTTGGGAGATATTTACCAATATCTAGTGAAGTTAGGGGTATTCTTTAATATCCCACGAACGAATGTGTTATGTCACGAGTTCACTAAGTGAATACCCCGTGATCCAAGGAGGAACATATGAGACATCTGAAAAATGTCTTGGAGAAATTGCAGCAAGAGAAATTGTTGATAAATTTGAAAAAGTGTTCTTTCATGAAGACATAGTTGATTTACTTGGGATTTGTCATATCTCGAGATGGCTTGAAGATGGATCCGGAAAAGGTTAAGGTTATAACTGAGTGGCTTTCTCCAAAGAACATTTTTGGGGTCAGAAACTTTCATGGTTTGATAATTTTTTATAGGAAGTTCGTTAAGAATTTTAGTGGGATATGTGCTCCAATTATGGAGACAATCAATAAGGATAGGCAAAAATTCCAATGGACAACAACAACAAAGAAGGGATTTCAATTGTTTAAGAAGAAGATCATTAAGCAACCCATTTTAACATTACTGGATTTCAATAAACTCTTTCAGGTTAAGTGTGATGCAAGTGGTATGGCCATAGAGGTTGCTTTGAGTCAAGAGGATAAATTAGTAGCATATTTCAGCAAGAAACTGAATGAAGCAAAGCAAAAATATTCCTATCATGACAAGGAATTTTATGTTGTGATTCAAGCCTTGAAAAAATGGAGGCATTATTTAATGCCTAAGGAGTTCATTTTGTATTTTGACAATCATTATTTGCAATTTATAGTGCAACAAGCTATGTTAAATCAGAAACATGCTAAATGGGTTGTGTTTTTGCAGAGTTTTACTTTAGTTTTTTTAAACATATAAGTGGTCAAGTTAACAAAATTGCAAATGCCTTGAGTAGGAGAAATTTGATTTTATAGGAGAGTCAAGTTCAAGTGATAGGATTTGGAAACTTGAAGAACATGCATAAAGAAGCCTCAGATTTCAAAGAACCTTATGAGGTGTGTGAAAATCTAGTGAGTAGAGACCACAACCCATGGATGGAGTACATGTTGCAAGATGGATTGTTATTTAAGGGAAGTCAGCTTTGCATTCCAAAATGTTCTATGAGGTAGAATTTGATAGAGAAGCACAATAGTGGATTAGCTAGGCATTTTGGATAGGACAAAACTTATGCTTAACTTGGTAATTTTTATTGTTGGCCCAACATGAGAGCTTAAGTGAGGAGATTTGTAGAAAAGTGCAGAATTTGTCAACATGCAAAGGGAAGAACTCATAATGCAATATTGTATTAGCCTTTACCAGTTCCCAGTATGCCTTGGGATTCAATGAGTATGGATTTTATATTGGGTTTACCTAAGACTCAAAGAGGTAATGATTCAATTTCAGTTGTAGTGGATAGATTATCTAAAATGGTTCATTTTATTCCATGTTTTTAAGACAAGTGATGCAACTCATATTGCCATTTTGTTTTTCAAAGAAGTTGTGAGATTGCACGGACTTCCCAGGAGCATTGTTTATGATAGAGATACCAGATTTGTGGGACATACTGGAATAATTTGTGGAAGAAGTTGGGAACAAATCTTAATTTTAGCTCAGCTTATCATCCTCATATAGATGGACAAACTGAAGTGGTAAACATGAGCCCAGGGAAAATTTTAAGAAGTCTGATTGGTGAACATCCCAAGCAATGGGATCATATACTTGCACAACTAGAATTCACATACAATGATTCACCTAATTGAAGCATGGAATTAATTCCATTCCAAATTATTTATAGAATGCACCC
>ML793182.1:52931-72390 GCA_009831015.1 Picea engelmannii
AAGCTAAAAATTCATTATAATATAATAATTCTTTTATTCTTACTTAGTAACAAAATATATAAATTTTGATACATATTGAAAGCTAAAAATTCATTATAATATAATAATTCTTTTATTCTTACTTAGTAACAAAATATATATATATATATATATATATATATATATATATATATATATATATATAAAATAAAACCTAAAACCTAAATTTTGATACATATTGAAAGCTAAAAATTCATTATAATATAATAATTTTTTTATTCTTACTTAGTAACAATTCAATGTAATAATTTATATGAACTTAAAATTGTCTAAATAATACATATTTTTTATATTCTCCGGAGGTCAATTGAATTGCACCAAACCTTATAAAATATATGATTCTCATAAATATCATATTTTTTTAATAATTTAATTAAAATTTTATTGAATTTAAATTAAAAACATTAATAAAATATATATATGTAATTTTAAAACTCATTTTTTTATAATTCTTTAGAATTGGAATGGAACCCAAATTAAATATAACTTTTATAATTTACTTCCAAAAATCCATTGAAATGTTGATACATTCTATATTATAACATGCGCTATTTCCAAAAAGTTAAGTCTCTATATTTGGGTTTGTTTAATAAAATTTATGGTCATATCAATACAAGGTACTTCTTTAAAGTATTAATTAAAATTATAATATGTGCTCTTTCCAAAAAGTTGAGTATTTATATTTGGGTTTGTTTAATAAAATTTATTTTCATATCAATATAAGGTACTTTTTTAAAGTATTAATTAAAAAATGTTTGTTTAATAAAATAGTATTTTTTTTAAATATTAAAGAAAAAATGTTTGTTTAATAATAATAATAATAATAATAATCTATTTTTTAAGGTCACCGTCAAGCTACATCAAATTGGTGTATGAGACCCCCTTGTTTGTGGGACAAGGGATCCCCCTCCGCCCAACTATTTGACTGGCAAAGTTTACAGAGGTATACATACCCTATCCCTTATGGTCATATCAATACAAGATACTTCTTTAAAGTATTAATTTCAAAATGTTTTACTTAAATATTACTTGATATTATTTGCATGAATTATCTAATTTAAAGTAAATAAAAAAATATTTAGACATATAGATTTAAAATATAATTAATACTTTATTTAAGTTTAAGTTTATTAAGTATTCAAAATGATAAAAAAATAATTAAGATGCAAATCTTTTAATATAAAAGATACAAAGTGAAGAAAGATTTAAGATGGTGTGTTTTATGTGTGTATAAAGCAATTCATTGTTTTTTTTTTTGACAAGAATGGTTAGGCTGCATTAAGCGGCATTCTAGCAAGCCAGAATCAGAAAGTTACAAATCTGAAGAAGGTCGGTGACCTCTAACAGTGCTGCCAACCTTCTTGTGAATGTCTTGGGAGACCAATCCCATCTGCTTCTTGAGCTAATTCGAGAAAATGACAAAAAATGCATACATGAGTAAATTCTCACAAACTGTGAGCACAGTAGAAGACAGAAGCAAAGCATTAAACCGAGGGGGATGAAATTTTCCCCTTAAAGTAGGGATCCAACTTTTTCTGAGAACCTAAAGAAATGTTGGAGGCCGCCTCCTTTTCTCTGCGCTCTTTGTTGGTCCTTCGCCCTCGGGTAAGGGGTGGAGACGGAACTGAATTGTCTTCAGGTTAAGAAGTTTCCACAGAACCGCTAGAGGGGACTGAAACAACCAGACCTGCAGGGGCAGAGGGTTCCGGATCTGAAGCCCGAATTTCTCTCGCTGCTATTGAATCTGGGGGGGTGGAATCCGAAAGGCTTTCGTCTGCCGGAGGATCTTCCTTAACTGTTGTTGCTTCTGGATCTAGGGCTTCATCTTCCTTCAGCGCATCAAAGCTGTTTTTATTTTCTAAAGTTGCCTCTGCTGAATGAGTGGCCTTCGGAGCCTGGGGTAGTGGATCCTTTCGCCTTGGCTGCCTTCGTCGGTTAGATACTGGCTGAAAATCATCTTCTTTGACTGGTCCCGGCTCCTCAGAGACTTTGGGGCAGCTTTTTCCGAAATGACTGTAAGCATGGCACCAGAGGCACTTAAAAGGAATCTGCTCGTAGTCCAGCTCTTGGATATGGCACCATTCCCCCAAGGAGAGCTGAATGGCTTCCGGAAGGCCTTTCTCGAGGTTAACCTCAACACAAATACGAGCGCAGGTAAACTGATCCCCTTTCGGCTCCACACTGTCCAGGAAACGCCCAAGCTTATTTCCAATGTCCTCCAGAGATCTTTTCCCCCAGAGATGCAAGGGAAGATGAGGCAGCCTAACCCAAACAGGGGCTGCGGTGATCTCGACTCCAGGATTGAAGTCAAGAGTCCAGGGGGCTAAGAACAGCCCTCTCGACCCCATGAAATAGGGTCCAGATCTGAAAACTAGATCACGGTCCTCTGTCCTCGAGAAACTGAAGACAAAAAAACCCTTGCCTATTGCGCACAGAGAAACGTTTCCCTGTATCAGCAACTTCCAACGATCATCCATCCATGCCTCCACCGTTTCGGGGCTGGGCCATAACCCCGTAAACTTTCCAATGAGGGCCTTTTCTGCTAGAAGGAGGGCAAGATTGCAAGGCTCCTCTAGAGATAGCTCCAGAGAAGGGATCTCCTCCATCTTCTTAACAAACTTAGATGAGAGAGAAGGCTTGGATTTAGGTCCTGCCGAGCGGACTAACGCTTTGAATGCCTCCAAAGGATCTTCTTCCATCTCGGCAGTTGGATCTGGGGCCATCGTAGCAGGGCGGCGACCACCAGCAAACAAGAAGACGGAGCAAGTCGCAGAGGCAAGCCAAGACCATTGCTCCAAAACGCATGCAAAAACTTAGGAAAACGCAGGCGAAACATAGGAGGGACGCTCTGAAAAACACTGATCCGCGACCCTGTATGCAAAGAAAGCAAGGGGAACC
The DNA here is from genome assembly GCA_009831015.1 of Picea engelmannii. NCBI lineage: Eukaryota > Viridiplantae > Streptophyta > Pinopsida > Pinales > Pinaceae > Picea > Picea engelmannii. Next base: position 55,869 of record ML793182.1, read on the forward strand.
CTGATCGGCTGCTACAGACGAAGATCCGCGCCCCTGCAATCGAAAAACCAGAGCGGAGGCGGCTAGGGTTTACGCCCTAGCCACATTGACATTCCGTCTCGCTTCATCTTCTTTTGCACTATTACACTTCGTTCTGTGTATAAAACAATTCATTGTTAATATTGTGGGATGATAAAAATACAATTCGAAATGGTATCAAAGAGAATTGCTTTAAATTCCTCTTATTTTAATAGTTGACATGATTTCCTACATGTGTGTATATGCATTAGTTTGGGTGGTTGGAAGGATTGATTGTTATCCTCCTAACCCATGATCAATTCCTACAAGTGACATGTTGAGCTCTTAACGAGTATATTATTGTAATAGCTTCTAGCATCACTTAAGGTAAAAACATACCTTGCACCTACTAGAGAAGTACAAAGAACACTATGTATAAGATCCAATTGTGACTTTGCCCTCCAAAACTTCCATTTCTCAAAATTTTATTAATGATGTTTACCAAGTACACCACCCTCACATACACCTTTAAAAGGAACCACTCTAGAAAGTCCATAAACCATAAAACCATCAATTTCATACTTTTAAAACTTAGATGTCCTAATTTCTCATGTCAAATTTTACTTCTATAATAAGTTATAATATAATCATATTTATTTTGTTACACCCTTAAAGTCTCAAATGTTATATAATCTATCTTTATGATCAACAAAAGTCTCAAAATATTTATTAATATACTTTATAAAAAACTCTCAAACCAAATTTCAACTTTGACTTGTAATACATATAATAAATTTGCAATAAAAAATAGTATTGTAATACATATAATAAATTTGCAATAAAAAAATAGAAAATAGTATAGGTAGTAATCATATCATTCTCACAATCAAACTTATCCCGAGTGCATAGTCATTTATGACACATTACATGGTCTCTTCTTTAGCCTTACTCAAAAAAGGAAAAAGAGAAGCATCCTTACCCATATTATGTGAAGTTCACTATCCATTCTTTTTTAATATCCATTCTTTTTTTAAGAAGTATAAGCATATAATTATAGTTATCTACATTGTTGGTTTGTTTTATGTTATGTTTTTTTTTCTATTCTCATCCATATTGCATCATAGTATATATCTTGTTTATCTCAATGCAATTATTAAAGTAATATCATTAATTGTTCAATGCAATTATTAAAGTAACACTATCAGTTGTCTATTTGATATGAATAACCAAAGTTTACCATTCATTCTTTTTTAAAAGTATGAGAACTTAATTCATAGTTATCTACATATTTTATATTTTATGTTATTTTTTTTTTCCTATTTTCATATTTATATTGTATTATAGTAATAATAATAATAATCTATTACATTAAATTAGTGATTTTATTGGGGAGATATACATACCTTATTTCTTTTGGATTTGAATATATAATTTTTTAAGAAAAAACACATGTTCTTAACCATTAGACTCACTCAAACTGTATATCTTAATATAATTACTTTATCTTAATATAATTAAAAAGTAACACAATAAATGTTAAGCTAATTAAAAAAAATAATTCACATTGAAACCAAAAAATTGGTGCTAGGTGTGTAGGAAAGTAGCATGGACTAGATGAATGGGCAAACTTTAAGTTTAAAAGATCGAGAAAATGTAATATGTATGGTGTTGATGTTTGTGGGAGGTGAGCTCCAGAGTTTCTGTGACCAGAAATAAAAACAAAAGAAGTGTTAAAAAACAGAAAAAAAATTAGGTTGGGTGCTACCTGTTAAGAGAAGAATGGACTGTTCTGGAAAGTTATATTTGGTAAGGAGCAGATTCTTCATCGGCGTCACGTCCCAGCCCTTGCGTTCGTATTTCTTCTTCCTGTAACAAATCCCGCACAGAACCGCCCTCTTCTTCCCATGAGCTGCCAGTGGCTGAGGATTATTGCGCTGAAGAAGCAGGGATTTCCCATCTTCTACTGCGTTTTTCAACGCATGTCTCAAGTGGGAAGGTTTCGAACCCTCGACCCCGCCGTCATTAGCAACTCGGAAAAGAGTTTTGCAGAGTGCACATCTGATGGCCGCCTTCTCCAACGGTGGGAGCTGCAGAGGCGTTCGACAGTGGGGGCAGTTCACAATCTTCGCCATCATATCCTTCTGGCCTCTCTTCGCTTTGCTTGTCTTGTTGTTACAATGACAATGGCTGTTCTTCACAGAGAAGAATTCTGCGTATGTGAACAGTAAAACGAAAAGAGATTCGAATAGAAAAAGAAAAGGGTGGCAGATTCTTGTCAAGGGAATATCTTTGCAAATTTGTGCGTGCAAAACGTTCCAGTCTTCTGTCTAATGGAATCGTTGAGTTGCTGGAGGATATATGTCACGCAAAAAGTTGACGTGGGAAGAGATGCGGATAAAACTTTTCGGTGGGAGTAAATATTGTCGGCTCTAGTGAATTGATCATATATCATTAGGAGCTAGGAGCTAGGTGTGAATGTTGTGTATCATCGCAACAAAGTCATTAAAAAGCAAAAATAAAATAAAATTAATGAGTCTCATATTAACTATTTGCTTACTATTGTTTAATGATCTGATTCTGTATAGTCTATGGAGGTATATTTTTTTTCGATTTAAACTTGTAATGTTTTAAGAGAAAACACATGTTCTTAACCATTAGACTTAAAATTCACACAATAAAAATTTTGTATTGCCAATCGTACGATCCAACTGTCACTTAGTTGTCGTACCATCCTACTCAATCCATACCAGATTTCCATCATTACCTCATTTAATTCTAGTTATGTAGCTCAATAGATAATTGTATATACCTTTCTTAACTAATTAAATTAAATTAAGAACTAGTACGACTAATTAATTACTTTAAGTTAATTAATTAATTAAAACATGCACTTTAAATCATGTACCATGTAGAGAAAAAAAATTGCAGTGAATTTATTACAAGGTTATACGATTCTTAAATTTATCGCAAAAAACCATTGTCCATGCACAATTCATCTATGCAATTAATCAATCCAAGGTTGTACAATGTAGTTAAGAAATTAAGAGGAAAAACAATGAATTTAAAATTTAGAGAAAATTGATCGAAAACTTTGTTGATGACTAGAATAATGACAATAAATGAATTCGATAAAAGATTGGATGAAATGCAAGTAAAGTATGAATAATTGGAAAAACAGATCAAGCAGAACCATGATAGCTTGCGTGATGAACAAGCTATGTTGAATGATACGGTTATTAAACTACAAGAGGAAGTCACTCAAAACCACCTTACGTTATAGTAGGAACAAGCACACTTAAGCACCAAGATCGATACAAATCACACAAAACTAAAAAACCAGTGCACTAAATAAGAGGACCTCCTATCAAGTTTTGTCAAATCTCAAAACAATGTCAACCCACAATAAAATTCTAACTAAACTCACAAATAAATATTCTCCCATCTAACTAGCCAAATCCCCCAATAAGCATACCCCCGTCTAACAGAACAATTCCCCAAACAAACATACCTCAGGGCATGGTAGTTCATAACCAATTTCCTTCTTATACCAGCTTTTTGCATATATAACCAAATACCCTGAAGCTCAAAGGAAGACTAAAAGGAAAATATATCACAATATTAGTAGATTCGGGAAGCACCCACAATTTTGTGGATATTAATCTCGCAAGGCAATTTAATGTTTTTGTGTATCACGTCAAAGATCTCACAGTGACAACTTTCAATGGCCAACCCATCCAAGGAGTAGGTTGATGCCATAAGGTTTCAATAAATATCCAAATTTTGGAGTTACAAACCGAGTACTATGCTTTACCTCTTTATGGAATAGACAATGGTCTTAAGAACATAATGGTTAGTGTGACTAGAAACGTACACCACAAATCTTCAAGAACAATTCACATAATTTCAATGCCAGAAGATACAAACTATACTGTTCAATAATCTAAGAGCTTTCCCAAAAAATAAAACTACAAATCCCATCAAACAAGTGTTTACCAACAAATCTAAAATCCACGTGAAATTTCAGAGAGAGAGACAAATTCCTTGCTTTGAGACTAGGTTTAATAATAAATAATAAGTAACTTTAAGATAAAACATAATAATAAAGTGAAATTAATAAAATTATAATAATTAGAGTCACGACTCCTCGATAAAGCGCCTTGAATAATATATATTAGGCCCCTTCAATGCACTGAGGCATCCATTCAACAATTCAATAAATTACTATTATATTCATGTACCTTGAGTATTTCAATAATTTATATTACAAACTCTTTGGTCTATGTAAAACAAGCTACCATGTATTTTACTCTTGCCATCAAAAGAGAAATGATAAGTTGCTTCTTACCTACCCATTGGCTTGTTTACCCATGATAATATTCTCACGACTAACTTAAAGTAGTAGCCTAATGCAAGTTTATGTTCATTCAAATAATTACCCACCAAAAGTACATCAAGATAACCAATGAGCGGCAATATATTTGCAAATTTCCACTAAAAACTATTCCAAAATTAATTATAGCTTTGAGATAATTAAAAATTGTTTAGTTGTGACCCAATATTATGATCCAACTTTACTTCAAAATTGTTTACATTGTTAAAATATATGCCATCTCAAACCTTACATGAACCATTGCATACATGAGGCTTCCAACCACACCACGATAAAGGAGGTTCTGCATAATTTCCTGATAAAGGAGGTTCTGCATAATTTCCTCATTGCATGTTCAAACATGTACCTCATGATAATTACAATGCAAGTTGCATTTCTATCTTTATCTTTATAGGGTTGCATCCATGCATCTTAAATCCCGAAAGGATACTTTTAATGTACCTCCTTAGAATGAAATGAATTTTCATTGTAAGGAGGTACATACCTTGAATTAGAATGAAATGAATTTTCATTCTAAGGAGATACTTTGAAATGAATTTTCATTCTAATGAAATGTACCTCTTTTTCTTTCTTACTGCTTGAACTCTCATGCCATAATGGATCTTGCCATGATTTGTCATCTAAAACTTTGTGTTTAATTTGGAATTCAAATATTTAAGTTTTATTTGTTGGAGATATTACATACCCACTAAGTATTTCTTTTCCTAGGTTGATTAGTCTATGTTGACGATGCCCCTAGTTAGAGATATTCTCCCCTAGATGAGGGCGTCACATCCTCTCTAGTCATTACTCAATTGCACTTTTGTTAGACTAATGGAGTAGAGTCTTGCATAACAACCTCGGTATTATCACCAAGTGTTGCATGGTCACCTCGGGATCATCACCATGACGACACACTTACCTTGGGATCATCACCAGGAAGGTGTCACACATGTGCATGCATGATTCTCTCCTCACTCCACTTGTGATTAGCCAATGAACTGACAATTGCATGGATAGTTAACTAGGACTAGGTGGTAGTTCACTCCAGATTTTGTTAGTGGGTGTTCACATCTATCTAGATCACTGCTATGGAACATTGTTCAACCATGCAGAGTATATCACATGTATTTTTCCATTATCTCATTTGGTTAATCCAATAATTTATTCTTTCTCTACATGTCCTCTCTTTCTCTCTCTCAACTTTGCAAGCTTTGTGTGAATTGTTGATAGCTAGATTCTTTGTGTAGGTTTCAACCAAATTCTTCATGGTATTAGAGTCCACATGTTGCTAGGAAGAAGGCACACAAACACTCATTTGCAGGTATAGAAGATTGAAGAAATTAGAAAGAATGAAATTTTCGTCGTTTGCACTTCTTACTCCACACAATTATTTCGAGTAGAAGCTACAAATTCTACTTCACCTCAGAGGTAGAGGCTTATACCGAATAACCATGGCTACAGAGACTAAACCCACATTTGCGATCGAAAAATACAAATACTTCAACCGCATGCACGAGGCCTTTAGTCTTATTTGCATGTCAATTTCTCTCGAGCTATTCTTTCATGTTGAATCTTGTTCTACTCCAAACGAGATTTGGACCACTTTTGAAGGTCTATTTGGAAAACGGGATGAGATGAGAGGCTACATGCTTGAGATTGAATTGAACTCATTAGATTCGAGCAATTTTGAGAATATCTAGGACTTCTTCACGAAGTTCAAGTCCCTACTTCTTCAGCTAAAAGGATGCGGGATTGACAAATATACGCAGGAAAAACAAATGATTCTTGCCATTTTTTCAAAATTGGGTCCAAAATATGCAATATTTGTCTCCACATTCCATATAGTGAGGATTACATTGGGAGTAGCCTGGAAAATGGCCACACTAGATATTTTCATTGATTCCTTGACACATGAGAAAGACAAGCTCATCAAAATGGGATCAATCAACAACTCCAAAACACATGTACTTGTTGTGCATGAGAGCAAGAAATCCACTTCGGAGTCCAAACAGAAAGGAAAGGGAAAGAAGGATCTTGAGTAGATAAAGGAAAGCAATTTCAAACCCTTCGATGAATCCTCCGGCTCCAAAGGTGGAAAGGGAAAGCAAGGGAAGTCAAAGTGTGGTTATTGCAATTGCGACTACCATCCTGAATCATCTTGCATGAAGAAGACAATAGACCTCATGGCACAAACACTCTAGCAAAAGAACCTTGGAGACTGTATTCTCGAGAATGCCAAAAAGAAGCCAGGAGAAAAAGTGCCACAAAACAAAGGTAATTCTCATGCTTTGATTACTATTCATTCTTTTCCCAATGCATTGATCCTGGAATCATGAGCATTCCATCACATGGCAACCGCATAAGACATCTTATCATCTTTAAATGCATGCACAGGTCCTCTGGTTCTCATGGGTGATGATACTCCAGTGGAGGTCACCGGACAAGGGAGAGTAGATCTCCAACATGGAAGTTTCGAGAATTTCTTGCATGTTCCGAGACTCTCCGTGAATATACACTCTGTTTATCAGATAACATATACCGAGACATGAAAAAGGATGGAATTCACACTGGATTCCGTGACCATATATGACATGCATGACAACTCCAAGATTGTTGTTGGTGAGGCAAATCACCAGTCTCAGTTATACACCTTTTCTAAGTTTATTACTAAATCTAATTCCGCATTACTACTAACTTGTGCCAATAATGATAGTAGACACTAGCACAAGAGATTTGGTCATCTAAATTTGCACATGACACCTTCTGAGGCCTTGAGCGACATCAAACCAAAAGTCACCCACTTCCAAATCTTGGGATCATGCGCATGGGCCCACGTACCCCATGAAAAGAGGAAGACACTAGATCCTCATAGCACAACATGCATCTTCGTTGGATACCTAAAGGTGCGAAGGGTTACAATTTGATAGATCCCTCAACTGGCAACGCATCATTGAGAGGAGTGTCCAGTTTGAGGAAAGTTCCATGCATATATCTTAGGAGCCACATGTAGATACTTCTACACCTCCTCTTGTACCAGATATTCAAGATGATGCATCCTCCCATTCAGATCATATTTCAGATCAAATTTCTGAATCAAAATTGGAAGATCTTGAGCATGCAGATGGTGATCCACATCATATGCCCAAATGGGCTCAGTCCACACTACATGCAACATGTGACCTTGCGGGAAATCCTACAGATCCGAGGAGGACAAGATCCTAGTTTTAGGAGCCACAACATGCACTTACAACTACACAATCAATAACTCCCATGCATTGCTACATGGTTCTAGCTTTAGACCCTCAGACCTATGCAAAGGATGAAGGGAATCCAATCCCTTATGGGAAGTAGCTATGACTGAGGATTATAACTCCCTTATCGAGATCCAAACTTGGGACTTGGTTCTGCTTCCATCAGATCGAAATATTGCCAGATGTAAATGGGTCTACAAGACCAAGAAGGCAATAGACAGACAGGTGAGTAGGTCCAAGGAAAGATTGGCTGCCAAAGGATTTCAACAAGTCCACGAGATTGATTATGATGAGACATTTTCTCCAGTAGCAAAGATGGACTCCATTGAGTTGGCCCTCGCCATTGCAACAACCAAGGGATGGGAAGTTCACCAGATGGATGTGAAGAATTCCTTTCTTCACAGTGATATCTTAGAAGAGATCTACATGGAGTAACCTCAGGGGTACATATAGAACTCATCTTTAGTATACTGACTGAAAAAGTCACTCTATGGCCTCAAGTAGGCTCCTAGAGCATGGTATGCTAAAATAGGCTCTTATTTACTCTCTCACTCCTTCATTGGATGTAAATTAGATCCCAATATTTATATGTTGAGTACTTTTGATTCTTTGTTGATATTAGTTCTATATGTAGATGACCTCTTGAACACAGGTAGTTTGGCCTCAACAATTGTTGTTTTCAAAGACATTTTGCATAACTGGTTCTCAATGACTAATATGGGTCCTCTCTACTTTTTACTTGGTCTTGAGATCAACCAAGATGCTTGAGGAATCAAGTTCTCTCATACTAAGTATGCAAGGGATCTCTTGGTTAGATTCCACATGATCAACTGCAAGTATGCAACCACACCCTCCTTGTCTAGGGTAAGGCTTGAGGATGTTGGGGATACACCATTGGTGGACAACACCAAGTTTTGATAGCTAGTGGGGAGCCTCCTATATCTTAGTCACTCCCAACCAGATCTCTCATATGCAGTAGGGGTAATTTCTAGGCACATGTAGGAGTGACATGATCTTCATTGGAAAGTTGCGAAGTGCATCCTCAGATATGTTCAGGGTACCACCAATCATGGGATTCACTATGTAATAGGTTGTACATTGGATCTCATGGCCTATATAGATTCATATTGGGATGGTGATAACATAGATCGCAAGTCCACCTTCGGGTACATTCTTAGTTTGGAATCCTACACCATTTGTTGGTCGAGTAAAAAGCAATCGGAAATTGCTTTATCATCAACAAAGGCTGAGTACAAAGGAGAGATCAACATTACCATTTAGGCACTTTGGCTACAAAACTTCCTCCCTGAGCTCAGTATCCAATTCCACCATCCAAGTTTCATCTAGTGCGGCAATCAGAGCACATTGAAATTCTACAAAGACCCAATGCAGCGACAAAGAACAAAACACATCGAGATCCACATGCGTTACATCAAAGAGTTGGTTCATGACATGATCATTGACTTACAATATTGTGCTTCCTTTGAACATACTGTCGACATCTTCACCAATACTTTTACTAAGCAAAAATTCCACTTTTTGCGTGACCATCTTGGAGTGAAGGACACAACTACCTAGTATCTGTCTTTCTTTTTTCAGCATTGTACTTTGGACGAGGTGGGGTTTCCCATGAGGTTTTCCCTCTTTCTTCTTTTTCATTGTTATTTCATTAGATTCATTGTAAAATGGGTACCTAACATGGCTTCTTGTTGAGACCCATTCTTCATTTACTCGCTAGTAGTGTTCAGGGGGGGTGTTGGAGATATTACACACCCACCTAATATTTCTTTTCCTAGGTTGATTAGTCTATGTTGAGAGTGCCCCTGGTCAAAGATATTCTCCCCTAGATGAGGGCACCACATCATCCTCAACAATTACTCAATTGCACTTCGGTCAGACTAATGCAGTAGAGTCTTGCATGAAAACCTCGATATTATCACCAAGTGTTGCATACTCACCTCAGGATCATCACCATGAACGTGCACTTACCTTGGGATCATCACTAGGAAGGAGCCACACATGTGCATACATGATTTTCTCTTCAATCCACTTGTGATTAGCTAGTTAACTCATGACTGCATGGCCATTTAACTAGGACTAGGTGGAAGTTCACTCCAGAGTCTGTCAGTGGGTGTTCACATCTCTCTAGATCACTACTATGGCACATCAATTCAACCATGTAGAGTATATCAAATGTATTTTTTCATTCTCTCATTTGGTTAATACAATTATTTGTTCTTTCTCTCCATCACCTCTCTCTCTCTCTCTCTCTCTCAACTTTGAAAGCTTTGTGTGAGTTGTTACTAGCTATATTCTCTATGTAGGTTTCAACCAAAGTCTACACCATCAAATATATACACATGACAAGGGATAAAATAGTAAATCACTCATAAACCCACTTAGAGTATACATTTGAATCTACACTACAATGCTTGAAACCTTCACTAGTGAGGTAGCCATCAATGCGTTAATACCTTGCTTTGGATGGTTTTTTTATCATGGAAAACAAGTTCAAAAGAGTCTTAGATATTTATCTCAAGGTTTCAGGAGGAATTATCAATAATAAAAATGTCATATCTACGCCTAGAACACAAGAAATCACATCATTCAACATATTTCTAGAATCTTTGCCTTCCCCTTTGTGGAAAACTAGAGGACGTTTAAATACCTAGGCATGCCTATCTACGTACATATGGCCTCATCCTCCTTATGGTAGCATATCATTAGCAAGATCAAGGCAAAGTTCATACAATAGGGAGCTCAGTGGCTCAACCCAATAGGCAGGCTGATACTCCTCAGAATTATTCTCTCAATCCTTCCTATCTTCTAGTTTACGACTTGTATGGCTCCAATTGGAATAACAAATCAGATAACACCATAGATGAGAAAGTTCCCATGGAAAGGGGGGAAAACTAATTCCAAAAGATATCACCTGGTAAAATGGTCCACTGTAAGGGCTCCAAAATCCTATGCGGTGATAGGAATCAAAGACCCCTCCTCAATGAACACAACCATGGGAGCCAAATTGCTTTGGAGAATTGTCACTGGAAATAACTCTTGGTGGAAGAAAGTGATTCACAAAAAATACTTCCAGGGCCAAAGAAAACACTGTCTAGAAATGGGGGGAGAGCAGTGGGGTGGTTCCCCCATTTGGAAGCTTTTAAAATCTGTTATCTCCCTATTGAAATCCCAACTGAATTGGATCCCAAGAAACGAAAAAAGGACATACGCCTCTGGATTGGTGGAATAATGGGTCACCCCCGTCTTTCAAACTCAATAAACCTTCAACAACTAGGACAATGGATCCATCAACAAAGGAAAACAAACTCTCCATGATTTATTACTATGGTTGCAGTCATGAAACTGGATTGTTTGGTCCTTAGGCCGAGTTCCACCACACCTTCATCAATCCTCTGTTCAACTTAAAGTAGCGCTCAAAGGATGTGCCCCTTGCCACCACAATGCTAAAGATCATAGAGGTCGGGGAATTTCGGACTAATCAGTCAAAAAAGGATATGACTATCTCTTAAGATCCTCACCTCTACCTTCGAGGATAGCTCTATGGAAGAAAATTTGGCAAATAGACGGGCTTCCAAAAATATAGTGCACAAAAAATTATTGACAACTGAAAATTTACAAATACGAGGTATCTCGGGCCCCTCAAGATGTGTACTGTGTAAAACGAACTTTGAAACCTTGATCCACTTGTTTTTAGAATGTGAATTCACACGTAGACTCTGGGCCTTTGCTTTCTCTGGGACGAAACACATGTATCAAAGGCCAAACTCCTTGAATTGACTATTTGGGAAAAGGTTTAGCTTGCCTAGGGGAACCTTAAAAAAAAAGTTGGTTTAGCTTGTATAGGGGAACCTTTAAAAAAAAGGTTCTTTCAGCAGAATATGAGTGGCACTACCCAAGTACATCAGCTAGAAAGTGTGGTTGGCTAGAAACAAGGTCATGTTCTTGTAGGGAGACTCCTCCCCAAGCCAAGTGGCATGCATAGCCATTTCTCTTCTATCGGAAACCCTTAAGTCTAATTTTTTTTTTCATAAAAAATGTAATGGCACTAGCAAAGGAAGAAACATAATGGTTCGATTGGTTCAATATCCCTCTTACACACAATAAAAATCCCATGTCACCCATTTCATGTTGGTATTTTCAATTCAATGATCAAGACTTTAGTTCATGGGAAAAGGATCAACAATCTCACATATTGTTCTTCGATGGGGCCTCAAAGCAAAACCTAGAGGTGACAGGTGTGTGAGGGGTCATCTATAACCCTAGGGGGACAAAAGGGTACCCATATGCATGGAGCCTAGGGGTAACCACTAACAATGCAACATAAGCATACGCCCTACTTCAAGGACAAAAACTAGCAAAATATATCAAAGATTCAAATTTGGTTGTGCTTAGGGATTCCATTTTAATAATTAGAGCTCTACTCTTCAATCTATCCTCACAACATTATCAACTGGAATCCATAATGGAGTGAATCCGACAAGACAAGGGCATCATGGCCTCAGTTTGCTTCTTCCAAATCCTTCAACATCAAAATAAGGAGGAAAATGGGCTAGTAAACTTTGAAACACAAAGGAAAATGCGGGAAATTTTGATTAATTCCAAGGAATATGAGAAATTGATTCCCTTAATCCCTCTCAAACCTCACCTATGGTATCAACACACTTAGACCTCCACTTCTTTTGCTTCATGGACACACTCTCTAAGCCTCAACAATGCACACTCGGTGAAATTCCTATCGGAGGAAAGCAATCAACAATGGCCAACTCCAACATCGCCACATCAACATCCACAGAACAACTTCGCCACCAACACAACAAAGAACAAAATTTATGTTGAGTGACTCCCCACCCCTTTTTTTTTCCTTTTAATGTACTACAAAGTATGCCTCTTCCTAGGACTTTTTTTTGTAGAATCTACACTTGCAAGCTTTTTAGAACCATGATGCATTGAAAACTTCCTACTTCAGCTCCAGTAGGCTATTATTATGAAATGGATTGTCGTGTTTTTCCAAGGCGTGAAGCCTCTTTGTTGTACTCGTGCAACGATTCTTCACTGTAGTTTTTATTTTAATATAAATCTTTCCCAATTCTTCTTATATATATATATATATATATATATATATATATATATATATATAAAGTTTTGTATATTTGTAATGATTTTTAAAAATAAAAAATAAAAAGGCATTTAAAAGAATGCTACTTTAACAAAGCAAAAAAATAAAAAATAAAATTAATTAAAATAATAGACACATAAAAATAAGGGTAATGTACCTTTCTTAATGGTTGTTTGTATCATGATTCCATTCGAGAAGAGGCTTTACCCTTTTTTTTTTATGTTTGTATTTTAGATTTTTTTGTTTTCAAATTTTGGTGTTTTTACGAGTATATTTTCCGATCAATTTTGCTCGAAATCCGACCAAAAATGATTGGAACTCCAGATTTGAGTGATTGAGTCTGTATAATTCAAGTTCCCCGACGATTTTTCAAAGGGATGAATCCATTTATGTATTCAAAAATGCAATTTAAACAACAAAAAATGACAATTTCACCAAGATCAATTTCGACAGATTCTGGTAAAAAAATTCAAAAGGTCGAATGTTTAGATAATGCCTTAGTACAACATGAGTGGGTCTAATGGTTAAGAACACATGTTTCCTCCTTGGAGATTACAGGTTTGAATCTAGATGGGGTAGGGTATATGCACCTTTATAGATTAAGCAATTAAATCATTGTGCGGAGCAAGTTCCTTGTCCCACAAACAAGGAAGCCTCATATGTCATGCTAGGTTGTGACCCTAATATATATATATATATATGTGATGGTTAACTTCCACTAAGACCGAATTGGTCTATCAGACCTTAAGAGGGTAAGTGATTACTTGTGATTCTTTAGAATTTTGTTTATGTGCTCGAAAATCATTAAGAGAAGCTTTCCAAGATCACCATAGTTTTGTTGAGTTAAGAGGTTAGGAAGGTTGGTAGTGTGAAAAATATTTTGAAAATGAGATCTAATCTGGGTATAGGCTGGACAATCTAAGAGAATTTGTTTTTCATCTTCAACCTTCTTAGTGTCACAAAGGTGACACACTCTTTCATCCCATGGCGTTTTAGGAATTGACCAACGTCCAGTTTCACTATGGAGCTCATGGGAATTTGTTCTTATCTTAGCAATGCTTATTTTTTCTTTTACACTCATCAAAACATATAGATAAATTTGATCTTCTAGATTAGGGTTGATTACATCCTTATAATACTTTAACTTTCTTTTTTCCTCTAACTCTTTATCAGACCACATTTTCTCCTTAAATTTTGATTTGATGATATTTTTAATATAGTACCTTTGTTCTGCAAAATGGTGTCTTCCTTGATTCCCCAATAATTTAACTAAGACTGGGAATATTTATGCCATCCTCGCTTGAGTCGATGGTGGTTACGACTCAATTTTGAAGAAATTTTAGGAAGCCTATTGTCTTCCATGTTGTTTAACTTGTTCTTATACATTAGGTATCTAGTCATAACCAAGACTGGATAATTTAGCCAAGACTGGGCATCTTTATGCCATCCTCGCTTGAGTCGATGGTGGTTACGACTCGATTTTGAAGAAATTTTAGGAAGCCTATTGTCTTCCATGTTGTTTAACTTGTTCTTATACATTAGGTATCTAGTCATAACTGTGCTCTCAATGGGGGAGAGGCTTGTTTCTAAGAGGAGGATGGGATGGGGCGTATTTCCTTTAATTTTGAGATTACAGGTTATAAAATTATTTTGTATTTTCTCTATCGTTCTCCAGGATTTACGAGAGATACTACAACCCCATACTTCACATCCAGAAAGAATAACAGTTGTAACGAGAGTCTCAAAGAGGAGTTTCTTCTTATCCCAAATCCAAAGATCGGTTGAATTACAATTGTTTTCAAACCCATAATAAGCTTTTCATCCCCCAATAATCCTTTTCTCAATGTTATAATTCCAGTTGAGCTTGTGGTGAATGTCAATTCAAAGATATTTGTATGAAGTCACTTCCTCCAAATTGTTGTTGTCATATACGAAGGTATCATAAGTGATTTTATTGGATTTAATAATCATGACCTCGGTCTAATCAATATTAACAGTCATACCCATATTGGATAAAAAATCCTTGAGGATTCTTGGTTGGTTTTCAAGATCATGGGGACTCCTTGCCATAAGAACGATATCATCAACATAAAGAAGAATATTGATGACTATACCGGTGAGAGTAGGGCCGACAAAGCCTGTTTTTTCCAAAAAATCTTCTAACTTGGCAATGTATATGCCAAAAAGGGTAGGGGACAAGGGACAACCTTATTTGACTCCAATATTGCAGTTAATATATTTCGACCATCCCTCAATGTTTTTAAACTTAGCAATAACATTTTCATACATCCTTATTACAACAACCCTCAACTCGAGAGGCACTTTTATCTCTTCCAACCTATTCCAAAGGTTTTTCCTAGGAACCATGTCAAAAGATTTTCTAAAGTCAACAAAACAACAAAAAAAATTGGTTTTAGTATTGCGAAACTCCTCTGTAATGATCCTAAAGGTAGCAAGATGGTCCACAGTTGAATGATATCTCCTAAACCCAGCCTGGCCTTTAGCTCTTTTAATGTGACTTTATAGCCAAAGGATAATCTTCTTTTCCAAAATAATTCCATAAATCTTGGCTAAAATCAGGCTAATCATAATGGTCCTATAATTAGAGGGAATGTTTCTATCCCCATTTTTAAAAATAGGAACAATGAGGATTTGCATGCAGGGTTTAGGGAATCCCTGCTTGATTGCTAAATTGAAGAGTTTGTGTATGTGAGGGATAAGGATAGGCCCTCCGATTTTAAAAATTTCAGCTTGATAGCCTTCAATGTCCTTAGCTTTCCCATTTATAAGCTGCTTAACCTCAAACTCTATGTCATCTAAAGAAAAAACTGCATCCTTTGTAGGGACAATAGGAATGGTGTCCATTACATTAGGGAACTCGTAAATACTTTTAAGGTAGGAATTCCAGTCCCTTAAGGGAATCATATTATTTTCTTTAGTATTGTTGTTTATAATTTGGCTCTAGAACTTCTTAGGATCTAGCTTAGATAGTTGTGAAAGTTGGTCTTGCCTTTTGTTGATATAGTACCTTTTTTTCCTTTTAATTAGGGATTTGTACGTATTGATCTTATCGAATTTTAAGGACTCATTAGAAGCATCCCTAATGGCTTTCCTAGAAATTTTACATTATTTATCATACCAAGGGTTGGTCGTTCTATTATTCTTTTTATAGGACACCTCGAAAGAGAACTTGTTAATAGAAGTGGAAAGGGTAGTTGTAAAATTATGATAGAGTTCTTCAATGTTGTCCTTATAAGTTAGGAGATGTGATTTCTATTTAAATCCTTTAAGAAAATGAAACTTTACTTTTGTCAAAACGCAATTGTTTTTTATTATCATAATTCTCTTCAATGGCGCTCCTGTTCATGGAAAAGTTTAGAGTTAGTATTAAAGGTTTATGATCCGAGTCGGGTTATTAGTCATTTAAAAGGTTAAAAGTTGCTATTTGGTTGGAAACAGGGATATCAGATATCACATAATCTACGACACTACTACCTTGCCCATGAATATAAGTCATCTGGTTGGATTTTGGCCACTTCCTTAGTCCATTCCAAATTATTAGGTGTTGAGAGTTGCAGAGCTTGACCAACTCAGTACCAAACAAATTCTCAATTAGGTCTTTAGAGCTTCTTTTGTAGCTATTAGATAAAACAAGGTCCTCATCTAGCCATAAAGGATTATGGTTGGAATCAGGGCTTAAAATAGTAGCTTGTTTAGTTGCAGTCCTAGCATTAAAGTCTCCTAGAAGGAGGATATTACCTTCAT
>ML793182.1:88202-137563 GCA_009831015.1 Picea engelmannii
GAGAGAGAGAGAGAGTTTTGTATATTTGTAATGATTTTTAAAAATAAAAAATAAAATTAATTAAAAAAATAGACACATAAAAATAAGGGTAATGTACATTTCTTAATGGTTGTTTGTATCATGATTCCATTCGAGAAGAGGCTTTACCCTTTTTTTTGTATGTTTGTATTTTAGATTTTATTGTTTTCAAATTTTGGTGTTTTTACGGGTATATTTTCCGATCAATTTTGCTCGAAATCCGACCAAAAATTATTGGAACTCCAGATTTGAGTGATTGAGTCTGTATAATTCGAGTTCCCCGACGATTTTTCAAAGGGATGAATCCATTTATGCATTCAAAAATGCAATTTAAACAACAAAAAATGATGATTTCACCAAGATCAATTTCGTCAGATTCCGGTAAAAAAATTCAGAAGGTCGAATGTTTAGATAACGCCTTAGTACAACATGAGTGGGTCTAATGGTTAAGAACATGTGTTTCCTCCTTGGAGATTATAGGTTTGAATCTGGATGGGGTAGGGTATATGCACCTTTATAGATTAAGCAATTAAATTATTGTGCAGAGCAAGTTCCTTGTCCCACAAATAAGGGAGCCTCATATGTCATGCTAGGTTGTGATGATGATGATGATGATGATGGTTAATTTCCACTAAGACCGAATTGGTCTATCAGACCTTAATAGGGTAAGTGATTATTTGTGATTCTTTATAATTTTGTTTATGTGCTCGAAAATCATTAAGAGAAGCTTTCCAAGGTCACCATAGTTTTGTTGAGTTAAGAGGTTAGGAAGGTTGGTAGTGTGAAAAATATTTTGAAAATGAGATCTAATCTGGGTATAGGTTGGACAATTTAAGAGAATTTGTTTTTCATCTTCAACCTTCTTAGTGTCACAAAGGTGACACACTCTTTCATCCCATGGTGCTTTAGGAATTGAACAACATCCAGTTTCACTATGGAGCTCATGGGAATTTGTTCTTATCTTAGCAATGCTTATTTTTTTCTTTACACTCGTCAAAACATATAGATAAATTTGATCTTCTAGATTAGGGTTGATTACATCCTTATAATACTTTAACTTTCTTTTTTCCTCTAACTCTTTATCACACCACATTTTCTCCTTAAATTTTGATTTGATGATATTTTTAATAGTACCTTTATTCTGCAAAATGGTGTCTTACTTGATTCCCCAATAATTTAGCCAAGACTGGGAATATTTATGCCATCCTCGCTTGAATCGATGGTGGTTACGACTCGATTTTGAAGCAATTTTAGGAAGCCTATTGTCTTTCATGTCGTTTAACTTGTTCTTATACATTAGGTATCTAGTCATAACCAAGACTGGATAATTTAGCCAAGACTGGGCATCTTTATGCCATCCTCGCTTGAGTCATTGGTGGCTATGACTCGATTTTGAAGCAATTTTAGGAAGCCTATTGTCTTCCATGTTGTTTAATATGTTCTTATACATTAGGTATCTAGTCATAACTGTGATCTCAATGGGGGAGAGGCTTGTTTCTAAGAGGAGGATGAGATAGGGCGTATTTCCTTTAATTTTGAGATTATAGGTTATAAAATTATTTTGTATTTTCTCTATCATTCTCTAGGATTCACGAGAGATACTACAACCCCATACTTCACATCCATAAAGAATAACAGGTGTAACGAGAGTCTCAAAGAGGAGTTTCTTCTTATCCCAAATCCAAAGATCGTTTGAATTACAATTGTTTTCAAGCCCATAATAAGCTTTCCATCCCCCAATAATCCTTTTCTCAATGTTATAATTCCAGTTGAGCTTGTGGTGAATGTCAATTCGAAGATATTTGTATGAAGTCACTTCCTCCAAGTTGTTGTTGTCATATACAAAGGTATCATAAGTGATTTTATTGGATTTAATAATCATGACCTTGGTCTTATCAGTATTAATAGTCATACCCATATTGGAGAAAAAATCCTTGAGGATTCTTGGTTGGTTTTCAAGATCATGGGGACTCCTTTCCATAAGAATGATATCATCAACATAAAGAAGAATATTGATGACTATACCAGTGAGAGTAGGGCCGACAAAGCCTGTTGTTTCCAAACAATCTTCTAACTTGTTAATGTATATGCCAAAAAGGGTAGGGTACAAGGGACAACCTTGTTTGACTCCAATATTGCAGTTAATATCTTTCGACCATCCCTCAATGTTTTTAAACTTAGCAATAACATTCTCATACATCCTTATTACAACAACCCTCAACTCGAGAGGCACTTTTATCTCTTCCAACCTATTCCAAAGGTTTTTCCTAGGAACCATGTCAAAAGATTTTCTAAGGTCAACAAAACAACAAAAAAAATTGGTTTTAGTATTGTGAAACTCCTCTGTAATGATCCTAAAGGTAGCAAGATGGTCCACAGTTGAATGATATCTCCTAAACCCAGCCTGGCCTTTAGCTCTTTTACTGTGAATTTCTAGCCAAAGACTAATCTTCTTTTCCAAAATAATTCCATAAAGCTTGGCTAAAATCAAGCTAATCATAATGGTCCTATAATTAGAGGGAATGTTTCTATCCCCATTTTAAAAAATAGGAACAATGAGGATTTGCATGCAGGGTTTAGGGAATCCCTGCTTGACTGCTAAATTGAAGAGTTTGTGTATGTGAGGGATAAGGATAGGCCCTCCGATTTTAAAAATTTCAGCTTGGTAGCCCTCAATGTCCTTAGCTTTCCCATTTGTAAGCTTCTTAACCTCAAACTCTATGCCATCTAAAGAAAAAACTGCATCCTTTGTAGGGACAATAGGAATGGTGTCCATTACATTAGGGAACTCGTAAATACTTTTAAGGTAGGAATTCCAGTCCCTTAAGGGAGTCATATTATTTTCTTTAGTATTGTGGTTTAGAATTTGGCTCTATAACTTCTTAGGATCCAGCTTAGATAGTTGTGAACGCTGGTCTTGCCTTTTGTTGATATAGTACCTTTTTTTCCTTTTAATTAGGGATTTGTACGTATTGATCTTATCGACTTTTAAGGACTCATTAGAAGCATCCCTAATGGCTTTCCTAGAAATTTTACATTCTTTATCATACCAAGGGTTGGTCGTTCTATTATTCTTTTTATAGTACACCTCAAAAGAGAACTTGTTAATAGAAGTGGAAAGGGTAGTTGTAAAATTATGATAGAGTTCTTCAATGTTGTCCTTATAAGTTAGGATATGCAATTTCTATTTAAATCCTTTAAGAAAACGAAACTTTACTTTTTTCAAAGCGCAATTGTTTTTGATTATCATAATTCTCTTCAATGGCGCTCCTGTTCATGGATAAGTTTAGAGTTAGGGTTAAAGGTTTATGATCTGAGTTGGGTTCTTAGTCATTTAAAAGGTTAAAAGTTGCTATTTGGTTGGAAACAGGGATATCAGATATCACATAATCTACGACACTACTACCTAGCCCATGAATACAAGTCATCTGGTTGGAGTTTGGCCACTTCATTACTCCATTCCAAATTATTAGGTGTTGAGAGTTGCAGAGCTTGACCAACTCAATACCAAACAAATTCTCAATTAGGTCTTCAGAGCTTCTTTTGTAGCTATTAGATAAAACAAGGTCCTCATCTAGCCATAAAGAATTATGGTTGGAATCAGGGCTTAAAATAGTAGCTTGTTTAGTTGCAGTCCTAGCATTAAAGTCTCCTAGAAGGAGGATATTACCTTCATTTTCAAACTATAAATATCTTGTTCTAAATTATTATAGGGACAATTGCTATCTAAATTGTTTTTCTTATAAAAAGTAGAATTAATAGGTGAAAAATAGTAAATTGCTATATACGTCTTATTAGCATTGGTGTCTAAAATTTCTATCCAAACGTATTGATTTAGAGGGTCGATCTTATGAAGTTGAATGTGAGGAGAAATGCTCTTTCTAATATAACAAGCTATGCCTCCTATCCCTCTACGGTGGGACTTTTTGTTCCATGCCAACCACAAGGCAAATCCTTCTATGTTAGGGACCTTAGACTCTTCATGCTCCCAAGTTTCAACTAGACAAATAATATCAATATCGCTCGGGATCCAACTTATCATAGGACCTTTGCACCATGGAAAGCCATGACAGTTCCAAAAAAGGATTCTAAGTGTCCCAAATTCCTATTTATTATTATCCTTTTGGTCTCTATCTCTAACAATAGCTTTTCGATTTCTAATTATTTCCCATTTTCCTTCTTTCCTGACTTCTTTTACCTTTTGAACTTCCTTCCTTATTTCAACCTGGTCTTTAGGAATGAGGTCTTCATTTATAAATATTCTTGACCCTTTTAAGCTCAGAGATTTATTGATTATGCTATATTTATGGTCATTACAACTTACTTTGACACGAATCAACCTATCTTTGTGATCAATTAATTTTCCTAGCCTCTTTGCTTCTACGAGGTAAGTTGTATCAATTTGTGATTTATTATTTAATTCTTCTTTTACTATTTCTAGCGTATCATCCTCTTGTTGTTCTTTTATACCAAAAAATATGAGGTTCAAGGCTCTTTTATTACGCTCATGGTCCAGTTCAATTAGCTTATTCATTTCCTCTTTGATGGGTTTGATATCCAATTTGTTTTCTAGATTACAGAGGGACAAATTGTTGGTTAGTTTTTCTTCTAGCTCTTTAATCTTATCTCTCAAGTTGTGATTTTCTTTAGCCTCTCCTTCTTGGGTTGATTGTTTAGGTTTTTCCATTCTTGAATCCTATCCTCCATTGTCTGTAATTCACTCTTGAACCCTGAGAATCTATCCTCTATTTGAGTTTGAATGGTATATTTGAAGAGTCTAATTTTTTTTATCAAGCATTACCTCTAACTCTATTTGGAGTTTTACGTCTCTTTCTTCACTCCTTCTTTCTAATGATTCTAACTCTATTTGGCTTTTGGAATCTCTCACTTCTCTTCTTTTTTCTAATGATTCCATATAATCGTAAAGGATCTCTAGGGTGATTTTTGGGGGCCTCCCCCTGATAGGCTAAGTTTTTGGAATAGGTGGTGGAGTGCTCATATTGAAAAGAAGAGAAAAAAGTAACAATTATTATTTTGGATTGACTTTAAAAATGGAAAATAATTTTCTTAATTGATAATAATGATATGAATTATTATCTCTCAAATCAACTTTTACTTATTAAAAAAATAGATAAAAAAATTTAAATCTCTTTAATTTTCACACGTTAATATATTTTAAATTAAAATTGAATCAAAGTAAAAAGTGACTCACCCGATTTCACGTGTCCAAGTGCTCATCTGGTTTAAGAAGCCAGAACTAATTTATGAACACATGCCCAAGTGCTCAACAGGTGGAGGAAGCAAGAACTAAAAAATATTGAAAATTACAGAGAACATTCTAAAAACTGCAGAGAAGTTCCCCTTATCGAGAGACCGAGAGCTCAAAACCATAGATAAGTATTATGGTTCATATCACCGAGAGTAACTGCTGAGATTATTCTCGTAAAAAAAGGTAAAAACCATAGAGAAGTATTATTCTCGTTCAAAACCGCAAAGATATAATGTTAGAGATAAAATATCTCCTTCAAAACCGCAGAGAAGTATTATCCCCATTCAATATATATATATATATATATATATATATATATATATATATATATATATATATTCAATGGAAAATGTTCTTCGGGAAATCCTCTAGGTGCTTCTTCACACTTGGGGTAATCATTGTTGTAGTACATGTACTCTTAATCCAAAGGGATTCTAACGAACTTAAACCCATGACCTATCAATGATTTGAACATGGGTGGCAAGGATAACAACTTATCCTCTTAACCACCCATGTAGAACTAATTGGAACATTGTTGTCGATCTTTAACTCTAAGGAGACAAAACGACCCGATAGAAAGGAGATTGAAGGTGTTATTTAATGTTTTGTGGGACAATTTAAGGCATTTCTCAAATCTAGAAATTAAATTGCAGCAATAAAAATCAGATTTGGTGAAACCCTAAGGCTAGGGTTTGGTGCTCAAAGGTGTATTCTTACTTATACCTAGCCTCTATTTCATTCCTAGATTATTTATACAATTTTATCTTACATATATAGTAGTGAATTTGATCTCTAAAGTGCTCATAATTGTTTATCAATTGATTAAATATTTATTTGGTGAGTTCCAAGTTCTAACTTGTAAAACCCTAAGGGGATTCACCATCTATTTTACAAGTTCTTACTTAGTTAATTATTATACACCTTTAGAACTTGTTTTGACACTTGTTGGGATGTTGTTGCATAGAATATATCTTTCCCAAGTGGAGATATCCAAGACATATTTCTCTCTAGTACATAATCTCCCTCTTGGATGGTCTTTTCATGCTTTAAATATGAAATTTCTATGTTATTGATCATAAAACAAATTTCGAAGCTCAAGGACAACGTTGAGATTCTCCCTTCTTAGCATTTATTCAATTGGTAATCACAAGCACACATTGAACCATTGGTTCATGCTAATTGTATTCACTTTGTGCCCTAAAGTAACTGAGAAGTGGTTCTAACTTCTTTGAAGTTTCCTTTATTGAGTGATAGATATAAATGCAAATATGAACTTGCTAATGTTGTTTATCTTGTATATCAAATTTGACACACACATCCACTAGCTTCTAACCTTCTCTTTCAAGTGGATATATTTGTGATTATTGCTATTGTTTCCAGTTGCTATCTTTAAAGAATTCAATCACCTATTGGAATCTATGTGCATGGTCTTGTTATATATATATTTGGATTCATTAAAGTAAATCATAAGCTTGCATGGTTTTAATTCTCTTGAAGAGGTTTACTTATTCAAATAAGGATACACCCCATGGCTTCTAGGAGTTGGCCTAAAGTGAAGGGGAAAGTGTACTAAGGTGACAGTGGTACACTTCCAATTTTGTTGCCCCAGTTAACACCTGTGTTGGGACTTTTCAAAAGGGTGCTAGTTCAGGTGATAACATTTTTGGCACCATTTCTAAGGATAATGTCCATCTTCAAGTTTTTGTCAAGGGGTTATTCTTGTATGTGTATCTTAATGAGATTGTTTTGAATTTTAATCTTAATTGTCTCATCTAATGACTCCTAAATAAAATGTAACAAAGCAATATTGTCACAATGCCACAATATACCCTGATATTTTTGCTCAAATTGGAGCGCCCAAGTCATTCGATTCCTTTGGTCATGTGGCACCGTTTACTTATTCAAATAAGGATTCAAATAACTAGTCATGGGGTTTACTTATTCAAATAAGGATTCAAATAACTACACCTCTTCAATTAGGGGGTGCCCTTAAATCATCCTTAAGCTATAACCGAGTTGAGTCACACACTCCCACTCTATGTGAACCAATCTAGACGCATGCCCAGTCGTGCCATGCCTCATGACAACACTTATACTTAAACAATCTCAACAATCCATACAATTTAACTTAACAAAAGTATACAAAGAACAAACAACACATGACAATGACGCACGTATTATGTTTGGGCGTCACTAAGATGTTCTTAACACACATTTAATAATATTGATACAAGATGTTTACAAATACAATGCAATACAAGAGGGGAGCTGCAACTTGTTACAATTCCTTACAAGAACTTGGCCAAGTCGACTCTTTGACTTGACTCATTGTCTTTGCATGACCCCTTGTTGCAATCAAAGCCTTCTCGCCCAACTTCTATGCCAACTAATTCCATCAACCTGTGGTTTGCACAACCATTTCCAAGCTACCGTAGATCCCAAGTCTATCTATCGTGTCGTTCACTCCTTGTTCAACTGAGTGACTTGCTTCCTTATGTCTTGTTCTTGTGTTGTGCCTTTTTGATATTTTTTTTTTGTCCAACTTATGCCAAATATATAGGTGTCCACTCCCTTCATATGAAGAGTCACACCACTTGGAATGTGAACTAAGTCAACCTATAATTTATCCATGGTGTTTACTCAAGTCACGAAAGTCCACCAACTCGCCCATCGTTGAGTCGTCTGCGCTCCCAAATCGTCCATGTGCAAGTCAATCTCACCCATCTCAATTCATCCATACGATATGCCCAAGGATGGTGTGCCCAATATGTATGCATGGTGAGTGAAATCATCAATCGCGACTCGTAGCAGTGTGTGCCTTAAGGCATCTTTCCCATTTTTTGTGATCTTCAAGTGTGTAGCACTTGTCCATATAAATATTGGCACGCATCCTCAAGTCATTTATCCAAGTCCTCCCTCATCATGGTGCATCCAACTTAGCCATTTCACAACACAACCCATCCAATTACAAGTGTGCTCGTCTGCCTGAGTCATCTAGGCAACCCCAATATTCACGCTCTACCTTACTGACAAGGAATCCGATGGGTCGGGCGAAGATGCCTCGCATCTTTCTAGTCGAATCCCTTACATCCTCCCCCACCAAAATTCATTTCCATCCCTGGAAACTTCCACAAAGTTTGGCGTTTCCAAGTCTCTCCCCAAACTCATGCCTCTATCCGTAACTAAGTCTGTCAGAAACCCCAAGTTTCGTTAAACTATGTATTGGAAACCCCAAATTTTGCCACAGGAAACCCCAAATTTCCATAAGTTCGCAAGACTACTCTTCCCAACTCCATGGATGAAAGTCGTTCTAACCAAATTTTCTACATTGTCTCGTACTGTTACTGCCTTGATGCAATCTGGTTCTGTTGTTGTTGTCGTTACCTACTACAACCATTGCCACCAACTTCCCCTTAGGAAAGTTGAAAAATCTGTATAAGTGTTTTGTCAAGTTGATCTAGTGTTGCATCCCTACTTTGACCCATCTGTCCATGCTTCCGTTCACTGGTACCCCTCATGCCTTAAGTTGGTTGGGTAGCTAATCCAATCGTTGCGCTAAGTCATGAGAGCTCACTTCCCCATGTCCAAATGTTGATTTCCTTCCACCATGTGACCAAACCATGCAACCCATCGTGGGCTTATGCAAAGTTTCCCCTCTACCTATGACTTCCAAGTCGCCTCCTACACCCGACAATCTATTTCTATTCACATATTCACGAATCAATCACTTGTTTAATATATATAGGACTTTCTATTAAAAAAAAAGATATTTATTAATGTGTTGGACCATTGATAGCCTATGGGACCCAACAACTAATATATATAATATGTACATGCATTATGTCCATAACTATTGCAGTCATTGGTTGTGTCTAGGTACACAACTAAATCATACCAAAGTTAAATTGTTACAAATTTTTAATCACAAACATCTAATTACATGGGATGCTAACATCCCATATGTTCAACTTAGTTATAATTGTTCAATGCATAGCTAACAAACACTTCACATTTTGAATCATGCCTCTGATTTTTCCAAAGGATTCATTAACTATTTTGAGTCTTGTTCTTAAGGCAATGATGGAAAAGTAGGTTTTTTCACATGGAAAGGTCATAAGGTTTATAGCCCCAAGAGATAGATGGGTTGGTTTGATCCCTTTTTCTAAGGCATAATGCCTAAGGAGGTCATGGGATCCATTCCCACAAAATCTTGTGGGGTTATCAAACATTATTGCGATTGACAGTTAATATTTTAGTCCATCTAGAACTCCGAGGATGAGGGGGGGGAATCCATAGGGCACTATCAAGGTACCAATTTCCTCATTTTGAACACTCAAGTGTGGGAGGATAAGGGAAATTATTTCTTTGGACAAAAAGGCAATAAGGTTTATAAACCACATTTGAAAGATTCATGATCAATTTTGAGAAGCTTTGTGCAAGATGTTGAAATAATGTAACTGCAAAGTGTATTCTAATTATTATTGTTGTATTATTCATTAGATCAATCCCCTATTGCGGATTGATCATGCCAGCTATTGTGAAAGACCAAATGCCCTTTTGCGGATTGGTCAAAACATAATTGTAATAGGAAGAATAAGAAGTCGGCCCCATAATATATTAAAGGTGGTTATAACCACCCAGATTGAGAAGTCGGCCCTGCCAGTGAAAAGACACCTCCACATGTGCCAAAGTTGTATACATAAGGAGGCTAGTGCCTCATTTAGACACACACTGACTTGTTCATTTGAGGAGCAAGTTTTAGAGTTGCATTTGGAGAAGAGAGAGAGGCACATTCTTGGGAGAGGACTTTCTGTATTTGTTTGAGTTATCTCTTGGCATTGTATTGGCTATCTATAATAAGGAAGTTTTTGCTGGGTTTTCTCCCCCATGAGGGTTTCCCAGGATAAATGATGTGTCTCTTGTGATTGTGTATTTCTCAGTGATCCTATCTTATGTTATTGTTATCTAGTGAAATTCAAAGAACTCTAATAATAGCTTAAACCTTAACATGGTATCAAAGCTAAGCTGAAGAGAGCATCTTTCACAAGAGAAAGTGAAAAAATGTCACTGTTGTCGTACATGCAAATTAGGGCTTTTTGTTGGTGAAGTATTTCAGCCCTAAAACCATCTAGAAAAGTGCTCCCTTCCTCAAGGATCATTTTGGCATCCTCAGTGCAACTTTTTAGTGGCTAGATCTCCCAGAAAGTGAAACCCTAGTTTTCACAAAGTACTAGAAAACCAGAGTACCAGAAGTACTAGAAGTACCAGAGTACCAGAAGTACCAGAAAACCAAATACACCAGTCCAGAAATCCATTGGTCAAGTTTGAGGGGGTAAAAGTTGGATTTTTAGAAATTTGACTGCACCAGCTTACTCGCCTCAGCTCAGTGCATCTATCCCCTGGATCAGAATTTCAAAATTTGAAGTTTGAAAAATTAGGGTTTCCTCATAAAACCCTAAGTTGTAGTTGCAGTTGCAGTCTCAAAACCAGTTGCAGTGTCAATTGCAGTTGCAGTTGCAACCATAGTACCAGTTGCAATCACCCTTGAAGTTCTTAAGAGTTGGTGATCATTACCGTTGCTGCTAGATCGTTCCTCTACCTGCAAATGCCGTGAGAGGTATGTACTCACACATGTTTAAACGATTAAGATTTAAAGGGTATTTGTAGGAGAAGGGATCCCTTGCCATAGATCCAAAAGGATCTCAAGATCCAACACATTCAGAGGAATGATGCAACACAGGTGTGATTATTCTGATATGCATCTATTTGTTATGACATTATTTTGATCAATATTGCATGTTGTAGCTATGACCATCATTCTAACCTTTGGTCAAAATCTGAGTCAAGGTATTAGATGGATTAAAAGTTGAGATCACAGAGTTTATCCTCTAACCCAACCTTCTGTCAAGATAGCATATTGTCTTAATACAAAAGACAGGTTGAAGAAAACACTCATCATCTTAAGTGAAGGAGACTTGGAAGAAAAGCAAGCACACTCATTCTTGAGGACAAGGCTCTTGGTATGATTAATCAAGTTGATAAGATTCAAAGGTACACATGACAAATTGATGACTACCCCTTTACAAGTAACCACTATAGTTGAGATAACAGTCTTTGTAAAGTATTATAATTGGTAGCATGTGAGCATATAGAGGTAAATACATAATCATTTGCCTGATACAACTAACACCTCCTCTAGGAGAAACCTCGTATGTTAGTTCCAGGTTTCCATGGAGGAATGTTCGATCACAACACCATAAGAGTGTTGACCTCATTTCGTAGTGTATCTCTTACTTTTGATTGTTGCTTCAGACAAGCCACGAATGATAGCTCTAAAGGAGCTACTGTGATGATTATTCGTGCTATTGCCTTATCTATTATTATCAAAAGGATATTATTCTAGCTTGTTGTTTTGTTGACCTTGTTTCAGGTCACAGGTGATAACTCCGAGAAAGCTATAGTGAAGGTTGTAGAAGGCAACATATTATATGAGACATGAAGCAGACTATGTACATGACCATATACACTCATGCACCAAAGAATATGAAGAAGAAGATATCTCTTGAGATTCAGAGTATCTCATATGAAGATTGATTGAAAGGAGAAAAAGGCTCCAAAGATGACCGAACAGTAGAACGAGAAGCAGACCTCGTTTAAAGCCCGACTCAATTTTCATATTTAGACTTGGTATGCAACACCAAGTATATCTTGTAAGAGATTAGCAGGGATGTGACCTTTGATGAAGATGGAACGCTCAATAAATCTAGAAGATGTCAGCTTGAAGAAGTATATGAAGAGAAACTTGTAGCTCCCAGAACTACAGAATCAGTGAGGGAGGTTCCCAGAGTTGCAGAACTAGTGAGGGAAGTCGTAACTTCTCCCGATGAGGAAATTCTTGAAGATCATGACATAGTAGAATTTCAAGAACCTCCCTGGATGATGATCTCCCATAAGAGAAAGCCT
This sequence comes from Picea engelmannii, assembly GCA_009831015.1. Classification (NCBI taxonomy): domain Eukaryota; kingdom Viridiplantae; phylum Streptophyta; class Pinopsida; order Pinales; family Pinaceae; genus Picea; species Picea engelmannii. The sequence continues at coordinate 100,453 of ML793182.1, forward strand.
GCTTGGGCTAGGGAGCTTATTCAAGATGGAGAGAAGTATGGTGTTACCGAAGGAACCACGAGACAAGTGAAAAGACCTAAGCCATTCTCCTTTTATATGGCTCTGATGTGTGATCTCTTAGAAAAGAAGCCTACTTTCTTTGAAGAAGCCATTCAGTAGAAAGAACGGGAAGATGCCATGACAGAAGAATACCAATCCATAATAAAGAATTGTGTATGGGAAATAGTTCCCAGACCGAAGAGCAAGGATGTGGTATCTTCCAAATGGCTCTTCAAAATAAAACATGTTGTTGATGGAAGTATTGAGAAGCATAAAGCAAGATTTGTCGCTCGTGGCTTTTCTCAAAAGGAAGGCATTGACTATGAAGAGAAATTCGCTCCTGTAGCCAGATACACTTCGATCAAAACCATCATATCCCTTGCAGCTAAGATGAAGCGGAAGTTACACTAGATGGACGTAAAGACAACTTTCCTAAATGGTGTCATCGAAGAAGAAGTGTATATAGAGAAACCTCAAGGATTTGAAGTTGAAGATAGGAAGTCTCATGTCTGCAATTTGAAGAAGGCTCTGTACGGATTGAAGCAAGCTCCTAGAGCTTGGTATGGCAGGATATACAATTTTCTGACGAGCTTGGGCTTTACCAAGAGTAAATAAGATTCTAACCTCTACTTCAAGGTTATGATGGATGAGCCGGTGATATTGTTGTTGTGTGTGGATGACTTATTCTTAACTGGAAAAGCTCATCACCGAATGTAAGAAGAAGCTCGCTTCAGAATTTGAGATGAAAGACCTTGGCCTAATGCATTATTTCTTAGGTCTTGAGGTATGGCAGAGTCCAAAGAGGATCTTCCTTAACCAAGGGAAGTATGCAGTCGAAATCTTGAAGAGATTCGACATGTTAGAGTGCAAGTCCATGAATACACCCATGGAAACGAAGTTGAAGCTACTGGTCGACACTTTGTTCGAATTGATTGATGCCACGCTTTATAGACAGATCATTGGATCGTTGATGTACCCGACGAACACCAGACCAGATATCTGTTTTGCCAAGAACACTTTGAGTCAGTTTTTGGTAGAACCCAGACATGTTCACCTAGTTGCTGCAAAACATGTGATGAGGTACCTTAAAGGTACATTAGATTGTGGTCTCAGTTATGATGGAGATCATGATTTCACATTGAGTGGGTACACTGATTCAGATTGGGATGGAAGTGTCTCTGACAGGAAGAGCACTTCAGGATGTTGTTTTAGTTTGGGATCACCCATGATCTCATGGCAGAGTAGGAAGCAAACCAACATTGCTCTCAGTTCAATGGAAGCAGAATACATTGCTGCGTGTTCTGCCAGCTGCGAAGCCATATGGCCTCGAAAGTTGTTGACCAGTCTATTTGACCTAGAGATGGAAGCAACCACGATCCTATGTGACAGCCAGAGCTGCATAAAGATGACAAAGAATCCTATATTTCATGACAATTCGATGCACATAGAGATCTGATATCATTACATCCGTGACATGGTGCAGAGAGGAGCCATAAAGCTCCAATATGTTAGCACGGATGAACATGCTGCCGATGTGTTGACCAAGCCTCTATCTCGTGTAATGTTTCAACACTTTTGAGATAAGCTTGGTATAGTCTGAAAGGACCTCCCTCGAAAGGGGGAGTAGTGTTGTGTTGAGATATATCTAGTACTGCGCTTCCAGCTTAATCGTTGTGACGTAAAGACAATCTAGTTGTTGTGTTGAGATATGCCTAGTACCGTGCTTCCAGCTTAATCGTTGTGACATAAAACCAGTCTAGTTGTTGTGTTGAGATATGCCTAGTACTGCGCTTCCAGCTTAATCGTTGTGACGTAAAGCCAGTCTAGTTGTTTTGTTGAGATATGCGTAGTACTGTGCTTCCAGCTTAATCGTTGTGACATAAAGCCAGTCTAGTTGTTGTGTTGAGATATGCCTAGTACTGTGCTTCCAGCTTAATCGTTGTGACGTAAATCCAGTCTAGTTGTTGTGTTGAGATATGCCCAGTACTGTGCTTCCAACTTAATTGTTGTGACGTAAAGCCAGTCTAGTTACTGTGTTGAGATATGCCTAGCATTGTGCTTCCAGCTTAATTGTTGTGACATAAAGCCAGTCTAGTACCATGCTTCCAGCTTAATTGTTGTGACAAAAAGCAAGCCGAGTACTGTGCTTCCAGCTTAATTGCTGTGATGAAAAGCCAGCCTAATATTGTGCTTCCAACTTAATGGTTGTGACGTAAATCTAGTCTAGTATTGTGTTTCTAGCTTAATTGTTGCGTGGTGTTTTCCAGCTTAATTGTTGTGATGATGTGCTAGCTTAATTGTTGTGATGATGTGCCAGCTTAATTGTTGTGATGATGTGCCAACTTAATTGTTGTGATGTGTTTCCAGCCTCATGCTGTGTTGCCAACCTCGTGCTGTGTTGCCAACCTCATGTTGTAATGATGTGTTGCCAACATTTGTGTTGTGATATTGTTGCTTTTGATGTTGTATCAGCCTTGTGTTGTTATCGATGATGAGGATGTATTAGTGTTATACTAATCCATGTCGATGCAGATGATGATGATGATGCCACTTCAGCCTTTTGCTGAAGATGATGATGAAGATGCCACTTCAGCCTTTTGCTGAAGATGATGATGAAGATGCCACTTCAGCTCCTGAGTCCTTGTTGAAGATGATGACGATGATATTATTTCAGCTTGAATGTTGAAGATGACGATGATGTTACCTTAGCCTCATACCGATGAGGATGATAATGCTACTCCAGCTCCATGTTGTGTTTATGATGCTCCAGCCTCTGTGTTGTGTTGATGATGGGAAAAAACTTCCAACGATTTATAGATACGCCAGTCAGTGTTCCAAGATGATATTGATGATGATGTCCTCTCACCCACTTGATGTTGTTGATGATGTTGTTCTCTCTCTCACCTGATGCTATTATAAAATACCCTTCTTGTTAAGGGGGAGTGTTGAAATAATGTAACTGCAAAGTGTATTCTAATTATTATTGTTGTATTATTCATTAGATCAATCCCCTATTGCGGATTGATCATGTTGGCTATTGTAAAAGACCAAATACCCGTTTGCGGATGGGTCAAAACATAATTGTAATAGACAGAATAAGTAGTCAGCCCCATAATATATTAAAGAGGCCCCATAATATATTAAAGGTGGTTATAACCACCTAGATTGAGAAGTCGGCCCTGCCAGTGAAAAGAAGCCTCCACACATGCTAGAGTTGTATAAATAAGGAGGCTAGCGCCTCATTTAGACACACACTCACTTGTTCATTTGAGGAGAAAGTTTCGGAGCTGGAGAGAGAGAGAGAGAGAGAGAGAGAGAGAGAGAGAGACGCATTCTTGGGAGAGGACTTTATGTATTTGTTTGAGTTATCTCTTGGCATTGTATTGACTATATATAATAAGGAACTTTTTGTTGGGTTTTCTCCCCCATGAGGGTTTCCCAGGATAAATGATGTGTCTCTTGTGATTGTGTATTTCTCAGTGATCTTATCTTATGCTATTGTTATCTAGTGAAATGCAAAAAACTCTAATAATAGCTTAAACCTTAACACAAGAGTCAACATAAGCATAAGATCAAGCATGATCAACACCACACAAATCATTGGTTTTCTACAAGAGATAGAGTGTGGGTTTAGCTTTAGAATGAGTTCTTTAAAGAAGAAGATATAAATATCTAGTCACTCGGATATGGCCCTTATACAATCGTCGAGAATTTTGGAGTGGGCATCTTCAAGTTGGGCTTACCAACTTACACATGCACTCATCCAATCTTCAATGTAGGTCACATGAATCTCTATGAGCCATAGATGTCAGTATTAAAAAGTGAGCTCGATCACTAGATGCGGAAACCCTAGACAAGGTTGAGTCACATAACTAAGCTCAAACAAAGATACTCACAATAACAACATATGATATTATCAATGAATAATCGGTGCATCTATTACAAAGGAGTTTACCTCATTATATATCATTGTTCATTAAGCAAATCATTTCCACTTATGAATGTGGGATGGATTGATTTACACAAAAAAAGAACATTAACATATTCTAAAGTCATAAAGTGACTTTATTACATACCAAGCCTTATATCTCTAATACCCCCCCATAAGTCATACAATGTTGAAATCAAATACTTATACTGAATGTAAAACACATAAATTGAACACTAAACATCAATAACATCCTTTGGAAGCTTCATCTTTAAACACATTTCCTAGACTAGTTTGAGCTCCATCAAGCTGCCTCATAAACCTCATAAAGGTGTAGCTGCTGAGTTGAATTCATGAGTTCCTGGATCCCACCTCCATGAACTCCCAAATCATGAATCTCCCTAAATCAATTACTGGATAGCAATCCATTTTGAGTTATTAACTGATCCCTTTCTATCTTCAAAGCATGTGCTTCCTAAAATGCATAAAATCCCTTTTCTTTAGTATATTCTTCACCACCGTCAACATTCGATGGATCTTCAATCATGGCTACACTTGCTAAATGTTGTCTATCTTTGACCTTTCCCTTAATAATGTCATTGGATCATTGTCTACATTTCCAAGCTGTATGACCCAACTTATTGCAATAATGGTATTCTATTTTTCCTTTCTATGACCAAACTAAAAAAAACGCGATGGATATATTTTTCCTTCTATAGAAAGCAAGTGATGGAACAACCAAGCCTAAGTAACATAAACATTGACCAATAATAAGGCCATTATGCACTAAGGATTTCCATATCAACCAAAGCTAAAAACATCCAAGTGGTTACTTTGCAATTGAGCCACCATATCTTGTTTAGTCACACATCCAACAATGTAGTTTGGTCGATCCACTTGTGTTGGTCAGTTAGATTATATTTTACAATGTTTTTTTTTTCAATTCCAAGATCGATCTTTCCACCAATTACATAGAGGCTTGACATCGTATTTAAAAGATAAAAAATAAATTTTATTTTTTTTCCAAAGTGTTTTTATCTAATTTTTTAAACATGAATTTTTGTTTCAAATGGCTTAGAGGATTCACTTCCTATTAGTTGGAGTTCAATTTTTAAGACATTTTTTGACGACTTTTTATTTTCTCTTCCTTTTCCATTTAAAGCTAAAGTGTGGCACTACGTATAAAATGTATTTCATCCTTTTTCTAGATTCTAGCTTGAATTCTTAAGCATCTAGGGCTTTTTCATTCATTGTACAAATTGTTCTATAATTTCTTCTTGCATTCTCTTGGTTTATAGTCTTCATATCTACCTCAATGATCATTTTTCTTCTCTTCATTTAAATTCTTGACATCTTTAAATAGTGTTTGATCACAATTTCATAATTTGAGCATTTCTTTCTTTGAACTTTCCTTTTTATTCAATATCTATCTTTTTTTTTTTTCTCTTTCTTAAGCTCTTCACCTTTTTGGTGATTTCTTTCTTTTAACTTTCCTTTTTATTCAATATCTATCTTTTCTTCTCTTTCTTAAGCTCTTGGCTTTCTTTGTAAGCTTTTGATTAAAACCTTGTAACTTGGATGTCTTGATCATATTTTTTTGCAATTTCTTTTTTACTCTCCTTTAATTCATAATTTATTTTCTTCATATTTCTCTCTCTTTATTTTCCCTTCATTTTTGTTTTGTTTACCCATTTATTCAATAAAACTTCTTCAAAATCTTCCTAAGTGAAATCATATCATATGTCACAATCAATGTTACATGTACATATGCCACCTTCACCATCAAATTATTTTCATAACAAGATTTGATTATCAAATTCTCTTTAAAAATACTCAATCATTTACTACGATCAATTCCATCTTTGTCTCCACAAAGATTTAGTGTATCCATACTTTCTTGAATAGGTATTGATATATGAGATCAAGTTAGAATTGATGTATCTTACATTTTGATGTATATTTGAAGCTCAAACTTTGTTATAATGCAATAATGATTTTTGTTCAATTAAATGCTTAAGACTTGCTTGAATCAAATGTTTTATCTGTTAACTTTGTAGCTTGTAAGGTGTCTCATCATAGGCCTAAGTGTCCAAGCTTGCTGGAGACAATTAATTAATGCCTAGATCAACAGTTTTATTTTATCCTAAGTTTTGACTTAGAAAAATCATAAAAAATATGTATTTAATTTTTATTGGCTTTTTACTCAAATTTCTAAAGTTTCTGACTTTGAAAATAATTATTTCACCGAAGTGAAATTTCTGGAGTCTTTTAGAAAGTTCATGAAGGGGGAAATAGAGTAAATAAAAAGATAAAAGGAGGCTGAGGTAAAGGGTGAGGATACACACTCATTGAGTTGATAGATAAGAGGGTGCTTAACTGAAGAAGAGGGCAAGTTATCTGCTGAGAGAGAGGGTCGAATTGAGCAAGGTCGTACACAACAACAAGAGGAGGTTGTAGAACATCCATAAAGGGGCCACGTTTTCCAGGACGAGCAGCAGTAGAGGCGGGCTGAGAATTCAGGGCCGTACATGTGAAGTTCATGGGTTGTATAGGTCCCTATAGGTTGGGATGTACAGGTCGAGTTGAAGGGGCCGTACATACCAAGTTATAGAGGGTCATATAGGTCATTTTTTGGGGATGAACTAGGGTCGTACAACGACTGAGTTTTTTGGGTTGTACAACACAATTTGGCTGGGTCGTACATCTATAAAAAAGGGCAAATTTGCTATAAGAAATTTTTGAGTTTATTGTTGTTGTAATATTTTCCTCTGAAGCCACAATAAAGCCCCTCTTTGCTAGTTTTCCCTACATTGAGGTTTCCAGGGTAAATTTTTTGTTGTGTATGTTTTATGTGCTTGGTTTCAGTTTCATTACTCTGTTGTGCATTAGTTAAAAACTCAACTATAATATTTTTGCATAATTTTCATAATTCTAAATCAATAGTGAATTAAAATTCTGGGTAGGAAAAATTATTGGCATTAATATTCTTGTTGTTATGTTGGATAAGTTTAACATGGTATCAAAGCTTATCCTCTGAATACAAAAGCAAGTCGATTTTAGGTGTTTTCAGGAGTAAAATCCAGCATAGAGGTTGAACTTCCAAGGAGGGCGTGTGAGCTAGGGAAACAATTAAGATGGCTAATGCAGGGTTGAGGTTCGAGGACATATCAAAGGGTGCTTCTAACTTCAATCCATGGAGAGAGTGCGTAGCTTTGATGCTGGAGGAGCAAGGGTTATGGGAGTTCGTTGAGGGAACCATAGTGCCTCCAGTTGATCCAACACAACTTGTGGCTCATACCAGAAGATATGTGAAGGCACGAAGGATTATCATTGATGGGGTGAAGGACCACATTATTCCTCACCTTTTAGGAAAGAAGACAACCAAGGAGATGTAGGAATATCTGACCAATTTGTACCAGTCATCCAACCAAAGCAGGAAGATGATGCTCAAAGAGAAACTCAAAAGCACCAAGATGGCCAAGGGAGATTTTGTTGCATCCTACCTCATCAAGTTCACTCAGATCATAGATGAATTGACATCAGTGGGGGACACCGTGAATGAGACTGAGTTGGCGAGAACAACCTTGAATGACATCACCAAGAAATGGGATGTGTTTGTCTGAGGAATGGTAGCACGGGAGAAACTTCCTCACTAGGAGAGGTTATGGGACAAATTCACACAGGAGGAGATGTGATTTGGTACCTCACAGGTTAACCAGTTGAAAGTTGAGGATGAGGAGAATCTGGCCCTAGCAAGTAAGGGAGAAACCAGAGCCAATAAGGGCTCAAGTTGGGGTTAGAATTCAAAAGGTGAAAAGAGGAAGGACCTAAGCAAATTGAAATGCTTTGCTTGTCACAAACCAGAACACTTTGCCACCCAGTGCCCAAATAAGAATAAGGGCATCAATAAGTCACATATAGCAGCTTCAACTTCAAAAGAAGTTGATAATTTTGTAGCCAGATTTGAGAGTGAGTTCTCACTCATTGCATGTCTTTCCAATTCAACTAGCAGTGGAGTTCGGTACATTGACAGTGGTGCCTCCACTCACATTACTGGAGCGTGTGATTACTTCTCCAGCTTGAAGGAGGAGGAAATGTACCTCTACATTGAGATGGGAAATAGTGCCAAGTGTCAGGCAACTGGCCATGGGATAGTGACATTTCAGAGGGAGTCCAGGAAGCCACTGATGGTAAAGGATGTGTTGTATGTTATGTGGATGACGAAGAACCTGATATCAATTTCAGCCTTGGAGGACAGGGGCTATATGGTCTCATTCCAGGATGGGAGAGTGCATGTTCAACCCAAGGAATCCAAGACAACCAAAGTGATTGGATTCAAGAGAGAGAAGTTGTATATGCTTCAGTTTGAGCCATCCTGAGCATTGGTGAGCAACACTAGTGACATGGTAGAGTTGTGGCATAGGAGGATGGGACATTTACATCATGGAGCACTCAAAGTTCTCAAGGAGATAGTGTCATGTAAAATTCCTTGCCCGTGTTATACAATTTTTTCCTCAAAATTTGGTTGGCAGATTTTGTCAAACAGTTCAATGGCAATTTATGACAACAATCAGTTTGGTAGTTTGGATGATATAACAAGCAGTTTGTATGTGTTTGTATTACCAAAGAATATATCTTGATTTTGATAATCTATGAACCCCAAAATAAATGTTAACATAGTCCAAAATTATTGCTGCACTTTATTAGTTCAATGGTCGAGAATACACTTGTAACAATAGCAACAATACACATCAAATATAGAATAGAAGAACATGGGATATAAGCTCTGTAGATGTCCTTCGAAATGCCTATTATCAGGTGGTGGAACAAAATTATATCAGCAACAATATTCAATGAGTTGACAGTCCTCTAGAGTAAGATGATTTGCAGCAGTGTTATGTAGAATAAATATGGTTTGAAGATGAACCCCCACGAACTCCTTTAATAATATATTTCCAGAATAGGATGGACTCCACCCAGAACCAATGTCAGCTAGTGGGTACTTGTGCAACAACTGATAAGTTAATGGACAACAACCCTCCTGATAGCCAACTCGATTTTTGGAAGGAAATACCCAACCAATCCCACAAAGAATCTGCCCACAATGAGGAATATTGATCCACCAACAAATAGATAGTCTCCTCACATCAACAACTCAGTAAAAGTGTGATAGATCTATCTCCCACAAAGATACATGTCCATATTGTAAAGGAATGTACCCATATTGTAGAGAATAATGTCCTCCACACAAAGATATGTGCCTAGCCTAGCGATAAACTTCTCTTTCGAGTAATATTCGTCCCCAATGATGTAACTCATTCCTGAGATAAAATAAATCTTCTAGCTAAGCAAAAACTCGCCCAACACCAAAGGAAAGTGAACAACAAGTGTAGGAGCTCTATCTACAGTAGATAAGCTCGCCCCCAGGCCAGAACTCGGGCCTCTAGAGATAAATATGAGTAAGCTTCAAGGAAATGCGGCCTTGGGATGAGATAACTCCACACACACAAGAAACTCGCCCTCAATGGACGAAACTCACCTCACTCAATAGCAATCGACTTCTACACATAAAATCCACTATCAAGCGATCAAAGCTTAACCACATTGAAGCATAAGGAAGAAATTGAAGTGATCTCTTCACGAACTAGCTAGGGTGTATCGTTGCAACACTGAAACCAATGAACAAAGAAGGGTTTCCAAAACCCTAGACTCTTTCCTCAAGAGCTCTCCAAAAATCTATTTTCCAAATGAGCAAAATGCAAGAATGGGGGGAGCCTCCTCTTTTCCCCTCTTTTATTTCTTCGCTGAGTTATTTCCTGCTCACCTTACCTTTTTTTTTTTAATTTTCTTTAAAGTCACTTTATGCTTGCACACTTTATAATTTTTAAGTGACTTTATTTTTCCTAAGACCCTTGTCCCCCCTTTTCCCTTTTTCTCTGACTTAGCCTATGGGAACCAATTTAGGCTAGCAGAACCATTCATTACACTTCCTAGGCCAACAAGGACATTACAATCCTCCCCGCCTGAGATTGCTTGTCGTCAAGCAACTGTAATCCAAGATGTTGCAATATATGCTCTCCTTCCCAAGTAACGTCCTCGATAGGTAGATTTTTTCATTTGATCAGGTACTCTTTAATGCTCTTGTTCCTTAGTTTCCACTCTCTTGTCTCCAACACCTCCTCTAGAATTAGAATCAACTACCCCTCCTCAACCAATGGTGGCAGCTCTGTAGAAATGACAACATGTTGTCCCACTGCCTTCTTGAGGCATGAAACATGAAAGACATTGTGTATCTGGCACCCCTATGGAAGCTCTAACTCATAAGCTACCTCCCCAACTCGCCTCAAAATCCTGTAGGGACCATAGAATTGTGGCTTCAATTTCTCTACCCCTTTCATTTTCAACGATGATTGCCTATATGGCTACAAGTGGGGGTATACCAAGTCTCCCACCTCGAAACTGTGCTCCACTTTGTTCTTGTTGGTATACATCTTTTGTTGATTCTGAGCCATTTGCAGGTTATCTTTGAGAGTTCGCAAGATGCCTTGACTCTCTTGAATCCAATCGTTGGCTTCGGGTGCCCGACTGTCCCCAAATGCTCGATCCACAAAGGTGGTGGCGTCATAACCATACATATCTTTGAAAGTTGTCATCCTGATCGACATGTGATAAGTAGTGTTATAGAAATGCTCACCCAAGTGCAACCATTTGATCCACGCCTTTTGTTGCCCTGATACATAATTTCTCAAATACCCCTCGAGCCACTTGTTTACAATTTCGGTTTGTCCATCAGTCTGAGGATGATAACTAGTACTAGGCATTAATTTTGTCCCTATGAGTCTGAACAACTCCTTCTAGAAGCCCCCCATGAATCTACTATCTCGATCATTGACAATTGTCTTGGGCAGTCCATGCGACCGAAATACTTCTCTGAAAAACAATTCCGCTACTTGCGCTGCAGAGTATTTGGACAATATGGTGAAGAAATGGGCGAATTTAGTAAGCTTGTCAACCACCACGTAAATACAATATTTCCCCTGAACCAAAGGCAACCCTGTGATAAAATCCATCAAAATGCTTTCCCATTTTTGTTCAGGAATGGGAAGCGGTTGGAGCAATCTTGTTGGGTGGGTATGTTCCACCTTGTTTTGCTGATAGATGTGGCATTCCTGTACAAACTTCAATACATAAGTCTTGAGACCCTTCCAAGCAAACCTTTCCCAAATTTGTCTATAAGTCTTTAGGTATCCTGGATGACCTAGCAAGGGAGAAGTATCTGTTGCATGAAGAATTTTGTCCTTGAACTGAGATTCTAGTACTAAACAGATCTGGTCCTTATAATATATGATGTCGTCAATAACCCTGTACCTATCATCAGAGACCTGACCATCAAGTATCTAACAAGGAAACCTGTTTTTTGAGTATTATACCAATGGAAGTGCCTTCCATTCCACTGAAATCTCCATGAGAGAGAGAGTGGGTATCCTAGATAGGGCGTCAACAACCACATTATTGTTTCCTTTCACATACTCAATTTTAAAATTGTAGGCTTGGATTTTACTGATCTATTTTTGTTGCGCTCGCTCAACTCCTTGTGCTCCATGAGAAACCTCAAGCTATTATGATCGATCTTTACCTTGAACCTGTTCCCCACCAGGTACTGTCGAAATTTGGTCAAAGCATGCAGTATGGCCAACATCTCTTTGTCATATATGGAGTAATGTCGCTAATACTCTCAGAGTTTGCATCTCTCAAACGCTATGGGGTGACCTTTTTGCATCAATACAGATCCTATCCCAATTCTCGATGTATCACACTCCAAGACAAAGGGCTAAGTGAAATGAGGGAGTGCTAAAACAGGGCATGAACTCATCACCTACTTCATTTTCTTGAATGTCTCCTGGGCCTCCTCTATCCAAACGAAAGCCCCCTTTTTGGTGAGATCGGTCAGTGGCGCTGTCAACTATGAGAATCCCTTAACAAATTTCATGTAATAAGTGCAAAGACCAAGGAAGCTCTTTAGTTCTATCACATTCCTAGGAGTTGGTGAATCAATGATCACCCTGATCTTTTCTTGGTTCACCTCTACCCCATTCTTCCCAATCACATGCCCCAAGTAGAGCATCTCTATCGTACCAAATTCGCACTTGGATTCCTTTGCACACAACTACTGACTCTCTATAATACCAATTACTTCATCCAGGTTTCACAGATGGTCTTCCCATGTTTTGTTGTATATGAGGATGTCGTCAAAGAAGACCAATAAGAACTTCCTCAATTGCTTATTGAACACATGATTCATGCATGACTGGAAAGTGGCAGGGGCGTTAGTTATCCCGAATGGCATGACCAGAAACTCATAATGCCCATAGTGGCATCTAAAGAATGTTTTAGGTACATCCTGCTCTCGTACCTTGATCTGATGATACCCTGATCAAAGATCAATCTTCGAGAGAAATTTGGCTCCCCTGAGCTCATCCATTAATTCATCGATCTTGGGTATGGGGTACCGATTCTTGATTGTCTTCTTGTTTAGGGCCATGTAGTCAATACACATCAACAAAGTATCGTCCTTCTTCTTGACTAAGACCACATAAGAGGCAAATGGGTTGGAACTAGGGCAGATGTGACCCATTTTCAACAATTCTTTAATGGTTTTTTCAATCTCTTCCTTGTAAACTTTAGGGTGTCGATAGGGGTTTTTGATAACTGCTTGGACCCCCTCTTCTAGCTCTATGATATGCTCAAAACCTGTATCAGGTGGAATTCCAAGAAGAATGTCACTAAATACTTTATGATGTTTGCGAACTAGTACCTGTAAGTCCTCTGGAAGTTGTTGCAGACAGTCAGGTGGCTCTCTGTCAGAAATAAAACACTCTACATCCCACTCTATATCACTGTGCCTAATAATTGCCTCCATGTTGTGTGATGACACAATCTTCGTTGGGTATTGGTGCATGGATCATAGGACCACTTTCTTTCCATTCAGGCCTGTGAACTCCATCTCCACGGTCCTCTGATCAATAGTGTATCCCCCAATAGAGTAAATTCATTGAACGCCCAACACTACATTGGTGTCCGGTATGTCCACCACAAAGAAATCATCTGTCATTGAGTAGTTTCCCATGGTTATTGTGAGCTTGGGAATCCACTTGGTGCAACTCATCTGGTGGCCTCCTGGTATGACTACCGTCAACCCATCGAATTCCTCTGTCAAAATTCCTCTCCTCTCGACCAGGTTACCGTCAATGAAGTTATGGGGTGCTCCCCCATTGATCAATAGTGTCACCTTGTGCCCCTGTAGGACACCTCTGATCCTGAAGGTATGATACCTCAGAAATCCTGACATCGAGGCCATGACTGGGTCCTTATCCCTAGCCTATGAAGACTCATCTCCTGATGCTAGATGTCCCTAGTCCTGTGCCTTCTCCACCTCCTCATCCCCATCATTGTCACGGTCAGAGTATACCTCAATGTAATGGGCCTTGCCCATTTTGTCCTTCCCGACGCATATGTGCCCTGGTGCCCATGGCTCCTGACAGCTGAAACACAATTTCTTTTCCTTTAATTCTCTCTTGGTCTCTTCGTTCAGTTTGGGCTTGCTGGCCCAATCTCTCTGAGGTGGTCCGATTTCCTTAGTCTTCGAGGTAAAAGCGGGTTTGGGAGGAAACCAGATTTTAGGTACTGCATCCTTCATGTTGCGAGCCCTGTTGATTGCATCTTGTAAAGAGGTAGGCTTGTAGGCCTTGACCCATCCCTGTAGAGGCTCCATTAGCCCCTCAACAAACAACATCACCAAACGACCCTTTGAAATGTCTGACACCATCAGAACGACCCTCTGAAACTCAGATATATAGGCCTCTAGGCTACCTGTCTATTTGAGCTGAGCCAACTCTTTGAAGTGAAGCTCAGGGTCCTTCCTGTCAAATCTCTCAATGAGTCTCTGTGTGAAGTACAAGTAGGAGGTAACCCCAACATGTCCCAAGGTGACTAACCCATGGTACCACCACTCATGGACCTCGCCATCCAGGTGCAAGGTGGCCAATTTAATGGCATATGTCTTTGTCATCTGGTGCAGCTAGAAGTAAGTGTCGAGCTTTTGCACCCATGATCTAGTGGAGCATTTAGAGCCCCCGTCAAAGTTGGGAATAATGACTTTCTCAATGGTACGTTGCAACTCAAAATTGTGTGTCATGGCCCTCATGGGCCCTCTCGGTTGGTTTCTTCTCTTAATATTACAGAACTTTGTGAAGGACATGGCTAGTGGAAATCATCTCCTAGTCTCATGTACTCCTCTAAATATGCCCTATAGGACTCATCCTGCTCAACCTGCATCAATGGACCTGCGACCTGGTTCCCCAAAAATTGAGGCATAGTGGGTCTGGCGGATTTGGTGTACAAGTGGGGGTGGATCTGAATGGTAGTGCATGAGTGGTTGCCTTCTCCGTTGTTTGAACCCCCATCACCATTATGGTTCTGCTTCATTGTGCCCTCCAATGAATTCTTAGTAAACTGCCCCATGAGGTCCATCATGGCCTTTTTCCCTTGGCCAAGTCGTTCAAGATATTGAACAAACTATTGATCTTGGTATCATCTTCTTCCTCCATAGTTGTTTTTCCCTTAGGTTTGATAGATGGTGTTACCTCTCCGGTCTATTCTTCTCTAACCACTTCTTCTTTTTCCCACCCAGGGGGATCTGGGGTTCTTCCCCTACGTCTTTGCTAAGTGATGTTCTACTTGTCTTCTGGTCTCATAAATATGATTATAAATGGCCCTTAGAGCCCACAACTGTAGAGGAACATGCTCTGATACCATTGTAATATTCCTTGCCCGAGTTATACAATTTTTTCCTCAAAATTTGGTTGGCAGATTTTGTCAAACAATTAAGTGGCAATTAATGACAACAATCAGTTTGGTAGTTTGGATGATATAACAATCCATTTGTATGCATTTTTATTACCAGAGAATATATACTGATTTAGATATTCTATGAACCCCAAAATAAATGTTAACACAGTCCAAAATTATTGCTGCACTTTATTAGTTCAATGGTTGAGAATACACTTGTAACAATAGCAATAATACACATCAAATATAGAATAGAAGAACTTGGGATGTAAGCTCTGTAGATGTCCTTCAAAATTCCTATTATCGGGTGGTGGGACATAATTATATCAACAACAATATTCAACGAGTTGACAGTCCTGTAGAATAAGATTATTTGCAGCAGTGTTATGCAGAATAAATCTGGTCTGAAGATGAACCCCCACAAACTCCTTTAATAATATATTTCCAGAATAGGATGGACTCCGCCCATAACCAATGTCAGCTAGTGGGTACTCGTGCAACAACTGATAAGTTAATGGACATCAACCCTCCTGATAGCTAGCTCGATTTCTGGAAGGAAATACCCAACCACTCCCACAATGAGGAATATTGATCCACTAAAAATAGATAGTCTCCTTGTAGAAACAACTCAGTACAAGTGAGATAGCGCTATCTCCCACAAAGATGTGTGCCCATATTGTAAAGGAATGCACCTAGATTGTAGAGAATAATGTCCCCCACATAGAGATATGCACCCAACCTAGTGATAAACTGCTCCTTCGAGTAATATTCATCCCCAATGATGTAACTCGACCTCCCTAGTATTGGCTCGACCCAACAAGAAGGTAAACTCATTCCCGAGATAAAATAAATCTTCTAGCTAAGAAAAAACTTGCCCAACACCAAAGGAAAATGAACAACAAGTGTAGGAGCTATGTCTGCAGTAGATAAGCTCTCCCCCATCCCAGAACTCGGGCCTCCAGAGATAAATATGAGTAAGATTCAAGGAAATGCGACCCTGGGATGAGATAACTCCACACACACAAGAAACTCGCCCTCAATGGACGAAACTCAGCTCACTTAATAGCAATCAACTTCTACACATAAAATCCATTGTCAAGCGATGGAAGCTTAACCACACTGAAGCATAAGGAAGAAATATGAAGTGATCTCTTCACGAACTAGCTAGGGTGTATCGTTGCAACACCGAAACTAGTGAACAAAGAAGGGTTTCCAAAACCCTAGACTCTTTCCTCAAGAGCTCTCCAAAAATCTATTTTCCAAATGAGAAAAATGCAAGAATGAGGGGAGCCTCCTCTTTTCCCCTCTTTTATTTATTCGTTGAGTTATTTCCCACTCACCTTACCTTTTTTCTTTTAATTTTATTTTAAAGTCACTTTATGCTTACACACTTTATAATTTTTAAGTGACTTTATTTTGCCTAAGACCCATGTCCCCCTTTTTCCCTTTTTCACTTTCTAAAGTCATTTCCTAGGAAAAAGTTGAGTTCCCTAGGTAACTTCTTCGACTTAGCCTACATGAACCAATTTAGGCTAGCTGAACCATTCCTTACACTTCATAGGCCAACGGGGACATTACATGTTAGGCCTTCTAGACTTCAGCACAAAGCATCATGAGGTATGCAAGGGATGTGCTATGGGGAAGTATACACAGACAACTTTCCCAAACAATGACAACATGACATGAGGCATTCTTAATTTGATACACTCAGACGCATGTGAGACCATGTCATCGGTGTCCTTGAGTGGGTACGAGTATTATGTCACCTTCATCGATGACAATTCCAGGAAGACCTGGATCTATTTCATGAAGACCAATGACGAGGTATTCATTCGGTTCCAAGAGTTCAAAGCTCTTGTGGAGAACCAAATTGGAAGAAAGATCAAGACACTTAGATCCAACAATTGAGGCGAGTACACCTCGAAATCCTTCAAGGATTTCTATGCAGGTGTTGGAATAAAGAGGGAGTTGATTGTTCTGTACAACCCACAACAGAACGGGGTGGTGGAAATGAAGAACAAGACCATAGTTGGGGCTGTAAAAAAATGTTGTATGATCAGGAACTACCTAAGTTCTTATGGGAAGAGGCCTGCAACACTGCAGTCTACATATAGAACATGAGTCCTCACAGGGTGTTGGGGAGGAAGACTCCAGAGGAGGTATTTATAGGGAAGAAACTGAAGATTGGACACTTCAAGATATTTGGATGCCTAGTCTACTATCACATCTCGTCAGAGAAAAGGATGAAGCTCGATGCCACTGTTGAGAAGGGGATCTTCATTAGGTACAATGAGACTTTGAAGGCATATCGTATTTACATTCTGGCATTGAGGAAGCAAATGGTCGGGAGGGATGTGAAGTTTGAGGAGGATAAAGCCCTTAAGAAGGCTCATAGTATTGTTCTAGCAGCAACACGAGTTCAAGAGATTGAGACTCAAAAGGAAGAGGAGACACAGGTTACATGTACAGGTACATGTACAGATGCTCAGACTTCAGAGCAAGATGATGAGTAGGAGGCTCCCCCAGTTCAGGATACTCCTTCTTCTTCCAGGAGGATGAAGACTAGATGGGTTGAGCAGACCTTGAGAGAGGCACGAAAATACG
The DNA here is from genome assembly GCA_009831015.1 of Picea engelmannii. Lineage (NCBI taxonomy): Eukaryota > Viridiplantae > Streptophyta > Pinopsida > Pinales > Pinaceae > Picea > Picea engelmannii. The sequence goes on from ML793182.1 coordinate 117,872, forward strand.
CGGGTGCTCCTAGGACTTATGTTAGGGAGAGTAGAGTACCACATAGATTTTCCAGTTACATGGATTTGATGAGCGAGTTGTTAGAGGCCAAGCCTTCCATCTTTTAGGAGGCACCACAACAACAGGTGTGGAGAGATGCGATGGTGGAAGAGTATGCTTCCATCATGGATAATGATGTATGGGAGGTTATGCCCCAGCCAGAGGGGAAATCAGTGATAGGCTCGAAGTGGATTTACAAGATCAAGCATGCTACAAATGGAAGTGTGGAGAAGTTCAAATCCCGGTGTGTGGCTAAGGGGTTCTCTCAGAAGGAGGGAATTGATTACGATGAGACTTTCTCCCTAGTATCTAGGTACACTTCGATCAGGGTCGTGATCTTTATTGCAGTTGATATGGGGTGGAAGATCCACCAAATGGATGTGAATACAACCTTCCTTAATGGCATAATTGAGGAGGAGGTGTATATGAAGCAGCGAGAGGGTTTTGAGGTGCAGGGGAGGAACTCCCACGTATGAAAATTGAAGAGAACCCTGTATGGGATCAAGTTGGCTCCTAGGGTATGGTACTCGAGGATAGACAACTACTTGCAGGGGATGGGCTTCACCAAGAGTGAGGCAGACTCAAACCTCTACTACATCATAGTTGGAGGTGAGCCACTCATTATTATTTTGTATGTGGATGACCTATTTTTCAGAGGTTCAAAGAGGCTCATAGCAGATTGCAAGAGGGACCTTGCTTTGGAGTATGAGATGAAGGAAATGGGGTCGATGCACTGCTTTATGGGGTTAGAGGTGTGGCAGGGAGATGGTCATACTTTCCTTAGACATGGGAAGTATGCAATGGAGATTTTGAAGAGGTTTGGTATGGAGGACGAAAGGCCTATTTCTACGCCCATGGTGACCAATTGAAAGAAGATCGATGCTTCCAGATCAAAGGTAGTGGACCCTACTTTATACAAGTATTTGATTGGCTCTCTCATGTTTCTAGTCAACACTAGACTAGATATATGCTTTGCAGTTAAATCACTCAGTCAATTCATGGTTGAGCCGAGGAGAGTACACTAGATGGAAACAAAACATGTTATGAGGTATCTATGTGGCATATTTGAGTATGGGTTGAGCTACATCCAGGGAGATGGAGTGAAGTTGATGGGCTATACAGATGCAAACTAGGAAGACAACACAATTGACAGGAAACATAAGTCAGTTGCATTGAGCTTTGTTGAGGCAGAGTACATGGCATCCATATTAGTAGCACGTGAAGCCATTTGGATTCAAATATTCTCATGGGGTTGTTTGGCCAAGAGTTGGAGACTACTATCATACACTGTGACAATCAAAGTTACATCAAGATCTCTGAAAATCTGGTGTTCGATGACATATCGAAACACATTGAGATTAGATTTCACTTCATGAGAGAGCGTGTGCAAAAAGGGACAGTGGAGTGATAGTATGTGCCTACATGTGAACAGGTTGCAGACATTCTCATGAAGGCCTTGATGAAAGGAAAGTTTGTCTTCTTTAGGGACAAGTTGGGGGTGGTGCAAAACACCTTCCTCACTAAAAGGGAGTGTTAAATTTGTAGCTTGGAAGGTGTCTCAGTATAGGCCTAAGTGTCCAGGCATGCTGGAGACAATTAATTAATGCCCAGATCAACATTTTTATTTTTATTGGATTTTTACTTAGATTTCTAAAGTTTCTGACTTTGAAAATAATTATTTCACTTAAGTGAAATTTCTAGAGTCTTCTAAAAAGTTCATGAAGGCGGGAAATAGAGTAAATGAAAATGATAAAAGGAGGTTGAGGCAAAGGGTGGGGATACACATTCATTGAGCTAAGAGAGAAGAGGGTGCTTGGCTGAGGAAGAGTGTGAGTTATTTGCTGAGAGAGAGGGTATAACTGAGTAGGGCCATACACAACAACAAGTGGAGGTCGGCTTAGATGCTTACCCTGCTCATTTCTTTGCTACGTGTGCTTCAAAAGATGCTACTGAAAGCTATGAATCTGGACCTAGAACTACTCGTCGGATATGCTTCCTTAGTTACTGGTGCTGCTCCTTCCTTTGTAGCTCTAGCTGACTATGCCATAGCCTCTACCAATGCCTATACCTTTGCCTATGTTACCAATGATGGTGGTGTACGCTACTGATCCTATTGGTGCTACTTATGTTGTTGATGTTGGTGCTATAGATGGATCTACTGTTGTAGGACAAGGCCGCACAACATCCAGAAAGGGGCTGAGTTTTCCTAGGTCGAGAAATAACAGAGGTAGGCCAAGAATTCTAGTTCAGATAGGTCCGTATAGGTTGGGTCGTACAGGTCGAGTCGAAGGGGTCATACAGGCTGAGTACTAGAGGGTCGTACATGCCATGTTGCTGGGCTAAACCAGGACAGTATAGTGGTTGAGTTTGTTGGGATGATTTGTTGGGTCATACACCACAATTTGGCTAGGCCAAACAACTATAGAAAAATGACAAATTTGTTGTAAGAAATTTCTGAGTTTATTGTCGCTGTAATATTTTCCTCTGAAACCATAATAAAGCCACTCTTTGTTTATTTTCCCCACACTGAGATTTCTAGGGTAAAATTTTGTTGTGTATGCTTTGTGTGCTTCGTTTCGGTTTCACTATTTCGTTGTGCATTAGTTTAAAACTCAATTGTAATATTTCTGCATAATTTTTAGAATTCTAAATCAATAGTGAATTAGAATTCTTGGTAGGAAATTTTTTTGGCATTAATATTTAGGTTGTTGGGTTTTATAAGTTTAACATTATCAAACATATATGGTTTTTTTACCAAAATTTGTTAAATTTCTCAATAAAAATATGGTTTTACCTGACCCTTCACTTGAAATGTGAATATATATATTCCACCACAACTTGAAATGTGAATATATATTCAACCACAACTCAAAATCGTCAAATATTTTTAGAGAGTGCTCTCCTTTGATTTCACTCCTAAAGACATTTTTAATCACTTAATTTGGATATTCCAATCAACAATTATGTCTAATATAAGTTGAGTTATTATTTTTTACCCTAAATTTGTTTGGGTTAGTTTAGACACTGACTTGTGTTGACAATATCTCATAATTATACCACAAATTTTGTGCCATTTGAACCTATAATAGCATGAAATCCAATGAACCTAATTTTACTCAATTTTGATCCATCTAACATGAGTTATGGCAAATTAATGGAAGCCTACTAGGGTTTTTTACTTCTTCTTTAGAGGTAAAACTTACTAGAAAATCTATACATGCAAAATGTATAGTCATTTGCAATCACATAGTGTTGTTTGCGGTATTCATAGTCAGGCATGCACAAATTTATTAGGCAACAAGAAGTGCACGAATCACATATTATAACATGGTAGAACATTCAGAGTCAAGCACATTATATTGACAAGGATCAAACCATTGATCAATTATCACATTAACCTTCAGGTCTACTGTTCAAGTTAAAATTGTTCACCAAATTTCAAGGAGCTAATGTAATTATCCTTGAGAATATAACCAAGAATTAATGAATGGTTATGACGGATGATCAACGACCTTGTCAAATATGATCATTGAACTACTTACATATATATACATATATATAATGCATAACCCTTCATTGTTACACATGAATAACACCTTAGAGAGTGAGTGAAAGTAATGGGTTAATACCAACCTATTGCACTATTGTGTATGTTGATAAAAGATAATATTGTGTGATCCTTAATTTCTAAAGAAAGCATTGTGAACCATTGCCTTGTGAGTTGTTGTGAGAGGACCTTAGGTCATACAGTTTGATGTTGAATCCATTGAAGGTTGATAGGTAATCCTACATAACTCTATTATAACAAAGTTAAATTTTCTATAGATATGTTGAAGGGTGGAGTTTCATGTGTTATGATGTATTAGAGATATAAGGCTTACTATGTAATAAAGTCACTTTATGAGTTTAGAATATGTTAATGTTCATTTTTTGTGTAAATCAATTTATCCCACATTCATAAGTGGAAATGATTTACTTAATGAACAATGACATATAAGGAGGTAAAGTCCTTTGTAATAGATGCACCAATTATTTATTGATAATATCGTATGGTGTTATTGTGAGTATATTTTTTTGAGCTTAGTCATGTGACTCAACCCTATCTAGGGTTTCCTCATTTAGTAATCTAATTCATTTTGTAATATAGTATCGGATCAGGAAGTCTATCAAGAGTCTTGGGCCTTTGAAAGACAAGGTTTCCACTCTTGCTACGTCAATAGTCTGAGAGCCACTAAGTGCGACAAGTCAATGGTGTTTAGCAACGAGTTCAATCAAATCCAAGTTTTTTTTTTAGTTGTGATTTAATGCAAGATCCTTCTTAATTTTCTTAACATAGGCAATAAGGTTTTTATTGCAATTCTATGGTCAATCTCTCTCAAATTTGCAGTATCTACAGCTCTGATTTTCCTAACCTTTCTTTGCATCCATCAATAATTATTTTTTTGCAGTGAAAAAGATCGGATATGATCAGTCATGGAGATGTCAGTTGAAACCACCATGTCAAGTCACGTCAACAATCTAAGATCTATCATCAAAAAACTTTCAGAAGTCAAGGTAGTGGTTGATGAGGAGGATGCAAAGGCTATTCTCCCGAATAGTTTGTTGCCTAAATACAGTAGTGATATCTTTACCCCGATTCGTCTACCTTCACAAAGTCGACGAAATGATTGCAACATTTCTAGTAGAAGAAAAAGAACCACTGGAGGTGATAGTCAATCGAAACTTGCATTCTATGTAAGAAACAACCGCAATAGATTAGCAAAAGACAAAGAGGAAATATAATGCCACTATTGCAAGAAGTTGGGCCATACAACTTGGAATTGTAGACAATGATCCAATGGTGTTCTTAAGGGAAAGGTAAAAGATAGGCAATGTCTAGTGAGTGTAGCCATGATTGAAGAGCCACCAGATGTTTGCAGCGGTGAAGAATCTGTTAGCTCCCAAAATGAACCCGTCCCTTTGGTCGCATTTTGTGGTGGATAACATGGCTATTGGTAGTTTTCTCAAATTAATTTTGAGTTTTTCTAGCTGCAAGACTTAGGTTTTTGGTTTTTGTCTTAGAAATTAGATAACCCATAAAAGTCTTCTTTTCAAAATTTTCATAAATTGCTTTCAACAACTAACGTGTATTTAAAACATGAGTGTTAGTTGTTGAAAGTGGCGACTTTCAACAACTAAGGAGCATCTCTCATAGGTTCGTGCACTGGTGAAAGTGTTGATTTTAAAAACATCCAAAGAAGCATTGTCGCGGGTTGTGCGCTGGTGAAAGTGAAGACTTTCAACAGCTAAGGATCAGTTCTCACGAGGTGGTGCGTTGGTGAAAGAAGTAAGTCTCAACAACTAAGGGACATTTTCCATAGGATTGTGCGCTGGTGAAAGCGGTAAGTTTCAACAGCTAAGGGGCGTTTTCCACGGGTCGTTGGCTGAAGAAAGCGAGAATCATGTGCGTTTATCCACGTTTCAAAAATCAAATCATGATGCGACCAACTCACGTCATACAATCAGGAAAGACGCACTGGTGAAAGTGGATAATCATGAAAACTTGAGTTCCACGTCCAAGACAGATTGCAAATCGGATCCGGTTCAGAAGTTCATGCTCCACAATCATGGCGTCAAGGGTGGCAAGTTCAAATTCATTAGCACAGGTACAAAAGTAGTACTGCCGAGCTGACAACATCAAATCAGATCATTGCTTCCATATCACACATTATTCACAAAGGTTTGTTAAGTTTCTAATGTTAGAAAACAGAGCCGACTCCCGAGTGCTTTCAACAACGCAAGACCTCGGCTCGAACAACAGTTTGCAGGGTTGGTATACAAAATTGTTGGGTTTTCAAGTTACAAATGGCGAGGAGACGCAGTGGCTCTCTACTCAGAAAGGAGTTGGACAACCTATCTTTCTTACAGGCGCATCCAGAAGCACAGAAGCACTTCTCAAACGTAAATTGCATTGAATTTGTTGAGAGACTGCAGAACGGTTGCCACCAGTCGACAGCAGAAGCTTTTGCCAAAACTTTCGACGGGAATACAACTCGTGTTGGGTCCTTGGAGATCTTAGTAGATGAAGCTGCCATCGCTGCAGTGACCAGCCTACCAAGGACAGGCCAGAGTTGGTTCAAAACCACTGCCACCAAAAACTTGAATTTCAGAGCTTATTTAAAGGAAGAGTTCAAGCACAACGCATGGAAGAAGAGCATGCCGGTTTCCTATCTAGAAGAGGAGTGGCAGGAGCTATTTAAAGGTATCCAACTCTACATAACATCGGAGGGCAGGTATGACAAACTCATGATGTATCATTTCAAGCTCCTGGACCACTTCACAGGTAAAACGCTCCTCAATTTACCCTTTTTCTTACATAAGAGTTTAACTAAGGTCTGCAAGAAGATCATGGCTCAACCCCTAAGCATGAAGATTACTCTGTGCCACTTTGGCCTTATTAAATTGATCATTCTGGAGGAATTAAGGCAGAAGGGAAGGAGCTGGCAGCATTTCTTATTTTGGGAGGGTTTTGAAACACAGACTCAACCTGTAAATGAACAGGGGAAAGGTTCAAAGAAACAATTGACTCCTCAAAGCAGTTCAAGGAGGAGGAGAACCCTGCCATGACCTCCAGAAGATAGAATCTCTGGAGTAAAGTTCCACAGGTCAAAGAAAAGGTTAAACTTTGAAACCACTACAGAAAAACCCACAGAGCAGCTTACAGAGAAGAGAACAAACATATTAAACTTACCCTACACAGACTCAGAGCCAGAACAACAAGATGAAAGCCCTGTCACCAAGAGTCCTGAGCAGTCAACTGAGTTTGCACAGAATTATGATACCTTCACTCATACAGAGGAAGGAGAAACATAAAAAAGCTCTAAGTCAAAGAAAGCTCAGAAAATCAAACATCTAAAAGAGGTAATCGCTCAACAAGAGGTTTTGGAACGAGTAATCAAAGAAATGTATAAGAAGTTGTCTGATAACTTCACAAAAACCAATGTTGCGTTTGAGAGACTGGCTCGGGAAAGTGTTAAAGAGAACAAAAGAAAGCAGAAGATCACCAAAGATTACAATAGTCTATGGTGGCTTGCCAAGCGCCTTAAAAGGAAGATACGAAGATTGAAGCAAAAACAAAAGCAAAAGTCCCATCCAGACTTGAAGGTACTTGCTCAAGTTGTTGTTAACATGCAAGGGGAGAAGTCAGAGACACATTGAATTTTTGGTTGAAATCACATTTTTGAGGTGAAAGTTCATTTTTGGCTCACACAGAGCTTTCACCAGCGCAAAACGAAATTTTATGACCCGTTAGCTGGTGAAAGTCAACGCTTTCACCAGCTAACCAATGAATTATAAGGCCCGTTAGCTGGTGAAAGCAGAAAAAGCAGTTTTGGAAGCCAGGGACGGGAAAGGTCATTTCTCACAGGTTATAAAAGAATTCCAGAGTATCAGAGTGATGACAACATGCTTGCAAAGGACTCAGCATCAGAGGTTCAAGGCAATTTTGGGAACTACATGCAAAACAAATTTCCCCAAATATCGACTATGAACGTTGAAGAAAGCCAACTGTCAAGACAGGTGTCTGCAATGTTTCATCACATCACATATTCCAGGAGCTGAAGGATGCAGATGGCGATTTTTGAGATTGAAGACAGTTTGAATGATAGTTTAGTTGTTAAATCTTTATTATCAAGTTGTTCAGTTAGATTTGACTTGCTATTTTTAAACACAGATCCATGTTTTTAGGATCTGTAAAACTGATTGTAAGAGGCTATAAATGCCTAATTTTGATAAGAAACAAGGGTTCAAACTGGGAGATACTTTTATGCCACTGTATAGACTCTTTTTGCAGAAATAAAGTTCAGTTTCCTTTCGTTTTCAATATCAGAATTGTCCATCTCTCATTTTCTGTACTTTGTTTCAGTTTATTTTAGTTCATAAAGACTGTTATCTCTTTATTGGGCTCATAGACTTGAAATTAAAGGATTCCTCCCTATCTTGTATTCAGCCTTACATTCATTCGTATTTGGCAAGCAAGATTAGTGTTCTTCATCCCCCTTTCAAATTATTTGATCTGATTATTGTTTTCTGAAAGCACCGCTTCTTTAGATGTGTGATGAGTTGTTTATTTCATTGAATCATTAAAGACCCCATTGTCCCAAACACATAAAAAACCATTATTTCTAAGTTACCAAGCATCCTTAGCCTACAACCCTGTTAGCGTCGGAAGTCACTCCTGGATTGCCTGCGGGAGCAGAGCCCGACACCCATCAGTTTAATGTCACGATTTGTTTATAAAAGGATGATCAGACGGAAGATAATAAACTCAGAACAATATCGTCTCAACTCTGAAACTAGGCCAGGCATGCATGGGCGAGTGAGGTCTTAGATAAACTTCAAACAGTGAGTTGTAATAAGGGTGAGTAGGGGGGAAGACTTGCATGAGAAGAGTGCAGGGGTCTGTTACGAACATCAAGTTCTTAACAAGCTGTGAGGAGAAACATCCGAAGGCAAGATCTTCTTACATTCAAACGCAGAAGACCAGAGAAGACAGTGATGCAACAACAAATCTTTTATCATAACATAACTGCAACAATTCATGCGAAACATTTGATCATGAACTCTCTGGTGTGAGACGAAACATAGATGGAAAAGGAAAATTGTTTGTCATAAAACAAGAAATCTCAAACACAGATGCACAACCATAGAACTTAGAATGGTCATTAAAACTTTACAGTCGGGATCTTGGCTCTACCATCGATAGATACAAAAATGGTGAAAACACCTACATATACTCAGAACAACAATCAACAACAAAATCGAGACGCTGCATTAAACACCTTGCGTCTGCATGGCTTCTGACAATCTGCAGCTGTCGTCTCTGAATGATCGTGAAACTACGGCGGACGCAATCGAACTCCTGACAGCTCCATGGGCGAATTGATGTGCCTTTAATTCGTCGTCGGACTTTCCGATTATGGCGGAAGCGATGTCTAACCACCACCAACTACTTCAATAACTGCTTCATTGGGATTGAGGATAGCCCGACCAACTTGGCACTTCTACGACGTGGAAGACTCTTCGCTCTGCCACCTGGATTAGCTGAACGGCCTGATGAATAGGCATGGAGGCCAGTGCGAAGGATGGGGCGCATAACGGGAGTGGTGGCACCAAAACTGTGAGGATGTGATAAGAAGTGACGAGGTGTGAGAGAGGCGACAGGGGAAGACACACGGCAGAAGGCAATAAGTGGAGGGGGCAGGAGAAGAGATATAATGGACATGCTTTTAGGGGGAGGTTGACGTGGAAGGGAGCGGGACACATGGCAGGCAGTGAATGGATGATGAGATGGGAAAGGGACCACACAGACCAGAAGAGGGGAGAAGGACAGATGTCGGAGGATGAGGGAGGGGCTAAAGAGAGCGAGCCTCATCGCGCCGTTAGGTGGAGGACAGGTAGCAAGAAGACACGAAAAGAAAGGGGGCCCCACGTTGATTAAACATAGAAAGGCAGAGGATGTCCGAATTGCCTGTGCGCCGTTGATCCAGGCGCTCCAATCACAGCCGTCGGAGAGGTGCGTTCTCGATTCCGGACCCCCCCCCCCTCCGCTTAAAGGTAGAAAGGTAGGGGGGGTCCGGAATCACCCCGCGCGCCGTTGATCCAGGCGCTTTGATCTCGACCGTTGAAGAGGTGCACCCCCGATTCCAGACCCCCCCCCTTCGCTTAAAGGTAGAAAGGCGGGGGGGCTCCAGAATCCGATGCGCGCCGTTGATCTGGGCGCGCGAAATCCTGCCGTCCAGAACCGATTTCCATTTAAACACGGACACATTTGCATCCCGAACTTAGGACAAGTGGGTTTTTACCCATTCCTTCGCATTTTACCCCCCTTACAAGAAATATCACTAACATTTGGCTCCATGGGGGATAGAGTCGTCCCTGTAATGCTCTAAGAACACTTTTGCAGATTCAGTGCCTTGTTGTTGGGCTAAGGAGTCATTTATTAAGCTGAAAACAAGAACAATATTTACAAAAAACAAAAGAGCCGACTGCGGCTCACAAAAAACAATTTTTCAAGAAATGCCCATTCATTAGGCCACTAAAAACTTCTTTGCCTTCCAGATCCTGCAACTTGTAAGTGTTGTTTGAACATACTTCAAGGATCTTAAAAGGCCCAAACTAGAGGGCATCAAACTTACTATGCTTGCCCCTGTCCTGCCTGGGTGCATCCCATTTGAGCACCGGATCACCCTGCTCGAATTCTTTCTTTCTGCCCTTCCTGTCAAAAGCTTGCTTGATCTTCTGCTGATGGTTGTAGGCCCTGTCCATGACCTGTTCTCTGATCTGCTGCACTTCCACTATCTGATGAATCCTTCTGACCATATTGTCAGGTTTTCCTTCAAGGTCCTGGAGGAATTTCTCCACAGATACAGCGAGCTGAGTAGGGAAAACAACATCTGTTCCATAAACAAGTTGGAAGGGTGAGACACCTAGTGACTTCTTGGTTGTCACCCGATTAGCCCACAGAGCAAATTTGAGCTTCGAATCCCAAGCCCTTTTATTGTCTTCCAATAATTTCTTAATGAGATTGATCATGATTTTATTGGAAGACTCTGCCAGTCCATTTCCCTGAGGATAATAGGGGGTAGAGTGAATCAGTGAAATCTCAAACTGTTCACAGAACTTGACCAAAGGCTCAAACCTGAAGGGGGTGGCATTATCAGTGACAATTTTGTTGGGACAGCCAAATCTGGCTATGATATCTTCCAGGAAGCTGATAATTACTTTGTGAGAAGTGCTCCTGGTGGGGACAACTTCTATCCACTTGGTGAAATAATCTGTCGCAGTGAGGATCCATCTGTGCTGGCCACTTGAGGGAGGATGAATCTCTCCAATGAGGTCCAATCCCCACTGTCGAAAAGGTGCTGAAACCACTACAGGTTTCAATGGCAGAGATTTGAGCTGCTGCTTACCTGAGAACTTCTGGCATTTGATGCAATCTCTGATTTCTCTGCAGACGTCAGGGAACAAAGTGGGCCAGTAATACCCTGCCCGGAGGATCTTGTGAGCTGTGGTCTTCCAGAAATGGTGACCTCCGCAGAGACCGCCATGGAAATCAAACATTACCTTTTGGGCTTCTGGTGGGTCCAGGCATCTTAAAAATACCCCTAGAGGGTCTTTCCAGTACAGGACCTGGTCAATGAGGCAATATCTGACAGCTTTGAGCTTCAATGCTCTTGCCTTGCTTTTTTCCATTCCATCAGGAGGCCTCAATTCTTGTAGAAAGTACAAGATATCCTTGTACCAGGGGCATGCTGTCAGTGATAGGGCACCCTGAGAACTCTTGTTGGATGACTCGGCTTGCTTATTGATGAAGTTAATTCCCAAAGCTTTGCAATTGGACTCAACCAACAACCTGGCTAAACCCTGCCCCTTTATCAACTTGGTGGGCTTAATCTCCAGATCAAACTCTAGGATCTTGGCAATCCATTTACCTCTTCTTCCGTCTATGTCAGGCCGTATGAGAATGTCCTTCACAGAGGCCGAAGGAACATACATGATAATCTTTGAGTGCAAGACATAGACTCTGAAAGCTTTGAGGGCTTTCACCAAGGCATAAGCCTGCTTTTCCATGATCTTGTACCGGAGTTCAACATCTCTCAATGCCTTGCTGTAGAAGGCAATAGGTTGCTCTCGCCCTTGATCGTTTTTCTGCAACAAGACTGCTGCTACTGTATCACAAGAAGCAAAAGAATAAATAAGGAAATCTTTAGAATATTCAGGACTGATTAGCACAGGTGCCTCAGTCAACGCCCTCTTTATTTGGACAAAAGATTCCCCGGGTTCAGTAGTCCATTTCACTTCGTTTCCCTTCCTGAGCATGGTCGTGATGTGTTTCACCAACTCAGCAAAATTCGAGATAAATCTCCTCAGAAAATTTATCTTCCCCAAAAAGGCCTGAACTTCCTTCTTAGATCTGGGAAGTGACAGGGTCTGGAGTGCCTCTACCCTGCTAGGGTCAATCCTTACTCCCTCTGCTGATACTATATGGCCTAGCAACTTCCCTTCATTCATTGCAAATAGAGATTTCTTGGGATTTAGGGAAAGGCCAAACCTGCGACACTTTGAAAAAACTTTTCTCAGGTGACAACAATGTTCTTTGTCGGACTTGGAGAAGACTGTTATGTCATCCAGATAGATCACCACAAACTTGTCTTTCTCCTCGATGAAGGCTATGTCCATGGTCCGCTAAAATGTTTCTCCTGCATTCATCAACCCAAAAGGCATTTTGGCATACATGAATGTGCCCCAAGGAGTGGTGAAGGCCGTTTTTTCCCTATCCTCAGGCATGACTGATATTTGATTGTAACCAGAAAAGCCATCAATCATGGATATCCTAGATGCGCCAGTGACCTTTTGCAATATATGTTCCATGTTGGGCAGGGGATAATTGTCCTTCCTGGAGCTCCTATTCAGGTTCTTGAAATCAACACAGAGTCTGATTTCCCCACTTTTCTTTCTTACCGGGACCAAATTGGCCACCCAATTGGAATATCTCAATGGGACAATGATTTGGGCATCTAGCAGCTTCTTCACTTCTTTCTCCATGACAAGTAGCAACATGGGATTTATTTGTCTCAGCTTATGCTTGAATGGCTTAGCCTCTTCTTTCAGTGGGATCTTGTGCTCAATGACTGATGTGTCATACGTCTTGAGGTCTTCGTAGGTCCATGCAAACACATCAACAAACTCCCTCAGCAACTCGATATATTCCGCCCTCTGCTCCTTGGTCAAACTCCTTGACAACTTGACAAACTTAGGCTCCTCTGGTGTGCCTACGTTGCATTCAACTGTGTCAGCCTCATCACCTGAAACTCTACCCTTTACTGCCACATCATTCCCATCAAACAATCTTTCTAACGGGATTAGTCCTCTCGGAATGTAGTTGCTCGGTAGTTGAATAATCTGGTGATCAACAATTTTATTTAAAAACTCCCCAGGGTGATGGCCACTTTCCATGTCAGGATCCTTATCTATGTGCAACGCAGAAAAGTCATCAACGGATTGGAGAAATTTCTCGATTTCCAGATCATCTTCAAATACCTTCCAATGCTTGACATTGTCCGGTACAGAGGGCCTATATTTTATTTCAACATCAGGTTTAACCATAGGCGGTAGGGGGAATTCGAGCAGATTGGCTGAGACAACTAAAGAATCAGCTGAAGTATTTTCTTCCCTTGGTATGAAAGAAATGTTAAAAGCCAAGAAGAAATTATCGACTAGGTCCCATACCTCATTTCTATAATTCTTGAGCCGGGGATTCTTAGCACGATAGGCATTTCTGACCTGCTGGATAATCAACTCAGCATCTCCAAAAATTGCTATTTCTTTAATTCCCATTTCCTTTGCAGCCCTCATACCCAGAACAAGAGCTTCATATTCTGCCACATTGTTGGTGATTTCGAATTCCAGCTTGTATGACAAAGATATGGTCTCTTGACAGGGCGATATGAAAACAACTCCGACACCTGCACCTTTACTGGAGGAAGCTCCATCAAAAAACATCTTCCAAACAGAGGTGGTTGGAGGAGGTATCTCCTGATTTAGAATGAGCTGCTTTCTGATCTGTAAAGAGGCCTCAGGAGTTTCGGTGATCTGTAACACACTAGACCCTAAATCAGTGTCAAGTGCAAATATAGGGTGATTAGTGGGGTTTGCTTCATCACTAACAATATAGGCTAGCTGGGCTTCTCTGTACAGCCTCCGGTGTTCCCCTCCGAAAACTGGAATGGTGGCATATGTGAGATCCATCTGTAACATTCCCCCAAGTCTCTTAATCCAAGATCTTGACAACAACATATCGAACTTAGGGGGGACATTGGCCACTACAATATCCATGACCACACTTTTCATGGGCAGTTGAAACAAGGTCACAACCAGGTCTTTAATAACTCCAAGACATTGAACTCTCCTGGAGTCAAAGGAATAGAGGTCATGGTAGGCTCGGGTGACTTCTAGTCCTAACTCTTCCATGACAACTTTGGGCATGAGGTTGTGAGAGGCCCCTGAATCCATAAGGCAATTATGCAGCACTTTATCATGTATGTTCAGGGAAGTGTAGAAGGGAGGGGATGAATCATCTCTGTCTTCTACCATGGGACCTAGGACAACTGCTGGCCTTTCATCTTGGAGATTTATGGAATCTGTGGGAGGGCATGAGGCTTCAGATTTCAAAAGCTCAGAGAAGCGTTTTTTGAACTCTTCATGTTTGATTAGCTCGGTGAGGGGCACAGGGATTCTGATCTTTTGAATTTCATGCTCGAAATTAAAAGAAGGTGTAGGCTTTGGAATTTCTCTTAGTTCAGGAACATGATTCTGAATAATAGGAGAGGGGGGTTGGGCCTTCTTACCCCTGTGAGCGTCTGCTACTTGATTAACAGGTTTCTCTGTTCTAGTGGACTGCTCAGGAATATCAGGTGCTGCTGTCTTTTTGTCGGACCTCAGGTTGTACCTGCCTCGGCCGCCGCTAGCCTTGTCTCCCTTGCTCAATTCATTCAGCTGACTATCCATGAGAGACTCCTCGTAGGATGCTTGAGTGAGATGAGGAAAAGGAGGAGTATCTTCTAAGCAGTGGATTTCAGGGTCAAGCTCATCTGCTTCTCTTTCTTCCTCATTGGCCACCAAATTGTTCTGAAAAGGGGCCTAAATCCTCTGGTCTTCTCTGTCTCTTCCCCTCTCTCTGTGTATAGTCGGGGGAGCGATATTATTTGGCCTTCTGAAACCTCCTTTGATTTTGGCGCCCTGCGGGCCCTTATACATTTGCTTCCTTTCCACCTTCAGTCTCTCCATCTCTTCAGACAGAAACTTCATCATCTGAGTCATTTCATCCACTTGAGTGTGAGGCAACGATGGGCCAGAAGTTGAGACTTCGGACTTTCCCTTTCTTCTGTCTGCGTCAGCCTTGTTCCTCAGTCTGTCAGCTGCTAATATGTTGGATTCCATCTCTATGGCCGCATCTTGCATCTGAGCTAAGGAGGTGGCTCTTCTTTCTCTCAATAAAAGGCAGAAATCAGGGTCAAATGCACCAGCATAGGAAATTTGGGTAGAGGCTTCTGAGGGCTTTATCTCTGCAGGAATCTTATTATACATCTTATTAAATCTTTTGGAAAAGTCAGAGACAGACTCTCCTTCCATTTTCTTCAGAGACCCAAACTCTGTCATGTAATACATGAAGTCCTTCCTATCTCCCCACTGCCTCAGGAAAACACTATCCAGTGCTTCAATTCCTGCAATAGATCCAGGGGCCAATCCTCTAAACCATTTCCTTACCTCGCCATCCAGGCTCTGGACAAAGACTCTCATCCAGACATATTCATTTTCAATATTTAGGTTGTTTGCATAACTGTAGAAAGTAGCCAAGTGCTCTTCTGCAGTTATGTCCTCTTCTCCAGTGAACTTGGGCATATACTTCAAGTAGTCTCCAGCAGGGAGGGGATTCATAGGATGGGGTAGGATTAAGGGAGCATACCTAGCAGTGACTATGGCATCCATTCTATTCATAGGGGGATTAACACCAGCCATAGGAATATTAGGTGGAGGAGAACTTGGAGGAGAAGGAGTTCGTGAAGGGGCTACTGGGAATGAGTCTCGAAGTGGAGTGGGAAACAAGAGAGGGTTCAAGGAAAAATCTAACGAACTCGAGTCATCCTGAGCTCCTCTTTGTGCAGGAGTGGGGAAATCTTTTGTAATCCCGGGTCTATGCCAAGGAACAACTTCAGAGGAGAGGGGAGTGACAAGGATTTCTCCCTCCAATCCCAGACCAGGAGTGGAAAACTCAGCAGGAACACTCCCAAAATTCAAGAAACGTGAAACCTCTGAAGGAGGTCTATTAAGAAACCGAGGAGGAGAAAAGGGAGTTCTAACAGAAGGAGATGGCGAATTACCTGTTTCGGCGATGGAAACTTCTTCTGCAGAGCTCTTTCCTTTTCTGAGAACCGCCTCTGGGTCAGCCTCAGGTGTAGCTAGAGGCAGCTGTGGATGAGACCGCGTGTGTCTGCCTCTGAAAGCCACAACTAATAGAGTAGGTTCTCCCCAGCGGATTCGTCACAATGGAGTCGCCAGGTGCATAGTAGCGATCTTCAAGTTCTGATATCTGATGCACCTTCAGAATCAGTTGATCGTTGTCGTTCAATCCCGGGGAAAATATTCAACTTCGTCCCCGACAACGACGCCAGAAATGTTAGTGTCGGAAGTCACTCCTGGATTGCTTGCGGGAGCAGAGCCTGACACCCATCAGTTTAATGTCATGATTTGTTTATAAAAGGATGATCAGACGGAAGATAATAAACTCGGAACAGTATCGTCTCAACTCTGAAACTAGGCCAGGCATGCATGGGCGAGTGAGGTCTTAGATAAACTTCAAACAGTGAGTTGTAATAAGGGTGAGTGGGGGGGAATACTTGCATGAGAAGAGTGCAGGGGTCTGTTACGAACATCAAGTTCTTAACAAGCTGTGAGGAGAAACGTCCGAAGGCAAGATCTTCTTACATTCAAACGCAGAAGACCAGAGAAGACAGTAATGCAACAACAAATCTTTTATCATAACATAACTGCAACAATTCATGTGAAACATTCGATCATGAACTCTCTGGTGTGAGACGAAACATAGATGGAAAAGGAAAACTATTTGTCATAAAACAAGAAATCTCAAACACAGATGCACAACCATAGAACTTAGAATGGTCATTAAAACTTTACAGTTGGGAGCTTGGCTCTACCATCGATAGATACAAAAATGGCGAAAACGTCTACATATACTCAGAACAACAATCAACAACAAAATCGAGACGTTGCATTAAACACATTGCGTCTGCATGGCTTCTGACAATCTGCAGCTGCCGTCTCTGAATGATCGTGCAACTACGGCGGACGCAATCGAACTCCTGACAGCTCCGTGGGCGAATCGACGTGCCTTTAATTCGTCGCCGGACTTTCCCATTATGGCGGAGGCGATGTATAACCACCACCAACTACTTCAATAACTACTTCATTGGGATTGAGGATAGCCCGGCCAACTTGGCACTTATGCGATGTGGAAGACTCTTCGCTCTGCCACCTGGATTAGCTGAACGTCCTGATGAATAGGCGTGGAGACCAGTGCGAAGGATGGGGCGCATAATGGGAGTGGTGGCACCAAAACTATGAGGATGTGATAAGAAGTGACGAGGTGTGAGAGAGGCGACAGGGGAAGACACATGGCGGAAGGCAATAAGTGGAGGGGGCAGGAGAAGAGATATAATGGACATGATTTTAGCGGGAGGTTGACGTGGAAGGGAGCGGGACACATGGCAGGCGGTGAATGGATGATGAGATGGGAAAGGGACCACATGGACCAGAAGAGGGGAGAAGGACAGATGTCGGAGGATGAGGGAGGGGCTAAAGAGAGCGAGCCTCATCGCGTCCTTAGGTGGAGGACAGGTAGCAAGAAGACATGAAAAGAAAGGGGGCCCCACGTTGATTAAACATAGAAAGGTAGAGGATGTCCGAATTGCCTGTGCGCCATTGATCTGGGCGTTCCAATCGCAGCCGTCGGAGAGGTGCGTTCTCGATTCCGGACCCCCCCCCTCCGCTTAAAGGTAGAAAGGCAGGGGGGGTCCGAAATCACCCTGCGCGCCATTGATCCGGGCACTTCGATCTCGACCGTTGAAGAGGTGCACCCCCAATTCCGAACCCCCCCCCTCTGCTTAAAGGTAGAAAGGTGGGGGGGGCTCCAGAATCCGATGCGCGCCGTTGATCTGGGCACGCGAAATCCTGCCGTCCAAAACTGATTTCCATTTAAATACGGACGCATTTTCATCCCGAACTTAGGACAAGTGGGTTTTTACCCATTCCTTCGCATTTTACCCCCCTTACCAGAAATATCGCTAACAAACCCTAAGGAGTTTCTTGGAGTGATAACAAATTGGCGCCGTTGTCGGGGAGACGAAATTCAAGCTCTTCTTTCCTGGGATACGACACATAACTGATCTTTGATGATAGACAAATATTAGACATTTTCAGTTGGTTGTAATCATCTATCTGGCGAATCCACAAGTTCATCCTGGCTCCTAAGAGGATCAGTACTAGGGCGAATCCTCAAGAATCACCGATCACACCAGTGTCCAATCCAGAATCAATTCTCAGAAAGGGAAAGACGATTCAAGGTCAAACTTCAAGAGTAGATCCAAAAGGTAATCCTCTTTCCAGTTCTGGAAAATTTACTACAGAAAAATTTGAGTTCTTTTCAGAGAACACTGATGAAAAAACAACTGTCAATACTGTAGAAGAACAAACTCTTTTTGATCAACATAAAAATCGTAGTGATGATAAATTGATAGACTATAATTTGATTGAAAAAACATCTAAGACTTTAGAAAGAAGCCACAATTCTTCTTCCCTTGAGTCTTTCCACTCTCAGCAACAAGAAGACCACTTGAACATTTATACTAGCCTCCTTGTTGTTGAACACCTCCTCCAAGAGATTTCTGCTAAGGGTGAAGAAAATTTGGCTGGATAGCTTGCAAATTTTTACAGAGCCTCTTATCAGACCTCTTTTCCATTAGAAGATTCACCTCTTTCACATTCCTCCAGTGTTGAAGACTCGAAGAAGAAACTATCATTTTCCCCACCTCTGATAATCATGGCTGCACCACGTCCTTTGACTAAGATGCAACAAATCCTAGCTGCTAGGTATGCACCACTCATATTGCCAAACCCAGTAGCAGCCATGCCAACGAGAGACTATCTTAAATATATGCCCAAATTCACAGGTGAAGGCGATGTGTCTGCTGAAGAACATATTGAGGCTTTTTACAGTTATGTTGAGAACCTTAATATCGAGCAAGAAGATGTTTAGACACGAGTCTTTGTCCAAAGCCTGGATGGCCATGCTAGGAAATGGTTCAAAGAACTCCCTGCTGGTTCCATTTCCAGAATCGAGCAATTGGATGAGACATTTCTGAAACATTGGGGTGACAGAAGAGATTTTGTCTACTACATCACAAAATTCGGAAACTTGAGGAAACAAAGTAGTGAGTCAGTATCTGATTTCACTAAGAGGTTTAACCGGATGTATGGCAAAATACCAGCTGAGATAAAACCGTTAGATGCTTCTGCCAAGATCACATATTCTGATGCCTTTGATTCAGATTTTTGTTTGCTTTTGAGAGAAAGGAGGTCACCAACATTATCTCTCATGCAAGATGCTGCCCTTGAGGTAGAATCAAACATTCTAGCCTCTCAGAAGCGGAAATGAGATTCTGATAGGAGAAGACCAAAAAATGAGGCATCATCTTCATCGGATGCTGATCCAAAACTTGATAAAATGGCCAAGATGCTAGAGTCTCTAACCTCTGAGATATCTAAGCTCAAGATCGAAAGTAAACAGCCTGTGAAGGGAAGAGGCACTTATGATTCTGCAGGCAGAAATCCAAATCAAAATCCAAATAACTTCAGAAGAAATAATCAGCCAACTCAGATCCTGCAAAGAGAAAAGAATTCTACTGAAGATCAGAGGATAAAGGTCCCTCTTCAAAATGTTGTGATGGACAAAGACAATGGTGAAGATCAAGAAGATGGAGAAGGTGACATTCATTGTGTTGGAGAAGAGACAGGGAAATCTTATCTAACACAACATGA
>ML793182.1:145915-169591 GCA_009831015.1 Picea engelmannii
TTTTTAAACATGAATTTGTGTTTCAAATGGCTTAGAGGATTCACTTCCTATTAGTTGGAGTTCAATTTTTAAGACATTTTTTGACAACTTTTTATTTTCTCCTCCTTTTCCATTTAAAGCTAAAGTGTGGCACTACGTATAAAATGTATTTCATCATTTTTCTACATTCTAGCTTGAATTCTTAAGCATCTAGCGCTTTTTCATCCATTGTACAATATGTTTTATAATTTCTTCTTGCATTCTCTTGGTTTATAGTCTTCATATCTACCTCAATGGTCATTTTTCTTCTCTTCATTTAAATTCTTAACATCTTTAAATAGTGTTTGATCACAATTTCATAATTTGAGCATTTCTTAGCCTTTTTTTTTTATTTCTTTCTTTGAACTTTCCTTTTTATTCAATATTTATCTTTTTTTTTTCTCTTTCTTAAGCTCTTCACCTTTTTTGTGATTTCTTTCTTTTAACTTTCCTTTTTATTCAATATCTATTTTTTCTTCTCTTTCTTAAGCTCTTGGCTTTCTTTGTAAGCTTTTGATTAAAGCCTTATAACTTGGATGTCTTGATCATATTTTTTTTTGCAATTTCTTTTTTACTCTCCTTTAATTCATAATTTATTTTCTTCATATTTCTCTCTCTTTATTTTCCCTTCATTTTTGTTTTGTTTACCCATTTATTCAATAAAACTTTTTCAAAATCTTCGTAAGTGAAATCCTATCATATGTTACAATCAATGTTACATGTACATATGTCACCTTCACCATCAAATTATTTTCATAACAAGATTTGATTATCAAATTTTCTTTAAAAATACTCAATCATTTACTACTATCAATTCCATCTTTGTCTCCACAAAGCTTTAATGTATCCATACTTTCTTGAGTAGGTATTGATATATGATATCAAGTTACAATTGATGTATCTTACATTTTGATGCATATTTGAAGCTCAAACTTTGTTATAATGCAGTAATGATTTTTGTTCAATTAAATGCTTAAGACTTGCCTAAATCAAATGTTTTATCTGTTAACTTTGTAGCTTGGAAGGTGTCTCATCATAGGTCTAAGTGTCCAAGCTTGTTGGATACAATTAATTAATGCCCAGATCAACTTTTTTATTTTATCCTAAGTTTTGACTTAAAAAAATCATAAAAAATATGTATTTAATTTTTATTGGCTTTTTACTCAAATTTCTAAAGTTTCTGGCTTTGGAAATAATTATTTCACTGAAGTGAAATTTCTGGAGTCTTATAGAAAGTTCATGAAGGGGGGAAACAGAGTAAATAAAAAAGATAAAAGGAGGTTGAGGATACACACTCATTGAGTTGAGAGATAAGAGGGTGCTTAACTGGGGAGGAGGGCAAGTTATCTGCTGAGAGAGAGGGTCGAATTGAGCAGGGCCGTACACAAGAACAAGAGGAGGTCGTACCAGGTTGTAGAACATCCATAAAGGGGTCGAGTTTTCCAGGACGAGCAGCAGTAGAGGCAAGATGAGAATTCAGGGTCATACATGCGAAGTTCATGGATTGTATAGGTCCCTATAGATTGGGATGTACAGGTCGAGTTGAAGGGGCCGTACATACCGAGTTATAGAGGGTCGTATAGGTCATTTTTTTGGGATGAACTAGGGTTGCACAACGACTGAGTTTTTTGGGTCGTACAACACAATTTGGCTTGGTCGTACATCTATAAAAAAGGGCAAATTTGCTATAAGAAATTTTTGAGTTTATTGTTGTTGTAATATTTTCCTCTGAAGCCGCAGTAAAGCCCCTCTTTGCTAGTTTTCCCCACATTGGGGTTTCCAGGGTAAAATTTTTGTTGTGTATGTTTTATGTGCTTGGTTTCAATTTCATTACTTTGTTGTGCATTAGTTAAAAACTCAACTATAATATTTTTGCATAATTTTCATAATTCTAAATCAATAGCGAATTAAAATTCTGGGTAGGAAAAATTATTGGCATTAATATTCTTGTTGTTGTGTTTGATAAGTTTAACATGGTATCAAAGCTTAGCCGCTGAATACAAAAGCCAAGTCAATTTCAGGTGTTTTCAGGAGTAAAATCCAACATAGAGGTTGAACTTCCAAGGAGGGCGTGTGAGATAGGGAAACAATTAAGATGGCTAATGCAAGAGGACATATTAGAGGGTGCTTCTAACTTCAGTCCATGGAGAGAGTACATAGCTCTGGTGTTGGAGGAGCAAAGGTTATGGGAGTTCGTTGAGGGAACCATAGTGCCTCCAGTTGATCCAACACAATTTGTGGCTCATACCAGAAGATATGTGAAGGCACGAAGGATTATCATTGATGGGGTGAAGGACCACATTATTCCTCACCTTTTAGGAAAGAAGACACCCAAGGAGATGTAGGAATCTCTGACCAATTTGTACCAGTCAGCCAACCAAAACAGGAAGATGATGCTCAGAGAGAAACTCAAAAGCACCAAGACGGCCAAGGGAGATTCTGTTGCATCCTACCTCATCAAGTTCACTCAGATCATAGATAAATTGACATCAGTGGGGGACGCCGTGAATGAAACTGAGTTGCTGAGAACAACCTTGAATGGCGTCACCAAGCAATGGGATGTGTTTGTCTAAGGAGTGGTAGCACGGGAGAAACTTCCTCACTAGGAGAGGTTATGGGACAAATTCACGCAGGAGGAGATGTGATTTGGTACCTCGCAGGTTAACCAATTGAAAGTTGAGGATGAGGAGAATCTGGCCCTAGCAAGTAAGGGAAAAACCAGAGCCAATAAGGGCTCAAGTTGGGGTCAAAATTCAAAAGGTGAAAAGAGGAAGGACCTAAGCAAATTGAAATGCTTTGCTTGTCACAAACTAGAACACTTTGCCACCCAGTGCCCAAATAAGAAGAAGGGCATCACAAAGTCACATATACCAGCTTCAACTTCAACAGAAGTTGATAATTTTATAGCCAGATTTGAGAGTGAGTTCTCACTCATTGCATGTCTTTCCAATTCAGCTAGCAGTGGAGTTCAATACATTGACAGTGGTGCCTCCACTCACATTACTGGAGCGTGTGATTACTTCTCCATCCTGAAGGAGGAGGAAATGTACCTCTACATTGAGATGGGAAATAGTGCCAAGTGTCAGGCAACTGGCCATGGGATAGTGACATTTCAGAGGGAGTCTAGGAAGCCAATGATGGTAAAGGACATGTTGTATGTTATGTGGATGACGAAGAACCTGATATCAGTTTCAACCTTGGAGGAAAGGGGCTATGTGGTCTCATTCCAGGATGGGAGAGTGCACGTTTGGCCCAAGGAATCCAAGACAACCAAAGTGATTGGATTCAAGAGAAAGTTGTATATGCTTCATTTTGAGCCATTCTGAGCATTGGTGAGCAACACTAGTGACATGGTAGAGTTGTGGCATAGGAGGATGGCACATTTACATCATGGAGCACTCAAAGTTCTCAAGGAGATAGTTTCATGTAAAATTCCTTGCCCGAGTTATACAATTTTTTCCTCAAAATTTGGTTGGAAGATTTTGCCAAACAGTTCAGTGGCAATTTATGACAGCAATCAGTTTGGTAGTTTGGATGATATAACAAGCAGTTTGTATGTGTTTGTATTACTAGATAATATATATTGATTTAGATATTCTATGAACCCTAAAATAAATGTTAACATGGTCCAAAATTAATGTTGCACTTTATTAGTTCAATGGCTGAGAATACACTTGTAACAATAGCAACAATACACATCAAATATAGAATAGAAGAACATGGGATATAAGCTCTGTAGATGTCCTTCGAAATGCCTATTATCAGGTGGTGGGACAAAATTACATCAACAACAATATTCAATGAGTTGACAGTCCTGTAGAGTAAGATGATTTGCAGCAATGTTATGTAGAATAAATATGGTCTGAAGATGAACCCCCACAAACTCCTTTAATAATATATTTCCAGAATAGGATGGACTCCACCTAGAACCAATGTCAGCTAGTGGGTACTCATGAAACAATTGATAAGTTAATGGACAACAACCCTCCTCATAGCCAACTCAATTTTTGGAAGGAAATACCCAGCCAATCCCACAAAGAATCTGCCCACAATGAGGAATATTGATCTACCAACAAATAAATAGTCTCCTCGCATCAACAACTCAGTACAAGTATGATAGCGCTATCTCCCACAAAGATACATGTCCATATTGTAAAGGAATGCACCCATATTGTAGAGAATAGTGTCATCCACACAAAGATATGTGCCCAGCCTAGTGATAAACTTCTCCTTCGAGTAATATTCGTCCCAAATGATGTAATTCATTCCTGAGATAAAATAAATCTTCTAGCTAAGCAAAAACTCACCCAACACTAAAGGAAAACGAACAACAAGTGTAGGAGCTCTGTCTACAGTAGATAAGCTCGCCCCAGGCCAGAACTCGGGCCTCCAGAAATAAATATGAGTAAGCTTCAAGGAAATGCGGCCTTGGGATGAGATAACTCCACACACACAAGAAATTCGCCCTCAATGGACGAAACTCACCTCACTCAATAACAATCGACTTCTACACATAAAATCCAATATCAAGTGATGGAAGCTTAACCACACTGAAGCATAAGGAAGAAATCAAAGTGATCTCTTCACAAACTAGCTAGGGTGTATCGTTGCAACACTAAAACCAGTGAACAAAGAAGGGTTTCCAAAACCCTAGACTCTTTCCTCAAGAGCTCTCCAAAAATCTATTTTCCAAATGAGCAAAATACAAGAATGGGGGGAGCCTCCTCTTTTCCCCTCTTTTATTTCTTTGTTGAGTTATTTCCCGCTCACCTTACCTTTTTTTTTTTAATTTTCTTTAAAGTCACTTTATGCTTGCACACGTTATAATTTTTAAGTGACTTTATTTTTCCTAAGACCCATGTTCTCCCTTTTCCCTTTTTCACTTTATAAAGTCATTTCCTAAGAAAACTTCTCTGACTTAGCCTATGGGAACCAATTTAGGCTAGCGGAACCATTCCTTACATTTCCTAGGCCAACGGGGACATTACAGTCCTCCTCGCCTGAGATTGCTTGTCCTCAAGCAACTGTAATCCAAGATGTTGCAATATATTCTCTCCTTCCCAAGTAGCGTCCTCGATAGGTAGATTTTCCCATTTGATTAGGTACTCTTTAATGCTCTTGTTCCTTAATTTCCGCTCTCTTGTCTCCAACACCTCCTTCAGAATTAGAATCAACTGCCCCTCCTCATCCAATGGTGGCAGCTCTGTAGAAATGACAACATGTTGTCCCACTGCCTTCTTGAGGCATGAAACATGAAAGACATTATGTATCTGGCACCCCTCTGGAAGCTCTAATTCATAAGCTACCTCCCTGACTCGCCTCGAAATCCTGTAGGGACCATAGAATTGTGGCTTCAATTTCTCTGCCCCTTTCATTTTCAATGATGATTACCTGTATGGTTACAAGTGGAGGTATACCAAGTCTCCCACCTCGAAACTACGCTCCACTCTGTTCTTGTTGGTATACATCTTCTGTTGATTTTGTTCCATTTGCAGGTTATCTTTGAGAGTTCGCAAGATGCCCTGACTCCCCTGAATCCAATCTTTGGCTTTGGGTGCCCAACTGTCCCCAAATACTCGATCCACAAAGGTGATGGCGTCATAACCATACAGATCTTTGAAATGTGTCATCCTGATCGACATGTGATAAGTAGTGTTATATAAATGCTCACCCAAGTGAAACCATTTGATCCACGCCTTTTGTTGCCTCGATACATAATTTCTCAAATACCCCTCGAGCCACTTGCTTACAATTTCGGTTTGTCCATTAGTCTGAGGGTGATAACTGGTATTAGGCGTTAATTTTTTCCCTACGAGTCTGAACAACTCCTTCTAGAAGCCCCCCAAGAATCTACTGTCTCGATCACTGACAATTGTCTTGGGCAGTCCATGCGGTCGAAATACTTCTCTGAAAAACAATTATGCTACTTGCGTTGCAGAGTATTTGGACAATATGGCGAAGAAATGGGCGAATTTAGTAAGCTTGTCAACCACCACGTAAATACAATCCTTCCCTTGAACCAAAGGCAACCCTGTGATAAAATCCATCAAAATGCTTTCCCATTTTTGTTCAGGAATGGGAAGCGGTTGGAACAATCTTGTTGGGTGGGTATGTTCCACCTTGTTTTGCTGATAGATGTGGCATTCCCATACAAACTTCAATACATTAGTCTTGAGAACCTTCCAAGCAAACCTCTCCCATATTTGTCTATAAGTCTTCAGGTATCCTGGATGACATACCAAGGGAGAAGTATCCACTACATGAAGAATTTTGTCCTTGAACTGAGATTCTGGTACTAAATAGATTTGGTCCTTACAATATATGATGTCGTCAATAACCCCGTACCTGTCATCAGAGATCTGACCATCAAGTATCTCACAAGGAAACCTGTTTTTTGAGTATTATACCAATGGAAGTGCCTTCCATTCCACTGAAATATCCATGAGAGAGAGAGAGAGTGGGTATCCTAGATAGGGCGTCAACAACCACATTATTTTTTCCTTTCACATACTCAATTTTAAAATTGTAGGCTTGGATTTTACTGATCTATTTTTGTTGCGCTTGCTCAACTCCTTTTGCTCCATGAGAAATCTCAAGCTATTATGATCAATCTTTACCTTGAACTTGTTCCCCACCAGGTACTGTTGGAATTTGGTCAAAGCATTCATTATGGCCAACATCTCTTTGCCATATATGGAGTAATGTCGCTAATAATCTCGGAGTTTGCATCTCTCAAACTCTATGGGGTGACCTTTTTGCATCAATACAGATCCTATCCCAATTCCCGAAGCATCACACTCCAAGACAAAGGGCTAAGTGAAATCAGGGAGTGCTAAAACAGGGCATGAACTCATCACCTGCTTCATTTTCTTGAATGTCTCCTGGGCCTCCTCTATCCAAACGAAAGCCCCCTTTTTGGTGAGATTGGTCAGTGATGCTGTCAACTATGAGAATCCCTTAACAAATTTCATGTAATAAGTGCAAAGACCAAGGAAGCCCTTTAGTTCTATCACATTCCTAGGAGTTGGCGACTCAATGATCGCCCTGATCTTTTCTTGGTTCACCTCTACCCCATTCTTCCCAATCACACGCCCCAAGTAGAGCATCTATGTCGTACCAAATTCGCACTTGGATTCCTTCGCATACAACTACTGACTCTCTATAATACCAATTACTTCATCCAGGTTTCGCAGATGGTCTTCCCATGTTTTGATGTATATGAGGATGTCGTCAAAGAAGACCAATAAGAACTTCCTCAATTGCTTATTGAACACATGATTCATACATGACTGGAAAGTGGCAGGGGCATTAGTTATCTTGAATGGCATGACCAGAAACTCATAATGCCCATAGTGGCATCTAAAGGATGTTTTAGGTACATCCTGCTCTCGTACCTTGATCTGATGATACCCTGATCAAAGATCAATCTTCGAGAGAAATTTGGCTCCCCTGAGCTCATCCATTAATTCATCGATCTTGGGTATGGGGTATCGATTCTTGATTGTCTTCTTGTTTAGGGCCATGTAGTCAATACACATCCGCAGAGTATTGTCCTTCTTCTTGACTAAGATCACAGAAGAGTTAAATGGGTTGGAACTAGGGCAGATGTGACCCATTTTCAACATTTCTTTAATGGTTTCTTCAATCTCTTCCTTGTAAACTTTAGGGTGTCGATAGGGGTTTGTGATAACTGCTTGGACCCCCTCTTCTAGCTCTATGATATGCTCAAAACCTGTATCAGATGGAATTCCAAGAGGAATGTCACTAAATACTTTATGATGTTTGCAAAGTAGTACCTGTAAGTCCTCTGGAAGCTGTTGCAGATGGTCAGGTGGCTCTCTGTCAGAAATAAAACACTCTACATCCCACTCTATATCACCATGCCTCACAACTGCCTCCATGTTGTGTGATGACACAATCTTTGGTGGGTACTGGTGCACGGCTCGTAGGACCACTTTCTTTCTTTCGGGCCTGTGAACTCCATCTCCACGGTCCTCCGATCAGTAGTGTATCCCCCAATAGAGTAAATTCATTGAACGCCCAACACTACATTGGTGTCCGGTATGTCCACCACAAAGAAATCATGTGTCATTGAGTAGTTTCCCATGGTTATTGTGAGCTTGGGAATCCACTTGGTGCAACTCATCTGGTCGCCTCCTGGTATGACTACTGTCAACCCATCGAATTCCTCTGTCAGAATTCCTCTCCTCTCGACCAAGTTACCGTCAATGAAGTTATGGGGTGCTCCCCCATCGATCAATAGTGTCACCTTGTGCCCCTGTAAGACACCTCTGACCCCGAAGGTATGATACCTCGGAAATCCTGACATCGAGGCCATGAATAGGTCCTTATCCCTAGCCTATGAAGACTCCTCTCTTGATGCTAGATGTCCCTAGTCATGTGCTTGATCCACCTCCTCATCCCCATCACTGTCACTATCAGAGCATACCTCAATGTAATGGGCCTTGCCCATTCTGTCCTTCTTGACGCATATGTGCCCTGGTGGCCATGGCTCCTAACAACTTAAACACAATTTCTTTTTCCTCAATTCTCTCTTGGTCTCTTCATTCAGTTTGGGCTTGCTGGCCCAATCTCTCTAAGGTGGTCCGATTTCCTTAGTCTTCGAGGTAAAAGTGGGTTTGGGAGGAAACCAGATTTTAGGTACTGCATCCTTCATGTCACGAGCCCTGTTGACTGCATCCTATAAAGAGGTAGGCTTGTAGGCCTTGACCCATCCCCGTGGAGGCTCCATTAGCCCCTCAACAAACAACATCACCAAACGACCCTTTGAAATGTCTGGCACCATCACAACGACCCTCTGAAACTCAAATATATAGGCCTCTAGGCTACCTATCTGTTTGAGCTGAGCCAACTCTCTGAAGTGAAGCTCAGGGTCCTTCCTGTCAAATCTCTCGATGAGTCTCTGTGTGAAGTACAGGTAGGAGGTAACCCCAACATGTCCCAAGATGACTAACCCATGGTACCACCACTCATGGACCTCGCCATCCAGGTGCAAGGTGGCCAATTTAATGGCATCTATCTCTGTCATCTAGTGCAACTGGAAGTAAGTGTTGAGCTTCTGCACCCATAATCTAGCGGAGCATTTAGAGCCCCTGTCAAAGTTGGGAATAATGACTTTCTCAATGGTACGCTGCAACTCAAAATTGTGTGTCATGGCCCTCATGGGCCCTCTTGGTTGGTTTCTTCTCTTAATATTACATAACTCCATGAAGGACATGGCTAGTGGAAATCATCTCCTAGTCTCATGTACTCCTCTAAATATGCCCTATAGGGCTCATCCTTCTCAACCTGCATCAATGGACCTGGGACCTGGTTCCCCAAAAATTGAGGCATAGTGAGTCTGGGGGATTTGGTGTACAAGTGGGGGTGGCTCTGAATGGTAGTGCGTGAGTGGTTGCCTTCTCCATTGTTTGAACCCCCACCACCATTATGGTTCTGCTTCATTGTGCCCTCCAACGAATTCTTAGCAAATTGCCCCATGAGGTCCATCATGGCCTTTTTCCCTTGGCCAAGTCATTCAAGATATTGAACAAACTATTGATCTTGGTATCATCTTCTTCCTCCATAGTTGTTTTTCCCTTAGGTTTGATAGATGGTGTTACCTCTCCTATCCGTTCTTCTCTAACCACTTCTTCTTCTTCCCACCCAGGGGGATCTGTTCTTCCCCTACGTCTTTGCTAAGTGATGTTCTGCTTGTCTTCTGGTCTCATAAATATGATTATAAATGCCCCTTAGAGCCCACAACTGTAGAGGAACATGCTCTGATACCATTGTAATATTCCTTGCCTGAGTTATACAATTTTTTCCTCAAAATTTAGTTAGCAGATTTTGTCAAACAATTCAGTGGCAATTAATGACATCAATCAGTTTGGTAGTTTGGATGATATAACAATCCGTTTGTATGCATTTTTATTACCAGAGAATATATACTGATTTAGATATTCTATGAACCCCAAAATAAATGTTAACACAGTCCAACATTATTGCTGCACTTTATTAGTTTAATGGTTGAGAATACACTTGTAACAATAGCAATAATACACATCAAATATAGAATAGAAGAACCTGGGATGTAAGCTCTGTAGATGTCCTTCAAAATGCCTATTATTGGGTGGTGGGACATAATTATATCAGCAACAATATTCAATGAGTTGACAGTCCTGTAGAGTAAGATTATTTGCAGCAGTGTTATGCAGAATAAATCTGGTCTGAAGATGAACCCCCACGAACTCCTTTAATAATATATTTCCAGAATAGGATGGACTCCGCCCATAACCAATGTCAGCTAGTGGGTACTCGCGCAACAACTGATAAGTTAATGGACATCAACCCTCCTGATAGCTAGCTCGATTTCTAGAAGGAAATACCCAACCACTCCCACAATGAGAAATATCGATCCACCAAAAAATAGATAGTCTCCTCACAACAATAACTCAGTACAAGTGTGATAGCGCTATCTCCCACAAAGATGTGTGTCCATATTGTAAAGGAATGCACCCAGATTGTAGAGAATAGTGTCCCCCACACAGAGATATGCACCCAACCTAGTGATAAACTGCTCCTTCGAGTAATATTCATCCCCAATGATGTAACTCGACCTCCCCAGTATTGACACGACCCAACAAGAGGGTAAACTCATTCCTGAGATAAAATAAATCTTCTAGCTAAGCAAAAACTTGCCCAACACCAAAGGAAAATGAACAACAAGTGTAGGAGCTCTGTCTGCAGTAGATAAGCTCTCCCCCATACCAAAATTCGGGCCTCCAGAGATAAATATGAGTAAGATTCAAGGAAATGTGACCCTGGGATGAGATAACTCCACACACACAAGAAACTCGCCCTCAATGGACGAAACCCAACTCACTCAATAGCAATCAACTTCGACACATAAAATCCATTGTCAAGCGATGGAAGCTTAACCACACTGAAGCATAAGGAAGAAATATGAAGTGATCTCTTCATGAACTAGCGTGTATCGTTGCAACACCGAAACCAGTGAACAAAGAAGGGTTTCCAAAACCCTAGACTCTTTCCTCAAGAGCTCTCCAAAAATCTATTTTCCAAATGAGAAAAATGAAAGAATGAGGGGAGCCTCCTCTTTTCCCCTCTTTCATTTCTTCGTTGAGTTATTTCCTGCTCACCTTACCTTTTTTCTTTTAATTTTATTTTAAAGTCACTTTATGCTTGCACACTTTATAATTTTTAAGTGACTTTATTTTTCCTAAGACCCATGTCCCCCTTTTTTCCTTTTTCACTTTCTAAAGTCATTTCCTAGGAAAAAGTTGAGTTCCCTAGTTAACTTCTCTGACTTAGCCTACAGGAACCAATTTAGGCTAGCAGTACCATTCCTTACACTTCCTAGGCCAACGGGGACATTACATGTCAGGCCTTCTAGACTTCAGCACAAAGCATCATGAGGTATGCAAGGGATGTGCTATGGGGAAGTATACCCAGACAACTTTCCCAAACAATGACAACATGACATGAGACATTCTTAATTTGATACACTCAGACGTATGTGAGACCATGTCATCGGTGTCCTTGAGTGGGTACGAGTATTATGTCACCTTCATCGATGACAATTCCAGGAAGGCCTGGATCTATTTCATGAAGACCAATGACGAGGTATTCATTCAGTTCCAAGAGTTCAAAGCTCTTGTGGAGAACCAGACTAGAAGAAAGATCAAGACACTGAGATCCAACAATTGAGGCGAGTACACCTTGAAATCCTTCAAGGATTTCTATGCAGGTGTTGGAATAAAGAGGGAGTTGATTGTTCTGTACAACCCACAACAGAACGGGGTGGTGGAAATGAAGAACAAGACCATAGTTGGGCCTGTAAAAAAAATGTTGTACGATCAGGAACTACCTAAGTTCTTATGGGAAGAGGCTTGCAACACTGCAGTCTACATATAGAACATGAGTCCTCACAGGGTGTTGGGGAGGAAGACTCCAGAGGAGGTATTTATAGGGAAGAAACTGAAGATTGGACACTTTAAGATATTTGGATGCCTAGTCTACTATCACATCTCGTCAGAGAAAAGGATGAAGCTCGATGCCACTGTTGAGAAGGGGAACTTCGTTAGGTACAATGAGACTTTGAAGGCATATCGTATTTACATTCTGGCATTGAGGAAGACAATGGTCGGGAGGGATGTGAATTTTGAGGAGGATAAAGCCCTTAAGAAGGCTCATAGTACTATTCTAGCAGCAACACGAGTTCAAGAGATTGAGACTCAAAAGGAAGAGGAGACACATGTTACATGTACAAATGCTCAGACTTCAGAGCAAGATGATGAGTAGGAGGCTCCCCCAGTTCAGGATACTCCTTCTTCTTCCAGGAGGATGAAGACCAGATGGGTCGAGCAGACCTTGAGAGAGGCATGAGAATACGCGGGTGCTCCTAGGACTTACGTTAGGGAGAGTAGAGTACCACATACATTTTCTGGTTACATGGATTTGATGAGCGAGTTGTTAGAGGCCAAACCTTCCATATTTTAGGAGGCACCACAACAACAGGTGTGGAGAGATGTGATGGTGGAAGAGTATGCTTCCATCATGGAGAATGATGTATGGGAGGTTATGCCCCAGCCAGAGGGGAAATCAGTGATAGGCTCGAAGTGGATCTACAAGATCAAGCATACTACAAATGGAAGTGTGGAGAAGTTCAAATCCCAGTGTGTGGCTAAGGGGTTCTCTCAGAAGGAAGGAATTGATTACGATGAGACTTTCTCCCTAGTATCTAGGTACACTTCAATCAGGGACGTGATCTCTATTGCAGTTGAGATGGGGTGGAAGATCCACCAAATGGATGTGAATACAAACTTCCTTAATGGCATAATTGAGGAGGAGGTGTATATGGAGCAACGAGAGGGTTTTGAGGTGCAGGGGAGGAACTCCCACGTATGAAAATTGAAGAGAACCTTGTATGGGATCAAGTAGGCTCCTAGGGTATGGTACTCGAGGATAGACAACTACTTGCAGGGGATGGGCTTCACCAACAGTGAGGCAGACTCAAACCTCTACTACATCATAGTTGGAGGTGAGCCACTCATTCTTATTTTGTATGTGGATGACCTATTTCTCAGAGGTTCAAAGAGGCTCATAGGAAATTTCAAGAGGGACCCTGCTTTGGAGTATGAGATGAAGGAATTGGGGTCGATGCACTACTTTATGGGGTTAGAGGTGTGGCAGGGAGATGGTCATACTTTCCTTGGACATGGGAAGTATGCAGTGGATATTTTGAAGAGGTTTGGTATGGAGGGTGATAGGCCTATGTCTATGCCCATGGTGACCAACTGAAAGAAGATCGATGCTTCCAAATAAAAGGTAGTGGACCCTACTTTATACACCCTACTTTATACAAGTATTTGATTGGCTCTCTCATGTATCTAGTCAACACTAGACTAGATATATGATTTGCAGTTAAATCACTCAGTCAATTCATGGTTGAACCGAGGAGAGTACACTAGGTGGAAACAAAGCATGTTATGAGGTATCTACGTGGCACAGTTGAGTATGGTTTGAGCTACATCCAGGGAGATGGAGTGAAGTTGATGGGTTATACAGATGCAGACTAGGAAGACAACACAATTGACAGGAAAAGCACTTCAGAGTGTTGTTTCAGCTTGGGGTCAATAGTTGTTTCTTGGTTCAACAGGAAACATAAGTCAGTTGCATTGAGATTTGTTGAGGCAGAGTACATGGCATCCATCTTAGTAGCACATGAGGCCATTTGGATTCAAAGATTCTCATGGGGTTGTTTGGCCAAGAGTTGGAGACTACTATCATACACTGTGACAATCAAAGTTACATCAAGCTCTCTGAAAATCCGATTTTCGATGACATATCGAAACACATTGAGATTAGATTTCACTTCATGAGGGACTGTGTGCAAAAAGGGACAGTGGAGTGATAGTATGTGCCTACATGTGAACATGTTGCAGACATTCTCATGAAGGCCTTAATGAAAGGCAAGTTTGTCTTCTTTAGGGACAAGTTGGGGGTGGTGCAAAAGACCTTCCGCACTAAAAGGGAGTGTTAAATTTGTAGCTTGGAAGGTGTCTCAGCATAGGCCTAAGTGTCTAGGCATGCTGGAGATAATTAATTAATGCCCAAATCAACATTTTTATTTTTATTGGATTTTTACTTAGATTTCTAAAGTTTCTGACTTTGGAAATAATTATTTCACTTAAGTGAAATTTTTGGAGTCTTCTAAAAAGTTAATGAAGGGGGGAAATAGAGTAAATGAAAATGATAAAAGGAGGTTGAGGCAATGGGTGAGGATACACATTCATTGAGCTAAGAGAGAAGAGGGTGCTTTACCTGAGGAAGAGTGTGAGTTATTTGCTGAGAGAGAGGGTATAACTGAGTAGGGCCATACAAAACAACAAGAGGAGGTCGGCTTAGATGCTTACCCTGCTCATGTCTTTGCTACGTGTGCTTCAACAAATGCTATTGAAAGCTATGAATCTGGACCTATAACTACTCGTCGAATATGCTTCCTTAGTTATTGGTGCTGCTCCTTCCTTTGTAGCTCTAGCTAATTATGCCTTAGCCTCTACCAGTGCCTATACCTTTGCCTATGTGACCAATGATGGCGGTGTACGCTACTAATCCTATTGGTGCTACTTATGTTGTTGATGCTGGTGCTATAGATGGATCTATTGTTGCAGGACAAGGCCACACAACATCCAGAAAGGGGTCGAGTTTTCCTAGGTCGAGAAATAACAGAGGTAGGTCGAGAATTCTGGTTCGGATAGGTCCATATAGGTTGGGTCGTACAGGTCGAGTCGAAGGGGTCATATAGGCTGAGTACTAGAGGGTCTTACATGCCATGTTGTTGGGATAAACCAGGACTGTATAGTGGTTGAGTTTGTTGGGTCGTACACCACAATTTGGCTAGGCCAAACAACTACAGAAAAATGGCAAATTTGTTGTAAGAAATTTCCGAGTTTATTGTTGCTGTAATATTTTCCTCTGAAACCATAATAAAGCCACTCTTTGTTTGTTTTCCCCACGCTGAGATTTCTAGGGTAAAATTTTGTTGTGTATGCTTTATGTGCTTGGTTTCAGTTTCATTATTCCATTGTGCATTAGTTTAAAACTCAATTGTAATATTTCTGCATAATTTTCAGAATTCTAAATCAATAGTGAATTAGAATTCTTGGTAGGAATTTTTTTTGGCATTAATATTCAAGTTGTTGGGTTTTATAAGTTTAACATTATCAAACATATATGGTTTTTTTACCAAAAGTTGTTAAATTTCTCAATAAAAATATGGTTTTACCTGACCCTTCACTTGAAATGTGAATATATATATATATATATATTCAACCACAACTTGAAATGTGAATATATATTCAACCACAACTCCAAATGGTCAAATATTTTTAGAGAGTGCTCTCCTTTGATTTCACTCCTAAAGACATTTTTAATCACTTAATTTGGATATTCCAATCAACAATTATGTCTAATATAAGTTGAGTTGTTATTTTTTACCCTAAATTTGTTTGGGTTAGTTTAGACACTGACTTGTGCTGACAATATCTCATAATTATATCGCAAATTTTGTGCCATTTGAACCTATAATAGCATGAAATCCAATGAATCCAATTTTACTCAATTTTGATCCATCTAACATGAGTTATGCCAAATTAATGGAAGCCTATTGTGGTTTTTTACTTCTTCTTTAGAGGTAAAACTTAATGGAAAATCTATACATGCAAAATGTATAGTCATTTGCAATCACATAGTGTTGTTTGGGGTATTTATAGTCAAGCATGCACAAATTTATTAGGCAACAAGAAGTGCACGAATCACATATTATAACATGGTAGAACATTCAGAGTCAAGCACATTATATTGACAAGGATCAAACCATTGATCAATTATTACATTGACCGTCAGCTCTATTGTTCAAGTTAAAATTGCTCACCAAATTTGAAGGAGCTAATGTAATTATCCTTGAGAATATAACCAAGAATTAACGAATGGTTATGAAGGATGATCAACGACCTTGTCAAATATGATCATTGAACTACTTACTTATATATACATATATATAATGCATAACCCTTCATTGTTACACATGAATAACACTTTAGAGAGCGAGTGAAAGTAACGGGTTAATACCAACCTATTGCACTATTGTGTATGTTGATAAAAGATTGTATTGTGTGATCCTTAATTTCTAAAGAAAGCATTGTGAACCATTGGCTTGTGAGTTTTTGTGAGAGGACCTTAGGTCATATGGTTTGATGTTGAATTCATTGAAGGTTGATAGGTAATCCTACATAACTCTATTATAACAAAGTTAAATTTTCTATAGATATGTTGAAGGGTGGAGTTTCATGTGTTATGATGTATTAGAGATATAAGGCTTACTATGTAATAAAGTCACTTTATGACTTTAGAATATGTTAATGTTCATTTTTTGTGTAATCAATTTATCCCACATTCATAAGTGGAAATGATTTGCTTAATGAACAATGACATATAAGGAGGTAAAGTCCTTTGTAATAGATGCACCAATTATTTATTGATAATATCATATGGTGTTATTGTGAGTATTTTTTTTTAGCTTAGTTATGTGACTCAACCCTATCTAGGGTTTCCTCATTTAGTGATCTAACTCATTTTGTAATATAATATCAGATCAGGAAGTCTATCAAGAGTCTCGGGCCTTTGAAAGGCAAGGTTTCCACTCTTGCAACATCAATAGTCTGAGAGCCACTAAGTGCGACAAGTCAATGGTGTTTAGCAACGAGTTCAATCAAATCCAAGTATTTTTTTTAGTTGTGATTTAATGCAAGATCCTTCTTAATTTTCTTAACATAGGCAATAAGGTTTTTATTGCAGTTCTATGGTCGATTTCTCTCAAATTTGCAGTATCTACAACTTTGATTTTGCTAACCTTTCTTTGCATCCATCAATAATTATTTTTTTGCAGTGAAAAAGATCGGATATGATCAGTCATGGAGATGTTAGTTGAAGCCACCATGTCAAGTCACATCAACAATCTAATATCTATCATCAAACAAATTTCAGAAGTCAAGGCAGTGGTTGATGAGGAGGATGCAAAGGCTATTCTCCCGAATAGTTTGTCGCCTAAATACAATAGTGATATATTTACCCCGATTCGTCTACCTTCACAAAGTCGATGAAATGATTGCAACATTTCTAGTAGAAGAAAAAGAACCACTGGAGGTGATAGTCAATCGAAACTTGCATTCTATGCAAGAAACAACCGCAATAGATTAGCAAAAGACAAAGAGGAAATATAATGCCACTATTGCAAGAAGTTGGGCCATACAACTTGGAATTGTAGACAACGATCCAATGGCGTTCTTAAGGGAAAGGTAAAAGATAGACGACGTCTAGTGAGTGTAGCCATGATTGAAGATCCACCAGATGCTTACAACGGTGAAGAATCTACTGAAGAAAAGAGATTTTATGAATTTTAGGAAGCCCCTCTTTGAAGATAGGAAGGGATCAGTTAACAACTCAAAATGGATTGTTTCCCAGTTAGTTTAGAAGTTGTGGATCTAGGGAAAGATCCCTCATTAGTTGGAGAGACATGCATGTGGATTACAACCTACTAGTGAGGTAACATGACATACATGTGGATTGTTGTCCAATAATTGACTTTGGGAGATTCATGATTCAGGAGTTCGGGGAGGTGGAATTCGGGAATTTGGGAATTCAACTTAGTAGCTACACTATTGCGACGATTATGAGGCAGCTTAATGGAGATCAAACTGATCCAGGAGCTATGTGCAAAGAAGAAGATTATAAAGGATGTTATTGATCTTTAGTGTTCATTTTATGTGTTTTACATTCAGTATATGTATTTGGTTTTAGTTTGTTTTAGCATTGTACGCCTTATGGGGTATTAGAGATATAAGACTTACTATCTAATAAAGTCACTCTATGATTTTAGAATATGTTAATGTTCATTTTTTGTGTAAAGCCATATATCCCACATTCATAAGTAGAAATGATTTGCTTAATTAACAATGACATATAAGGAGGTAAACTCCTTTGTAATATATGCACTAGTTATTCATTGATAATATCATATGGTGTTATTGTGAGTATCTTTCTTTGAGTTTAGTTTAGTTTAGTTACACTTTTATAAGTTTGTATGAAATTATTAAAAGTTGTTTGTAAGCATTTAAACATGTTACACTAAGTTTCACGGTGTAGTGTTGACATTCCTATGGCATTGTTTGTTAAATACTAGTGCTTATTGATGTCATCAAAATTATTTGAAAAATAAATGTTTTATGTCATATTAGTTGATCCATTGATATCACTCAAGTAAGTTGACATTCTTCGAGAGGTTGAGAAAGCCTTAAAGTTACATTGGTATTAGAGATAATGAGTTTTGGTGTGTTTATTAAAGTGCATATCGCATGGTAATTCTTTCTCATGAAATTTTGGTCTGTAAGTGAAAAAATTAAGGTGTGCCAAACTTTTCTGCATGATATCATATCCATATTTATTCCTTATAGAGCTTGATTGAACAATAGTTACCTTAACTCTAGAATCTTGGTTACTTTTGTAGTTATTATTACTGAGATCAAGTTTTTGAAGATTGTTGAAGCAAGGGGGAGATGGATTCTTCATTGAGAATTTCTCTTCTTGACGTTAAACAAGATGGGAAGAACTATCCTATTTGATAGTTTATAATCCAAAACATTCTAATGAAAAATAAGTTGAATATTGTGGAGGGAAAGGAGACAACTCCCACTAATGTTGTTGAGTAGGTAAAGTTTCAAGAACGAGGTGAAAATCTGCAATATATTATAATTTATATAGTGGTTGATCACATTGTTCCTAGGATTAGGAATCTTACTAGCTCACACAAAATTTGGATTTCTCTATAGAATTTGTAAAATGCCTCCAACAAAGAAAGGATTAATTAATTTAGGTTGCATTGAAGATTAATGATGGAGAGAGTGTCATTGATCATATGGCATGGATATATAATGTGTGTGATCAAATTAGTACAATCAGTGATAGTGTATATGCTAAGGATCTTGTAGTGCTAACCATTAAAGGTTTGACTAAATCCTTTCAATGTTTTGTAACTAGATTGAACATCAATAGAAAGAGGTAGGATCAACATTGGATGAGCTTGGTAGCATGTTATTACTAGAAGAATAACATATTAACAAATTTAGTCAGAAGAGTTTAGATTAAATTCATCCAATAAAATTATTTAAGAATAAAGGAAAGAAGTCTATGCAAGCTAGTTCTGCACATATAATGCAAGAACCATAGGAAAAAGATGTCAAAGAGAAAACATGCATGATTGTTTCAAGTGTAAGTGAGAACAAGGAAAGAAGCATTCCAATAATGTTTCAAAGAAGAACTCAAAAAGGCATGAAGAGAAAGGTGAGTTAATTACTTTATTAGTAGCCATTGAAATGATCAAGGATGCTTGGTATATAAATTTGGTGTGACGAGATACATGACTAGAAGGAAAGACCAATTTAGTATGCTTCAGCTTGCAACACTAAAGAAAATATAGTTCGATGATGAAAAAACAATGAAAATTGTTGAACATGATATTGTCTTTATTTTGTGGAGCACTGAATATGCATGTGATGTAAACGAGGTTGTCTACATTCCTAGTTTCAAAAATAATTTACTCTCTATAAATCAAATGAATAAGTTAAACTTAGTTGAATTTGATGGAGAACGTCTTATAAAAGATAAGATGAGAAATTATGATTTCACATTGTAAGGTTATGAAGAATACATTTTTTGATTGGATGCTAATAATGGCGAAGAATGCAATATGATAGTAACAATTGATGAAAGAACATTGTGACATATAAGGTATGGACATATAAAATTTCATAGTTTTCATTTGATACATAAGTGTAATATGGTTCATGTGTTACCACAAAAACATAATCCTTCAAAGCTCTATAAAGTTTATGTCATTGGAAATACAATGTGTGAGTAGTTCCTAAGGAAAAGTCATGGCGTGTTAAGTCATTTTCGGAGTTGGTACACGCTCTCTGATGGTGTCCTATGAGTCA
Source organism: Picea engelmannii (assembly GCA_009831015.1). Lineage (NCBI taxonomy): Eukaryota > Viridiplantae > Streptophyta > Pinopsida > Pinales > Pinaceae > Picea > Picea engelmannii. Next base: position 166,009 of record ML793182.1, read on the forward strand.
AACTTCTAAATGGGGCAAGACGCATTTCATCACACACAATGATGATTACAATAAAAAAGTATGGATTTATTTTTTGGCACAAGAATGAAAAGCCTTTGATATTTCTTAAAATTTAAAGTGTTTGCAAAGAAATAAAGTGAAATTTATTTGAAAACACTATGATCTAACAATGGTAAAAGAATATAAGCCAATTGAGTTTGAAAACCAATACAAGGCATATGACATTAAGAGGTAGTCCAAAACTTCTTATACATATAAGAAAAATGGAGTTGAAGAGAGAAAAAATCATGGAATTCAAAATATGGTGTGGTCTATGTTGAAGTATAAAAAAGTAAACTATAAATTTTTAGAATATTGCAACTTTGCAATATATCTTATCAATATGAGTATGAATAGAGCGGTATGGAACATCACACATGAATACAAATGAAGTGGGTGCAAGCCTATAATAACATTTTTTAAGTATATATGGGAGTATGACTTATGTGCACATTCCTTGGGAATAACACAAGTCTAAATTTGTCGATAGAAGGCACAATTGCATGTTATTAGGGTATGATGAATACTTGAATGTATGTCAATTATGGGAATGGAAAGATACCTTACTAACAATTAATGATCTATATACAATTATGCCATTAACATCCACTATCAAGAATTAACCAAGACTATTACACTACTAAAAATTACAAATAACAAAACAAAATAAGAAATGTTGTTATTGGCCACGTTGAGGGGTAACCTCCATATGAGTTCATATAAATAAACATGTCCCATTGATACATATGATGTCTTATTTAAAGAATAAAAGGATGGAAAGATGAAGAACATAGTGAATGTAGGATCAATAATGTAACTCTTATATATCATGGTAAAAAGAAAAGAATATTGGGAAAAATGTAGATAAGGAGAATAAAAGAGATAGCATGGGTAGGTAACTAGTAGATTATAAACTTGTTAGAAAGAACAAAAATATATTTGATTAGGGAAGCATAGATGTGAAGGCATCAAAGGATATGATAGTGTGTATGAATTTATTTTCTAAAATTAGTTGGAAGTCCAAAAAAGATTGAATCCAAATTTGAATCTAAAGGGCTTAGTACAATGTAGAAGTCACCTAGGTGGTTGGTGAAGACACTTCCCGACTCTGAAATGAAACTAGAAAATGCAACTCAAAAGAAGTGTATGCTTGGATAAGCCACCTACAATTAACTTTGAACTTATGGTAATAATAGGTTCAAAAGAACCTTAGACCTTTGAAGAGATAGCTAAGAAGGATGAATGACATAAAGCTATTTAGACTAAGATAAAATCTATTAAGAAGAACCAAACTTAGAGCTTGGTAGAATTTCCTACAAACGAGAAAAATTTTAGGTGTAGATGGATTTGCAAGACGAATTATAAGTTTGTTAGTATAGGCTTTCAAATTCACTATGTTCAGAAACATTTTTTCGATGTTTCAGACCTATGAATTATGAGTTTGGTGGTATCATACAAAAGTAGAAAGTGTAGTTAGGCTATGCAAAAAGGAGGCATTGATTGTGAAGAAACCTTTGCACGAGTAACAAAGATGACTATTATTAGGACATTTGTGTTAGCATTGGCAACATAATATGGATCAATATTTCACAAGATGGATGTCAAAAGTGTTTCTTTGAATGGATGTATTGATGAAGAAGTGTGCATGGAGAAATCACCTGGATTTGTGTAACTCAGAAATGAGAATTTAGTCCATAAATTGCTTAAGGCATTGTATGGACTAAATTACGCTCTAGAGATAAGCACACACAAAACATAGATACATGACCACTTTATAGAAGCTACAATCAAGATAAGTGACTTGGATCTTGATCCAACCATACCTTAAATATGCCAACCATAAGGCTCACATGACTCTATGACCTAATCCATAATCATACTTTAAGGGGATTCTACCCATGAAATAACCTACGAGGGCATGTTGGCTTCAATTAAAACAAACATTTTTATACTCGTCAATTTATATTTGTACAAAGTGATCAGAAATAGGTAGTTAACCATTGTCTTGTAAAAGATCTTTGGTAAAAAAATTTGCACTTTGTTCGATTCCATTATCCTTTATGGTCACTATGGAATGACAAGTGCTTGGGTCATGGGCCATTTGATGCCCTTGCTTCACTAGTGATAAAGGCCAACAACATTAAATATAAAATTAAATTAATGGGGAAAAAACATGTGATCTAAAACATGCAAGAGTAAATATCACTTAACTGCACACTAATAGGATAAAACCATGCAAACCCTTCGAAACCTCAAAGCCACAACCTCCTTCCACAATTCAACCTTATATTCATTCTCATATGCATTAGGCTTCCCAACAACATTTAAATTTACCAAAAAGCACTCAATTTTAATTTGAAAAGAGTTTGGAGATATTGTTGTTCTACTGCTACAAATTAATCAATCAAACAACTTTTAAGATAAATATTCTCTTAATTTTAATATGCAAATACTCCATTAGATGCATATTTCAATCTAGTTTTTAAAAGAGAAAAAGGAACAATAATCTAATACTATAGGACAATGTTATATTTATTATATTACAATGTTAATTTCTTATATGAACCTCTAATAAGCCTCCTCCCAACTTGCAACTTGCAAATGGAGATTGTTTCCCTATTGCTAGTCTCGTAGATAATAGTTACATGTCCATGAAGGTTACAAATGGGGTTTACGAGTACTTTTTGAATCCCACAAATGAGTTTTGTGGGACCTTGGAAGTCTCACAGATGAGGATTATGGGGCATTTGTTAGTCCTACTAAAAGTTACAAATCCTTTTAGCCCCACAAATTGGAGTTGTAAACCCTTTAACATAAAAATTGGGCTTGTGAGGCTTTTAAGAGTCCTATAAATAATAGTTGTGAGGCCTTTACCAATCCCACAATCAAATGTTGTAGAGTCTTTAGGTTCTAAAAATGAGGGTTGTAGAGCTTTTAACTTTTAACTTCTAAATGGGGATTGCAAAGTCTTTACAAGCCATATCTTCAAGGCCTTTATATGTGTCACAAGTAATAATTGCAAATCATTTTGGTCCCACATTGGGTGGTTTGAAAATCTCTAGGCTGCTACAAATGGGGTTGTGAATCTCTTCAACCCCACAATTTTTCTTTTTAGTCTACAACTTTAAAACAAATGGAATGGCAAGGCAACTTCAAAAAGCCATAAATTTGTAGTCATTAACAAACATTTGTCATTCAAGTTAGAAAAAAGAAGCATTCCACTAGAACATATTTCAATCCAAATTTGAAGTTGTTTAGGTATTACAACAAACAAAAATCACTAATTATTTCACAATATTAATTTTGAACATTTTTTTTACTTACATTCAACATATTATAGCATGATTTTGAATTCTCAACAAAAATTAAGAATATCATGCCTCGTTGCAAGTTTAGAATCTCTTGTAAAAAGAGCATTTTTAGATGATCTAAATAATATTAAGATTCATTATGATTATAGGTAAAGTAGAAATTTGAACACTATCTATTACAATTTCAAATCACTTTTCAGCCTTATTACTTTCAAACTATAATATAATCCTTG
>ML793182.1:192309-206307 GCA_009831015.1 Picea engelmannii
AATAGCATGATGTATACTATCCATTCATGGGTGTTGTATATGCATGTGCATTTTCCTTCATGTCCAAATACCTTTATCAATCTTGTGGTCCAAAACCCATGACTAGGGTTGACATCAATGACAACAATCAATCTTCCAACATTTGGGACCATGCAGTTAGAGCCATGGAAAAAGACCCTAGTTGGGCCCCCAGTGTATTGTTGGGGTTCTTGGTCAAGGACCAAGCAATTTGATGATGTCAGTCCCTAGATGTGTTCTAGGGCCCTTGGACGTGTTCCATGGAATCCTTGGTCGGTGCTTGGATTAATCTGTGGTTCTGTACCTTGGTGGATAAGACCCTAGTTGTGATCTAGGGCCCCCAGATGATTTATGGGGTATCCTGGTCGGGGATCGGATAATTTCTTGGTTAAGTACCAAGCTAAAATAATGTGTGACCCTCTTCTCTCCCAGGATGGTCCATGAGACCTAGGAGCAGTTAAAAAGAAGGGCATGATCACATCATTAACCTTCCTCGTATGTTGGGATGATAAAATCTTATAAGTTATATCATGAGACTCATGTGGACATTCTGCCATTAAAGAAGAACTTACCTTGTTGACTTTGTCTTATTGTTTTGAAACTCCCCTTGCTTGAGTTACGTCCCCCTTAATTGTTGTGTGGGTTTTGGTTCGGTTCTTTGCTTCTTCCTAAAGAAAGCTAGACACCTTGATTTTGGATCCCCTCTCAGTGACTTGTTATTTCCTTGTTGGCTTTTATAATTTAACATTTAATATTTTATATTATAAAATATTATTTGTTTAATTATTTAATTATTAGGGTTTAAACCTAACCCTAAAATTAAGTCTAATGAGCTAGCCCTAACCTACCTACCAAAACTAAATTAAAGAGACCTATCCTCACTCAATACACTCACTGTCTCTCCTAGCCAAGTTTTTGGTCTGATGTTTTCTGTGGTCCCTATTGTTCAATTGCTAAGTGGTTGCAGCCCCCTCTATGACAGATTTTCTTGGTGTGTTAAGGTTTGCTACAGCCACAATGGGCTTACCCTAAGGGTCTTTTCAGCCAGCCGTAGGTCTCTCTCTGATCGTTGTTTGAAGTCTCTGGTTGCTATTGCTAGTGTCGTCTTTGTTGTTAGGTGTTTCTCTTGTTGGTGGTCTTGCTGGTATAGCCATGTTTTGTTGGTGACTACCTTGTTGTCTAAATACTTGTTGCCATGTGTGTGCTGCCACATCTTGCATGCTAGCAGCCTAGTATTTCTGGGGCTGTTCTGGAACTGTTGTAACAATCTTTTTGTGGACTGTAAGAGTTAAGGTTGCTTGGGTTTTTCTTTCCAGCCCTAGTTTGAACAGAGCTTTACATTCAACCCTGTTACTTGACAATGGCACGGTTTCTTGTTGGTCAGTTTTTTGGTCCACTACCCTTAAAGGTTCTTCTTGGCAATTTGTTCTAAGGATCATGATGAGATCTACCCTGAGGGTTTGATCAATGATCCCTTAAAGCTTTTTCTGAGCATACATCTAAGAGGATAACAACAACATATAAGGTAATCTTGTTTTTGTTCAGTTAAGGAAATGCTTAAGTAATTGTTCTGTCAATTACTGTTTCATGCTATCATAAATTTTTAATGTCTTGTTGATTATAACATATAGTAGCTAATGTTAGAAATTAAAATTAAAATATTTTTGCTTTAGCTAGCTACTATTTATTTTCCCTTAAATTCTAACATGGTATCAGAGCTTAGGGCATGAAAAGAGCTCATTTGTGGCATACGTTTGAGCCTACGTAGATCCACTATTAAGGGTTTGTTTTATCAGATCAACAGTGAGTTTGTTTTGTATCAGATCTCTTCTGTAATCAGGTTTCAGTATGGCTTCATCTTTAGTCAAAGCAGAATATAGGTTTGAAGGGGCTTCAAACTTCAATGCCTGGAAGGCTAGGGTCTTTAATATCCTAGAAGAAAGTGACTTGGATGAGCTGGTTACCAGGGTGATGGAAGAACCTACTTCAAATGCAGGAAGAGCAACCTATAAGAAGAGGCAGGCCAAAGCCAAGAGGGTCAATTTTGATTTAGTTAAAGACAACACGATGCCTCTTATTGCTCATCTAAGGAAAACAAAGGAATGTTTTGATGTCCTAGCAAATTTGTATGAAAAGAAGGCCCCAAATCAGAAAAAGGACCTTGAAGAAACAACTACGTACATTGAAGATAGGAAAAGATGAAACCATATCTGCCTTCTTTTCCAAAATTTCCCAAACAAGTGACCATCTTGCAGCAATTGGAGTTGCAGTAGATGATGATGACCTTGTACAAACAGTAGTAGATGGTCATCCAGAATCATGGGAGACATTTCTCTCATCAATAAATGGAAGAGAAGTTCAACCCAACTTTGAGAAATTATGGCATGATTGCTTGGAAGAAGAGGGAAGACTTAAAAGTAGAAATGAACCATCAACGGTGAAAGACCATACTCTTTCAACCAAAGCCAAGAAATGGAAGAGGTTTCCTCGGCACAAAGGCAAAGGTAATAAACCTCAAGGTAAATACTCTCATCCTCACTCTCATTTATCTAAAGTAAGATGCTTCAATTGTAACAAGCTAGGTCATTATGCAAAAGATTGTAGGAACCTTCTTTCACAACATAAATGGAAAGGCAGGTTCCATGCTTCAGTTGCAACTGAGGAAGAAGAGCATCAAAGAAAGAGAGCCAGAGTTGTTACTAAAGATCAAGAACAACATAGAGAAAGTTATCTTATTTTATCTCTCTCGGGTGTTGTCACCAAATCAGAAGAAATTTGGTTAGTGGATAGCGGAGCCTCCAAGCACATCACAGGCTTCAAACAAAACCTTGTGAACTACCGAGATAAGAAGTTCAATGTGAAGGTAGAATTGGGTGATGATGGCACTTATGCCATCAAAGGAATTGGATCAACATCTTTTCAGCTTCAGTCGGGTAATGTATTTCATATTGAAGAAATTATTTATGTTCCTGGATTAAAGAAAAATCTTATCTCGGTTGCAGTTCTAGAAAGTAAAGGGTACACATTAGCCTTCTCCAAAGGAAAGGCTCTTATGTGGCCCTCAAATGAAAGTATGAGCTCAACCATGACAATCAGAGCTTAAGAAGGTGGACTTTACAAAGTCACTAGTCAAGTTATTCATGCATTAGCTCATGAGATGATCAACCCCTGCGAACTATGGCACAGAAGGTTTAGACATCTCAACTATAATGTCCTCCCAGGTTTGCAAAAGATGGTAACAGGCATGCCAGTTTTTTTCTTTTGAGCATGATAGTATTTGTAGAGGTTGTGTTCTTGGTAAAAATACAAAGAAAGCTTACTCTCACAGTAATAGAAAAACTAATGATATCTTAGATCTTATTCATTCTGATCTCTGTGGACCTATGACTGCTTCGTCCATGAATGGTTGTATTTATTATGTCATTTTTATTGATGATTGTTCTTGTAAAACTTGGATTTATTTTCTGAAAACTAAAGATGAATCTTTCAGTAAATTTCAGGATTTTAAGAATCTTGTTGAGAATCAGACAGGTAGACATATCAGTGTTTTCATAACAGACAATGGAAAAGAATTTGACTCCCACAAGTATGATGATTTTTGTCGGGCTTCTGGTATTAAGAGGGAGTTGATTGTGCCTTATAATCCCCAGCATAATGGATTTACAGAAAGAAAGAATGGAGTTGCCCTTTAATTCTCTTCTTTGTTTGCTAAAAGCAAGTTAAATCCCAAAAGACAAGCATGAAAACATGTCTTTGCTTTGGAAATGGACACCATGGCTCGGTTTCTAAATTCTCTGACAATGTCAAAGATGTGGAACACATTCTTTTTATGCTCAACACAATTTCCTCATTGTCTAACAATACTCTAGCCTTCAGAGTAAGGGCAAACGAATTTCTTTGAGCATAAAATAGCTCTCGACACCAAAATGTTCAACGTTTTCCTTCTGGGGCTGAGAAGGCATTGGTGGAAGTGTTTCTAAATCCCATTTTCATAAAACAAAGTGCAAGACCAAGGGCAAATCGATTTCTTTGAGCAAAAAATAGCTCTCGACACCCAAATGTTCAATGTTTTCCTTCTGGGGATGAGAACACAATGGTGGAAGCGTTTCTAACTCCCATTTTCATACAACAAAGTGCAAACTACCATTGTTCCATTAAAATGTTGTTCCAACAATGGTAACTTTGCAAATCAATCTCTGACTGTTGTATACTTCTCCTCGGGCCCTCTAGGTCTGCACAACGTTTGAATGATGGGTAAAACTAAGGGTTAATGGCTTCCATGGTTCTGGCTATGGGAAGGCCTATAAAAAATAAGAGAAATGCTAAGAAAACATCCAAAAGAGAAGACAAATGAAGATGCAAGCAAAGAATGATTAAATGGGAAAGAAATGACAACATTCTGCACTAAATAGATGCAATGCTTCATCTCCCAAGCAACGGGAAGCTCACCAAGAACTTGAAATCACTAAGGAAGAATGCTAAGGAGAAAATTGCTAGCTATGGAGAGTGTACAAGCTTGCTAGGTGAGTGATTAGCTTCTGGAGTCATTAATCATTAAGTAAGAGAAATAGAGAGTCAAATCATTGAGGAAGAAGGTGTATAACAACCCAAGGTGAGTGATTTCCCTCTTCGAGACAAATCGTTGACCTCAAGAGGCTAAATGGCCAAATCACTGTCCTTGAAGGTGTGTTGTCCTCTTAGGCCAACGATTTGCCCTTTTCTATCTTAAATTCTCTAAAAAAAATAAATTTTGGGGCTGAGAACACATTGGTGGAAGGGTTTGTAAATCCCTTTTTATGCAACAAAGTGCAAGAGCAAGAACAAATCAATTTCTTTGAGCAGAAAATAGCTCTCAACACCCAAATGTTCAATGTTTTCCTTCTGGGGCTGAGAACACATTGGTGAAAGGGTTTCTAACTTTCATTTTTCATACAACAAAGAGCAAGATACGACCTGGCTAGGTGAGTGATTAGCTTTTGGAGTCTTCAATCACAGAGTAAGAGAATTAGATGATCAAATCATTGACAGTGTGCAACCTTGCTAGGTGAGTGAATTCCCTCTTCGAGACAAATGGTTGACTTCAAGGGGATAAATGGACAAATCACTAACCTTGGAGGCGTGTTGTCCTCTTAGGGCAACGATTTTCCCATTTCTATCTTAAATTCTCTAAAAAAATAAATTTTCAGGTTGAGAACGCATTGGTGGAAAGGTTTCTAAATCCCTTTTTCATACAACAAAGTATAAAGGCAAGGACAAATCGATTTCTTTAAGCATAAAATAGCTCTCAACACCCAAATGTTCAATGTTTTCCTTCTAGGGCTGAGAACGCATTGGTGGAAGGGTTTCTAACTTCCATTTTCATACAACAAAATGCAACATACCATTAATCCATTAAAACAGTGTTCCAACAATGGTAACTCTGCAAATTTATCTCTGAATGTTGTATGTTGCTCCCCAGGCCTTCAAGCTCTACACAATGTTTGAATGATGGCTAAAACTGAGGGTTAATGGCTGCCATGGATCAGGCTATGGGTAGGCCTACAAAACATAAGAGAAATGCTAAGAAAACATCCACAAATGAAGGCAAATGAAGCTCCAGGCAAAGAATGACGAAATGGGAAAGAAATGACAACATTCTGCACTAAATAGATGCAACGCTTCATCTCCCAAGCAATGGGAAGCTAAACAAGAACTTGAAATTGCTAAGGAGAAAATCGCTAGCTATGGGGAGTGTACGACCTTACTAGGTGAATGATTAGCTTTTGGATTCTTTAATCAAAAAGTAAGAGAACTAGAGGATCAAACCATTGAGGAAGAAGGTCTATAGCAACCCGAGGCAAATGATTTCCCTCTTTGAGACAAATGGTTGACCTCAAGAGGCTAAATGGCAAAATTGCTACCTTGGAGGCATGTTGTCCTCTTAGGCCAATGATTTTTCCTTTTTTTATCTTAAATTCTCACACAAAAAAAATTGACTTCCTTCTTTCCCTGGACAAGTCAAATTTTGCCCACCTCAAGAAGCAAGGGGAAAATTGTTTACCTACAGGACCTGGTGGCTCCTATACTAAACAATTTTCCCTCATGAGGCAAATTGTTGGCTTCCCAAGTAAGTGATTTGGCCCAATACTTCGCGACAGTGCCTCTGAGGCCAAGGCAAACCTCCAAAATGGTGTAGAAACTATAGTCTCCTTTTCTCACAACTAAAAACATCCTTGCACAGCTGAAACATTCACTATCCAATGTTGTTGAGTGAATTTGTTTCTTATTTGGCTCATCAGTAATCATAAGGGGTGATTTGGGCTGCAGTGACTTCACAGATTTTGTGCTTTGAAATGAGACTTGAAACTTGATTGGTGGCACCTAACAAGCATCGCAAGCAAGGATAGGGTCACAAACAACCTTCATAGCCTTGACAAATCATTATAATTTAATTAAATTAAGTGCCAGCAAGACCCCTTGGTTTTTGGTCTTCATGAACCCACAACCCTTCTGTCTAACCTTGGATCAACAACCCACTTGTTGTTGAGAGTAGTAAACACCAGGACTTTTCCAACGAGTGGTTGGAAGCACCATTCTGACCTTGTCTTGGCTTCTTTAATGAATTAGAAAATGAAAACTACTTGCTTGTGGAAAAAATTGCAATCAATGTTTGCATAGTTGCAGAGCTCGAAATCGAGTTCCATTGATTGTGTTGGGTGACCCACAAACATCCAAGTAGCACCTCGTCTTTCAAAAACTCAACTTCCAAAAGTGTGCAGAAATTATCTAAGAGGTTAAAGTATGAATTTCACAAAGACAACTTCTTTGCCAAAATCAAAGTTTCTTCGCTCATCTTTCATCCCTACATATGGACTTTGATTCAAATGTTTGGCATTGTCAAGATCTTGATTCATGAATTGGATTTCAATCAGCAAAGGAGGCCTTCGGGCGCCAAATGTACCTATGGGGAAACATATGGTAAAACTGTTGATTTGACCCAAAATTCATCCTCTAGACTTCCAATGACCAAGGATGTATATGTTATGTTTAGACAAAGTTGGAAATCAAACTCATGCATGTGGCTTTGGCCTTTTCCTTGATTTTTTCATTTGAGGCATCATCCTCGACACACTTGATATTGTATTCTAGTGTCAATACTGTGAGTCATGTGACACAACTATGTGAGTTACATGATTATGGTATTTCATTCTTAGAGGCAACCTGGTATCACTACCATATGTTCAAATTTCTTGTTCATCCTTGCTTCATGTCACTTCCATGCACATGAACTGCTTATAGTTTTCTCGCTCGTTAACTAGATACATAGCTCTATACGTAGAATCTTGTGTTACTTGTTGAATGGCTATGATTGATCGGTCTTTCATTGTCACCTATGTAGATGAAGTATGAACACATACACACAAGTCACAAAATCTTACTAAACCCTAAAATCATGTAAGGCGTCACATGCATTATTAAACCAAGACAATCTCACATTTAAAAACTAGTTACACAATCAACAAGCAATAAAGATCAAAACATGTGTAGGATGATGCAAGTGAAGTGATCATCTATGTAAAATAAAGTTTTCATCAAAATGCAATCGATCAAGGTCAATATGCATGATACAAAGCATAAGATTACATTCAATCACAAGGTGAAACAAATCAGTCAACTTGCTTAATCATAATGTGCAACTCAAAATACCATTATCAAAGAGAAGCTAAGTCAATAAAAGTGAGTTTGAAGATGAAGCTCAACATAAACAATTTGAAAAAGAGGGGTTCCCAACTCTGCAAATTGGGCGTTGGTTGAGGCCTCAACAAATGGAGACACACTAAGTGAATCCATTTATCTATGTATGAAGCCTTCAAGATATGAATCTATAAGTAGGAAAACTATAATCTCTCCTCATGGAAATTTAAGTTTTTTTTAAGCGAATCCCCATAAAACGTATTCCTTGCAAGGGAATCAATGATTACTCCAATGAACCCACTTGATTAACTCATCAACTATACCAAAAGAACAAGTGATGAGGTTAATTCTCTTTGAAGCATGAATTGATGATCTCGATTCAAGTCATGATCACAAGGCTTATTTTAATTTGGTGTGAAAGATTTTCCCTGGACATGAATTTAGTATCCTTAGGTATTGCTCCACTGCCTGTGATTATCCATAGCCCTACTGGAGTCACCATGACATCATAGACCTTGCTCAGCTACCAACTAACATCCATAGCCTTGATGGAGGTATCTACATGTCCCCTTAATTAGCTATACTTCCTTTCCCGATCCTTTACCTTTAAAATATTGTGTTAGCTACTGACGGATGGGAAAAGCAACAACTCTTTACAAGATGATGGGGGTGATTGCCTTCTATTAGGATTTATTATTTGCTTTTCCACGCTTGAGTATTATGAGTATCCCCTTATGATTTTCAGCCCTAGACATTTGTCCTTTCACCGTTCACATGACCAACTGACTTTAATGTAGCAAATGGATTCTTCTTGTCATCTGACTTGTCAACTAAAACCAATGTCAAAGTCATCAAAAGGTTAATTGCTTGGAATGTCCGAGGTCCAACTACTACTTTACATTCTTCTTGTACTCTTGATGTTTCTCTTTTTAGTCTACTTTTTCTATATCATAACCCAAAGGTGACATGTGGAGTTTGCTAGGCTTTGACCCTCGTGCGCCAAGTGTTAGTGCATGTGGAAGGCTAAAACAAAAATCTACAGTTAAAAAAGCAAAGAGTCACATTAAGAGTACTAACAAGTTAATCTTCATGTAAATGAAACTAAAAGCATAAAAATAAAAAACAACTTCAAAAGCAAAGCAAGCAAACTAATCTAAGAAAGTGAAATGAAAGCAATACAGGAGACTAGAAGCAAGAAAACAAAACTTGGAATGAAACTACTATGTACAAGCTAGGCACCATGTTGTTTTAACTATTAACCATTCATCAAAATGAGATCAATGTTTCCATCCATATTCTACAATTGATATGTGCCAATACTAATCTTTTCAACCACCTAATAGGGTCTAAGCCAAATTTGTTGGGACTTTGTATGCTTTCCCTTTGGCTTGTTTACTTCGTCCCACTTTAGGAAAAGTTCACTGACCTAAAAGTCTATCACTTGATGTGTGTTTGCCGAACCAATGCTTAACAATCCTTTGGTGAGCTACAAACTTTTGTTTGACTTTCTCTCTTTCCTCTTTCAACTTTGATAGTGTCAATCCAATTTTTACATCACGAAGGAGTGATCACCACTTTTTGCTTGAGATAATTGCAAAGATGACAAAAATATGCTCGTAGGTAAAATTGTCTCTTTGCCATATACGAGAAAGTATGGTGATGTGCCCAACACTATCTTAGAAGTAACTCGATCCATGCATAATACCTTTTCATGTGCATTGTGCCAACTCCAGTGATGGTTTAACCACCATCCTTCTGATAATTCGAATTAAGTTCTTATTTGTTGATTCAACGACACCATTTCCTTGTGGATAATCATTGGCCAAACAGTGTAAGACAATCCATTTCTCCAAAGCAAATTCCATCAAATCTATGGATGAAAAATATGATGCATTATTAAATATTACATCGATGGGACACCAAACCAAACCTCGTGGTGATATGGTGCTCCAATAACCTAATTAATATTGTGTCGTTCATGTTTGTTAGTGGAACAACCTTTGTCCATCAAGTAAAGTAGTCTATGGTAGCTAGCATGCTACTCTGAAGAGTGAGGACTAATCTCACATATGACATCCAATCCCCATTGCTCAAACTATTTGTCAATTGCAATGGGTTGCAAAGGTATTGTTGCTTTATTTTCTTTACTTGCACATGTTTCTCCTATTCAACATTTTCTTATGTGTGCATGCACGTCTTTGAAAAGCATGGCCTTAGTATCTACCTCTTAACACTTTGTGAGAAATGGTATCTCCAGAGAAATGCCCACCTGTTAGACCATCATGCAAATCTTTTAATACTTTCTTTTGAGGCCTCAACTAGCCCCAAGTGCTCAAACTTATTTGGGGGGCGGGCTTTTTTCTTGAATTTTTTAGCTATTCACCTTGTACTTCATTTCATGACCTTTTCCATTTACCTTTTATATTTTATTTAACTATGATGATGTTTGGTTGAAGGGATTTTGGAATCCTTAAATTGCTTCAAGGTTTTAATGGTTTGCTTTGTTTGAAATAGAGCCATCAATGTTCCATTTGGATTTTGGAAGCACCAATGTCAAAAGTGGCCCAATACATTATCAAACTTCCTCTAATTTTTTTCATTTCGAAACTCTAAAAGATCCTCCCCTGATAGTTTATCGAACCATTTCTTATCTTGTGTTCGTGAAAAAATAAAGTTCAATTGGCTCCTATCTTTGTGTATTGGGCCACTTTCCACAATGAAAATGTTAGGTAGCTAGAGAGGTAGTAGTGGGGGCCCAGAGGGCCCATAGTGATAATAGTGGAGGTTATTCAATGTAAGGTGGACTAAGTCCACTATATTATTAAATAAGACTCACTATGGTAACTAGATATAATAAATGGGTAGTTAGATATAATAAATGTAAGAGGGCTTCTTAGAAGGTTATACTTCTAGAAGATTCCTCCTCTAGAATGTTCTTAGGTGATGGTAGCACTATATAAAGGGGTTTAAGCAATGCAATGAGACATGAAGAGAATTATTGTATTGTGAGTTGTAGCTCAATAAGAGGATGCCCCCTCGAAGAGGCAAGTGAACATGAGAGGATCTCTTCCATAATAGGATCCATTGTATGGTGTTGCCCTACCTCAAGGGTTTGATAATAATAAAGTGTGGTTTTTTATATCTTGATCTATGGATCTATTGTGTATTCAGTATTTGTGGTGATTATATTTGTAGATCTATTCAGGTTCTTAACAATTGGTATCAGAGCACTTTCCTTGGTAGACATTGTGGGCAAATATTTTTTATTTTTGCAAACTTTTTTTCGGAGAAGAAAAAAGAGGGTTACGACATTCCAGAAAATTTCGGTATATTTTTGTGCAAAATTTGCAGAAACGGGTTGTAGATCTGAGTTCCTCTCAGAAAAAAACCCAAGTTGAAAAATAAAATCCTTTGAAATGGAGTCCGGGAAGTCAAGATATTGAAGTTTTAAAATCTACAAATTTTCAGGATTTTTTCCACAAACGACGGTGTAATGTTTTTTTTTTTTATTTTTTTTTTTATTTTTATTTATTTATTTATTTCTGTAGCAGCTGGAGACCTAATTTGCCCAAACAAATTACATATATGAGTTCCTCTCGCAATTTCACCTAATTTCAAAAAAAAAATCAGTTGAAATGGAGTCCGGGAAGTGAAGTTATGAGCGTTTTAAATTCAACAATTTTTTCCGGAAAAAACCACGATTTTCTGTCGTAACTTATTGTTCTATTTTTTGGGTTTTTTCGTGACAGTTGCGAGACCGAAGATTTCATAGGGTGCTCAGGTGGCTATTTCCTCTCAAACCCTCAAAGAAATTCTACAAATTACTGAAGCATTCAAATCCCAATTGTATGACACATTGGAAGCCAAATTGGATGACTTTGTAGATGACCTCATAAATGACCTCAATGAAATTCATTGGATAACATGCAGGAGAGATTTCTTATGGCGAACATCAGGGATGAATATAATCAAGAAATATATATTTGGTATGATTTGGAGGCCGATTGCGATGATTGGTATATGAATAGTTGTCATTTCTGAGATGACAATCACTTTCATATTTTATTTGATGACTCTAATACACCTTCTGTAGAGAGCATCAATGTGACAAATCGGGAGCCAATGATTATTACCAATGTCCATCCTGCATATTCTACAGTGGTATTATTCCTTCCAGATTCTGTTACAACCCTTTTCCACTATGTGGATGGATCTTCTTATTTGGATCCACATGACAGGTATCATTATTTGGAACATCATTTTGAGTTGGTTATTGGGTTCCAAAATATTCCACGGGGAGTTCACATGAGCACTTGGACATGGGATCCATATTTACAATGGTGGTTGGACTACTTCAGCATGGTGGCTTTCCTTTTTATATGGGACCTTGGTTCTCCAGTCTTCTTCAACATTATGGTCCACAATTATCCATGGGACCCTCGTATATGGTTGTACATCAAGCGTTGAGGACAATGCGTTCCTAAGGGGGATGGAATGTTATGTAGCTAGAAAGGTAGTAGCGGGGTTCCAGAGGACCCATAGTGATAATAGTGGAGGTCATTTAATATATGAGAATGTGGTCATTCAATGTAAGGTGGACTAAGTCCACTATGTTAATAAAGGCCCACTATGGTAGTTGGATGTAATAAATGTGAAAAGGCTCTCTAGAAGGTTCATAGGAGATAGAGAGAGCTATATAAAGAAGTATAAGAAATGTAATGAAACATAGTGAAGAATATTGTGATTGTAACAAACAAGTGTTGCTTGAGGAGTGCATTCCTTCCTTAAGGAATAATACATGGTGTTACCCTACATCAAGGGTTTTCTATATATTCTTGTGTTCATGTTATGGTGAATGGTTCATGCTATATTCTTGGTCTTATTGAAGTATATTTGCAGATCAGGAGAAAGAGGGACCCATGGAAGCTAGCAAAGAAGATATTGTCGAGTCTGAAGTTGAATCAGAGACAGAGTCTACAGAAGGAAATGAAGAAAAACCACAAGAAGGACACAGTCAGGAAGCTAAGGAGGTCATTGACTCAAAGGCACATAGTGTTGCAGATTTGAAGAAAAAAGAATAGATTCCTATAGTTGTTGTATATCGCCATCCACATCATATAGAGAAACAACAGTGATCAAGGCAATGGCGTGTGCATCAACACATTTATGCACCAGTAGGGAACCAAAAATGAAATCGATCAAGAGGTGCATGGAGTCCTACTAGCACTACGGGAAGAATTCAAGCTATAGAAACAATCCCATGGCAACCCCCACATGATGCAGAGCAAGATCAGGGTGGCAAGGCAACAGATAGACATCATGTTCGACTTCCATTGGAATGGATGGATGGTCGTACTTGGTACTAGTGGGCTACATTGCTTAGTCGGTCATATTGTATGGCTTCTTCTCATGTTTCGAGGACGAAACATGTGAAGGGGGATGGAATGTAGTATACCTAGGGAGGTAATATGGGGTACCTAGGGAGGTACCCAATGGGAATGTAGTTATGTGTTATTAGTGAAAGTCATTTAATATATGAGAATGTGGTCATTCAATGTAAGGTGGACTAGCTCCACTATATTAATAAAGGCCCACTATGGTAGTTGGATGTAATAAATGTAAGAAGACTCTCTAGAAGGTTCCTAGGAGATAGAGAGAGCTATATAAAGAAGTATAAGAAATGTAATGAAACATAGTGAAGAATATTGTGATCGTAACAAGCAAGTGTTGTTTGAGGAGAGCATTCCTTCCTTAAGGAATAACAGATAGTGTTACCCTACCTCAAGGGTTTTCTCTATATTTTTGTGTTCGTGTTATGGTGAATGGTTTATGGTTTATGGTTTATTCTTGGTCTTATTGAAGTATATTTGCAGATCGGGTATAGGTTCTTAACAAGAACCTTCTAAGAAGTCCTCTTACATTTATTATATCTAACTACCCATTTATTATATCTAGCTACCATAGTGGGTCCTATTTAATAATATAGTGGACCTAGTCCACCTTACATTGAATGACCTCCACTATTATCACTATGGGCCCTCTGGGCCCCCACTACTACCTCTCTAACTACCTAACATAAAATTATATCTTTCGAGTGAGATTAATGGTTCATCGAGTCTCTTTTGAAGTTCTTCAAAAGATCAAAACAGTTTGATAGTTCATTGGGCCTGTTATCCCCGATATCTAGGGATAACTAGGAGATCATGTCTCGAGGCCCACATGGTCCTAGACATGGAGTACCGAGAGCAGGAGCGACCTGAGCATGGTCCTGGAGGACCCATCTTCTTTTTCTCAGCCAGACTTGTC
>ML793182.1:206407-263420 GCA_009831015.1 Picea engelmannii
GGGATGTCTCCCTTGGACTTGCCCTCCTAAATAGAAAGAGCCCCCCATCGAGGTGACAGTGGGTGGGGAAGCTCCTGTTACGCCGGTTTCAAGCCCTGACTCAAGCCCTTGGAACTATCCTACAAACCGTGCGATAACAGGGCCATTTATTTTGTTTCAACATGTTATTGTCTTTGAAAGTAGTTCGACAATGTATTAGGCCCATTTCGAAAATGTATATTGCATCTTTTGGAATGGCTCGATGGTTCGTTGGGCTATCTTAACTTTACAGTGGAAACATCTTTTGAATTGGCCAAATATATTAGCGAGCCACTTTAAAACGTTAGAATTGAATATCTTTCAAAATGGGTTGATAGGTCATTGAGCCATTCGTAATCTTCATGAAAACCTTTCCAAATACCTCGATGGTTCATTGAGTCGCTTTGAATGTTCAAAATTTTGCATTAAAGACATTTTGTCACTACGATCTTCGAATTGATGCAGGATATCACTTGTAATCTTCTTGAATGAACCACATATCCACAAATGTTTGAAAGTAAATACAATTGGTAAGATCTCAATGCCTTTTTAAAGGATCAATAACATTCGAAAGAGGCATTTTTTCCTAAGATTTTATGAGAGCAAAAAGTGGGAGTGCATTTGAAGTTACAGGCCATTCGTAATTAGTTTGGCATTTGAGGATTTCTAGTTCCTGCAGATTGTCAGCGCTACCTCTACTTAAAACCGATGGAATCTTCACTAGGTTTGCTAGGTAGGCATGCTTTCCCCTTTTCCGTTTTAATCATTACGAAAATTCCTTGAGCTATCAATTCAACGATGGCATCTTTGTTAGTGTGATAGCAAAAATAAGGGATTATGCCATACTTATGTATTTTGTATTAGAGCTTTCCCTACGACACAGTTTGAAATTATCATCCCTTGCACAAAGTCTACTTTCATTTAAATTCAAATGTGTGCAATGGATTCACATATTCTAGAGGTTGTCATGTTTGAATGAAAGTTCACCATAACCAAATGCTACAATTCGTGGATCATTTGCATAAGCATGTTCCTTTCCTAGAATTGACTTATGCAATTCCCACTTCTTTCAAATGCTTACCCTATGAACCCATTGAAGCACCATCCCTTTCAAGAGTTTAATGATTCATGTAGTAACCTCCCTACAATCAGATTGTTCATAGTTCAATCTGAAACGACACTTTCAAGTTTGCATTAGCTCATATAAATTGACCTAATTAGGTGTGGTGCTTATCAATGCTATCAAAAGAAGATGTTACTCAAGTTAGGGTGAGGCCCTTTTTTTCAAAATTTGAAATGCATAATACAATTTCAAGCCTTGCCAAAGTCTACAATGTCTAGCTTACCCAAACCAAATGGGACTGAAGATGTTCTAATTCCGATTGGGGATTTTTTGAAGCAAACTTTTGATAACCCAGTTAATGTGCTTTGTTGTTGGAAAGAGTGAACTACATGACCTTCTATATGTCTCTTAAGAAACTAAAGTCTAAGAAGCAAAAGAAAGCCAAGAATATCAATGTGGAATGCTCGCCTAAAGAACCAATGCAACATGTCCATTCAGACATTTCCAATCACACAGACATTGAGGGAGCTCATCAAAATAATGGGGATTTTTTTTTCTTAAGGACGAAACAATTGTTCAAGCATCCTTTGATCCAACTCAAGAATAGTGGCATAATGCAATTGTCATGAAAAATATCAGAAGACCTCAATCAAATGATGTGCCCGCTAGACCAAAGGTGGTGCCCTACGTCGAGATGATCCAATGGATCATTGAGCATATAAAAATTTATGCAAGGACATGAATCAACAATAAAGACAAATTCATAGCCTCATTCCAAGCAAGTAACCTCAACACATATTACAAGTTCCTAAGGGTGGAATTGCACATGACTAGTGAAGGGTAGGGGAATTTGCATGCAACAAGGACTATCATGAAATTGTCAACAACATGTATGATGAGAGAGGGAAATTCAGATCTAGGGAGAAGAATATATACCCCACTACAAGTCTAAGAGCACCCTACATGTATACAATTGCCTTAGTATGTAAGATATATGGTGATAAAGGATCCACACATTTTAGAAAGGCTTGGGTTCCTCTTTTGCACACCACAGTGGAGGAAGGAAAAGTTATCAATTGGAATGCCATCCCTTCCCATACACTAATTGATGCAATTGCCAAGGTTAAGTGCCCTACACCATCAACCCAACCAAAATTCTATATATCCTCATACCTTTTGGACATTATATGTGTTGTAAATACATTCCTTGAGATGGGGTGGAGATGGGATGCCAATTGTTTGCTTGTGCAAGGTGATGCCAACCCCCCTTCTCCTTGGGCTGCGCGACCTCCCGGTCAAGAATCTTCAATTCTCGGAGTTGAATTAGCTCTATGAAACCTTAATGGTCTCACTTGTAAATAACGACATGTCTCTTCAGTCTTTCGGTGCAAGTTCTATGACACTCGCGATCTCTCACTTCGCAATATCGGGCAATTAGTGTTCAGGCGCTAGCTCCTCCTCCGTTAGCTCCTTCCTGCATATGACCTCGGGTTATGTCCACACACAATTGCGAGCCACCCTCAATTTTTTAAATCCCGAGCACTTTCCATCCCCGCAATCCTTCGTAATCGTCGATCTCACAATCTCAACAGTGCTTCTGAACGGATGGCGTAGATTTGTCCTTTCCAAATCTACGGATTAGATTTAACCCTTCTAAATCAACGACTATGATTTATTTTGTGATTCAGACTTCGGGAGTTTCAACTTTCAACCTTTGCTTTCCTCCGAAATGCGCGGATTCTTGTTGCGTGTCCTCCTGAATCGGACGGCTATAATTTACTTCGGACTGTCCAACGGTCGACATTTATTTCGGCTCTCCGAGCTCCGAGAGTTTCAAGTCTCAATATGAAAATCTCGAAGTGATTTCTCTGGAGTTCATAATCTATCGCCACGTATTCTTTTGGATTAGACGGTTCAGATCTCTTTCGAGTCTTCGGCGATCTCGCCTCCTATGTATACACAAAGTTTAAAGTTCGTGCACTTTTCCTAAATCCAACGGTCTGAAATAATTCGGCTCCTCTTGGACAGATCTTCACCCTTCACCTTGCCCAACCTTCGCAAATTCTTCTTCTGAAAGATTTCTTCGACACTTAGTCGATTTCTAGTCCTGTGCACTCCTTTCAACCGACCTTTGCACTTTCTTGCGAGAAAAACCAAAGTTATTTCTCCAAGTCAAAGACTTCGCCTACGCACTCCTTGCGCTTAATATGCACACTCTGCATACAAAAGTTCCATGCTATCTCTTCTGAGCTTCGAGTCGAACAACTCTCTCACACGCACTCCTTGCGTTCAATATGCACTCCTTGCATAACTTCCATAAGAGAAACAATTGAAACTTATTCAATTCTTCATAAATTCATCCATTCACCATGAACATCATATATCCACAAAATTCAGAACAACAATAAACTTGTAAACAATATCAACACTATACAATTGGATCAACTTCCTTTGTTCTATTCATTCCAGAAAAAAACATGATTACAGTCATTACAATTAGAAAACTTATCTAAGGACCTAGAGCTTCCTCATTTTTCTTCCTTCTATCTAAGTTCTGTCACCTTCTACTCTAGCGGTTACCTACTCAACTTAATTAAATGCAACCTAATGACTAATAAGGGCAAATATCCTACACCTGTAATATTTTACAGTCGTGTAAGGATTTGCAAGTGCTCTGTCATTTCAAACGGTGGCCCGACTTTACATACAACTAATTTAATTAACGAGAAATTCAAAAAATCTCCACACTGCTACCAAGTTGGTTAAGAGTCGGTTTGGTTGTTTCAATACATGAAGTGTCGAGTTCGCTTCCACCTCCGCTTTTCTTGATTTGATAGTGATGCTCCTGCATCATACTCCTTTGGACAAAATATTCATGGACTCTTGTCCATGAGCTCTTGCACTATTTTGCCATACTTCAAAATATCAAGTTCAGTTACCCAATTTGAATCTTCCACTGGGTGATCCTTCCACTTCACTAAATATTCAGTGTGCATCTTTCCTCTGGTTTTCCTTCCAACTCCCTGTTCCAAAATTTTCTCCATCTGAGGTTTTTCTACTGTGGGCATATGTTCTTCCCACTGAATCTCTTCATGATCATGTGATTCTCCTGCGTCATCTCTGTTATAAGGATACAAGTCTGCAATGTTGAATATCGATGATATCCCAACTGTAAAAGTTTCTACTATTATTAGGTTACTTTCAATTTACTAGATAACAATAGCATAGATAGGATCACTGGGAGAAACACAATCACAAGAGTACACAAGCATTTATCCTGGGAAACCCTCAAGGGGAAGAAAACCCAGCAAAACTTCCTTAATATAGATAGCCAATTCAATGCCAAGACAATGAACCAAGAAATACACAAATTCCTCTCCTAGAGATGCGCCTCTCTCTCTTCCTTCTTCTCCAACTACAACTCCAAACTTGCGCTCTGATGAACAAGTGAGTGTATGTCCAAATGAGGCGTTGGCCTCTCTTATTTATACAATCTGGCAAGTGTTGAACAAGTGTCTTTTCATTGGCAAGGCCGACTTCTCATTCTGGGTGGTTATAACCACTTTAATATATTTTGGCTGGGCCGACTTCTCATTCTAGGTGGTTATAACCACTTTAATATATTTTGGGGCCATCTTTTCATTTAGCCTATTACAATTAGGGTTTGACCAATCCACAAAAGGGGATTTGGTCAATTACAATGCCCGATATGATCAATCCACAAAAGGGGATTGATCTAATCAATAATAAATATATTTTATCTTTATCCACAAAACGGGATAAGAATATTCTTTGCAGTTACACAATATTTTAACACTCCCTCTTAACAAGAAGGATATTCTTTATCTTTTGACAGGTCACCGGATGTCAAAATCAACTAGGCAGCAGCATCCACTAGATAACATCATCAACTGGGTAACATCAACAACTTGATAACATGAGGCATCAATATAATCCACTTGGTCATCTGGCATCATGATCACTGACTGGCATATCTATAAATCATTGGAAGTTTTGTTCTCTTTATCTTCTCGTAGAAGATACTCTTTCTTTCTTTCGTCTTCACGCAAAAGATACTTCTTTCTTATCTTCACACAGAAGATATCTTATCTTCACACATAAGATGTCTTATTTTCACACAGAAGATATTCTATGAGTTTTTCCATTCATTTTATGTTCTCCCTTCTCTTGTAGTCATCTATCTCACCCATCCATTGGGGAGGACTACTACCATAACTTCACTCCTAGTCATCCCACATGAACTAGAGAAGCCAAGATGCTAGCCTGGGCAAGACTAGACTCCCTTTCCATGATCCACACAGGATCACGACACAAACCTCAAGAGCCAACTAACCATTCCACGTGGTCAAGGTTTGTGTTCCAGGCTACTCCATCCTTGGACAGAGGAGAGTATCTGTCCACTGCCCCTTGGAGAAACATCCACATTCCTCTCTATGAGGGTGGTCACGCCCCTCTCTACGAGGGTATTCTAGCATGTCCCTAGAGCATCCAAAACTCAACACTTGGACAGAGGCCAACTTTGGCAAATTTCTCATCCCCCTTCTCTACAAAGGTCTCTTCTCTTTCTCCTTCTCTATGAAGGTCTACCTGTGGGATTGCTCATTCCTTCTCTACAAAGGTCTCTTCCTTCTCTACGAAGGTCTAGCTATGGGATCCAAAAAAATCTCTTGTGGTCCAAAATCTTTCAATGGTATAATATCATGATACCCATCTGTTGGGCACCATCCATCCACTGGATAACTTTCATCTTGATCAAAATATCTGGGCACCATCCATCTGCTTTCCTAACTGCATCAAATCACAATCTTCTATTTCGAACTCGGAGACATAGCTCCCTCTTGCACCAAACAGAGAGTTTCTAATCATCATCCTTGAAGTTCTCTTCTGTAATATCCTGGGTGCCTTCTTGAGTTTGCATATTTCTTTCTTTCTATCTTCATACTGGATCAACCTGCTCCCTCTGCATCTATAAGAACGGTATTGGAGCAACCTGTAGTTACCTGCATCTCATTCACTATATATGAGTATCCATCTTTTTCTTCATCTTGAATATTTCTGCTCTGCATCTTTAGGAGCCTCCTGCTCCTATATAAATACTGGATATTGTCTGGTCTTTACTGATTGTCACCATATCATATGTCCTTCTCATGTTGTCTAACTTCTGCAAGTCACGGCATAAGTTATTTCTTCTGAGACTTGTAAACTTACTTACAATATGCTTTCTTTGTCACTCTCATGAGTGATCATACATGAAATAAATATTTTATCTCTTTCTTCATCCTCTTCTTTGATACTTCCTTCGTAAGTCTGCATAGACACTGAAATAAAATGAGGTTAATTAACATTCTCACAAAAAACTAACTTGTAATGATAAAGTATTAAAGTAAACAAGATACTAAAAAATAAACATGAATACTTATCTTTCGTTTTTGTGTGGGGAGGCTCCACGGACTCCACCATTTGCTATCTTTCTTCGGATCAAGTATCTTCAACTTAAAGTACATAATCCTTAATTTCTGCTAAAGCTTTCTTTGAGGGAGGAGATTCCTCTTCCTTTGCCACATGTGCTTGATGCTTTCTTTTCCCTTTTCCTTGAGGACAGTCATAGGAAAAGTGTCCCAACTTTTCACTGTTGTAGCATCTGATCTTTGAAACATCTTTCTTCTTATCAGGAACTCTTACGGAGTTAGCTTCTTTATTGTTCTTCATGAAGGAACTTCTTTTGTTCTTTTGAGCTGTAAGAGCTTCCTCTTCATCAACAATTAATCTCTTATGTTGGTCTGCAAGTCTAGATTCTTCGTGTGTGCAATCTACCCATAACTTATCAAACTTGGGTAACTTGCTTCTTGCACACACTCCTTGTACAAAAGGAATCCAAAATGTTGGAAACCCGTTTAGGGTTGTGGTTAGAAGCTCTTTGTCACTAATGACATCTCCAATAGCTGCAAGCTGATCTCTGATCTGAGAAACCTCGTAATATAGGATGTGACAGATTCTGAGTTTTCCATTTTCATATTACGAAGTTGATTCCTTAAGGAAAGATTCCGGCTAATGTATTTGCTTACATATAACCTGTTGAGTGCTTTATACATTTGCCTTGATGTTTGTAGTTAAGAAATATGAGGGATCAAGTGATCCTTTACTGAATCTGACACAATTCTTTTTGCTTTCTTTTCATTCTTCTTATGCTTGGTCTTTTTCTCTTCTTCATCTGGTTCTGGTACACCCATTGTAACATGTTCTAGGAGATCATTCTCGTCTAGAATCATCTGCAACCTATGCTTCCAAGATCTAAAGTTTCTAGATCCTTCCAGCCTATCTTCTACCCTCATGCCGGTAGCCATTCTTTCTTGCAGTAGAAACCCTAGCCCTCCGGGCCATAGAAATAATAAAAAAATCAAATTTCTTGGACCGGAAAACTAAACTCACCAAAAGATGCGCTGGATTGAGGTGAGTATGCTGGTACAGTTAGATTTCTGAAAATCCAAATTTTGACCCTTGAAACCGGACCAACGGATTTCTAGACTGGTGCTTCTGGTACTTCTGGTACTCTGGTACTTCTGGTTTTCTAGTACTTCTGGTACTTCTGGTACTCTGGTACTTCTGGTTTTCTGGTACTTTGTGAGAACTAGGGTTTCACTTTCTGAGAGATCTAGCCACTGAAAAGGTGCGCTGAATATGCCAAAGTGTTCCTTGAGGTAGAGCGCACCTTTTTAGATGGTTTTGAGGCTGAAAACCTTCTTTAATAAAAGCCCTAATTTTCATGTACGACAAAAGTGACGCTTTTCTTTTTCCTGTGAAAGATGCTCTCTTAAGCTTAGCTCTGATACCATGTTAAAGTTTCTACTATTATTAGGTTACTTTCAATTTACTAGATAACAATAGCATAGATATGATCACTGAGAGAAACATAATCACAAGAGTACACAAGCATGTATCCTGGGAAACCCTCAAGGGGAAGAAACCCCAGCAAAACTTCCTTAATATAGATAGCCAATACAATGCCAAGACAATGAACCAAGCAAAACAAAAATTCCTGTCCCAGAGATGCACCTCTCTCTCTCTTCCTTCTTCTCCAACTGCAGCTCCAAACTTGCACTCTGATGAACAAGTGAGTGTATGTCCAAATGAGGCGTTGGCCTCTCTTATTTATACAATCTGGCAAGTGTTGAACAAGTGTCTTTTCACTGGCAGGGCCGACTTCTCATTCTGGGTGGTGATAACCACTTTAATATATTCTGGCTGGGCCGACTTCTCATTCTGGGTGGTTATAACCACTTTAATATATTATGGGGTCGTCTTTTCATTTAGCCTATTACAAATAGGGTTTGACCAATCCGCAAAAGGGGATTTGGTCAATTAAAATGCCCGACATGATCAATCCACAAAAGGGGATTTAGTCAATTAAAATGCCCGACATGATCAATCCACAAAAGGGGATTGATCTAATCAATAATAAATATATTTTATCTTTATCCACAAAAGGGGATAAGAATATTCTTTGCAGTTACACAATATTTTAACACCAACATTGTCTGGCAACTAGATCTCATAAGCATTTGTTGCAAATTTTCTAAGGATCTTGCATTGTCCTATCTTCTTCATCTTCAACTTATTATATGTTTCTCTTGGAAACCTTTCCTTCCTCAAATGAGTTAAAACTTCATCTCCCACTTCAAATTGAACTCCCCTTCTTTTCTGATCAACTCTGTCCTTATACTTTTGATTACTAACATGTATCTGCCTCCTAACTTGATCATGAAGTCTTTGCATTTCTGTAGCAAAATCTTCTGCTCCAGTGCTCTTGAATTCATCTTGTTTCAACTCTCTCAATTCTGCAACCCTCTTGGTTGTCTTCCATATACTATCTCAAATGGACTTTTTCTAGGGCTCCTATTAATTGAATTGTTAAATGCAAATTCTGTCTGTGCTAGAATCTGATCCCACCGACGACCTTGTTCAGTGACTAAACTCTTTAACAAATTTCCCAGACTCATGTTCACCACTTCGGTCTGCCCATCTGTCTGAGGGTGATATATTGAACTAAAAGATAAATTGGTTCCCAGCCTCTTCCATAGAGTCCTCCAAAAGTGTCCTACAAACTTAGTGTCCTTGTCTGAAACTATACTTCTGGGCAATCCATGTAACCTCACAACTTCTCTGAAAAACACATTGGCTATGTGTGTAACATCATTTGTCTTCTGGCATGGTATGAAATGTGCCATTTTAGAAAATCTATCTACCACAATAAATATGGAATCTCTTCCTTTCTGGGTTCTAGGTAATCCCAATACAAAATCCATACTAATTTCATCCCAAGGCCTTTCTGGAATAGGCAATGGCTGATACAAACCAATATTTTGTCTCTTCCCTTTTGCATGTTGACAAATCTTACATCGATCTACAAATTTCTTCACATTTGCCCTCATACTTAGCCAATAATACAAACTACGCAACTGTGCAAATGTTTTGTCATGACCAAAATGTTTTGTTAGACCTCCACTATGTTTTTCTTTTAATAAATTATCTCTCATTGAACATCTTGGTATGCACAATTGGCTTCCTTTGGACAACAATCCATCTTGGATTAAATATTCTGCCCATAAACTGTTATCCCTCAACAAAGGATTTTCATATGCTTCATAAGTATCCTTAAAATCTGGATCTTCCCGATACATTTCCTTAAGGTGCTCAAACCCTAAGGTCTTCACTTGGAATTCTTCTATAACCAAACTCCTCCTGCTCAAAGCATATGCAACTTTATTCGCACTTCCAGAAATATGTTTAATGAAAAAAGTAAAATTCTGCATGAATTCTACCCACTTAGCATGCCTCTGATTCAACTTCTCTTGCCTAGTAATAAATTGCAAAGCTTGATTATCACTATACAAGACAAACTCTTTTGGAATTAAATAATGTCTCCATTTATTCAAAGCTTGAATCACTGCATAAAACTCATTATCATGCGTAGAATATTTCTCCTTAGTGACATTCAACTTTTCTCTAAAATAAGCAACTAGCCTATTATCTTGACTCAAAACTGCTCCAATGGCTATTCCACTTGCATCACACCTCACCTGAAATGTTTTTCCAAAATCTGGTAAAACCAGAATTGGTTGTTCTGTTATCTTCTTTTTCAACACTCTGTGAAGCTTTTCTCAACCTCCTCTGTCCAATTAAAAGACTTATGTTTCTTTTTCACAGTGTCCATTATGGGTGCACATATACCACTAAAATTTATGATAAACTTTCTATAAAAACTTGTCAATCCATGAAAACTTCTCACCTCAAATATACTTCTTGGTGATGGCCATTCTTTGATTGCTCTCACCTTCTCTGGATCCGTCTTCAATTCATTTGAAAAGATCACAAAACCCAAATATATGAGTTATGTCTTCATAAAAGAACTTTTCTTCAAGTTTATTAACAACTTTTTTTGTTGCAATCTTCTCATCACTAATGTCAAGTGCTTTAAATGTTCTTCCTCTGTTTTGCTGAAAACTAATATATCATCCAGATATACAATGACAAATTTACCTATGAAGTCTTTCAATACCTCATTCATCAACCTCATAAATGTACTTGGAGCATTTGTCAATCCAAATGGCATGACTAGCCATTCAAACAAACCTTCATTTGTCTTGAATGTTGTCTTCCATTCATTTCCTGCTCTCATTCTTATCTGATGATATCCACTCTTCAAGTCTATTTTTGAAAAATAGCTTGCTCCTCTCAAACAATCCATCAAATCATTCATCCTGGGTAAAGGGAACCTATACTTGATGGTAATCTTATTGATGGCTCTGGAATCTGTACACATTCTCCATCCTCCATCCTTCTTTGGACTTGATACAGTTGCCACTGCACATGGGCTCCCTGACTAAACCTTTATTCAACAACTCCTGAACTTGCTTCTTAACCTCTTCATTCTCTCGAGGTGTCAACCTATACGCTGCTTTGTTTGGCAAATTGGCTCTTGGAATCAAGCCAATATGGTGGCTAATACTCCTAATGGGTGGTAATGAGTGAGGCAACTCATCCACTACTATGTCAGCAAAATTCTCTAACAATTCTTGGATTTCTTCAGGTAAATCATTCATGGAAGTATTGGTAAGGATAACTCTCGGCTTCCTCACTACAATAAATTGCATTTCTTGATCTTTCTTGATTTCCTTCAAGAGTTCCTTCCCACTCATGATAAGCATTTTTGTGTTGGCTTCTTCCTTTTCTTTCTTCTCTTCTATTGGCAGTAACATGTGGGTTCTACCATTTTTTTCCAGAGTATAAGTATTTTTCCTCCCATCATGAATGACATTCCTATCAAACTGCCATGGTCTCCCCAACAAAATATGACAAACATCCATGGGAATTACATCGCACAGAATCTCATCTTTATAGCCTCCTATTTTAAATTCAACTTTGCATTGTTGACTTACCATTACTTGATGTCCTTTCTGCAACCACGAAACTTTATATGGACTTGGGTGTGCAGTTGTCTCCAGCTCCAGTTTCTCCACCATTTCTGTAGATACTAAATTATCAGTGCGCCCACTGTCTATAATCATCTTGCAAATTTTGTCCTTTGTTTTACAAACAGTCTTGAACAACTTCGTTCGCTGAACTGAATCTTCTATTTCTTTCTTTGGCTTTAGAAGAACTTTCCTCATCATAAGGTTTTGTCCTCCTTCTGCTGCCTCTGCTTCCACATTCTTCTGGGCCTCAGAAATGTGTACTTCTCCTCCTCCTTTCTTCCTCTCGGGGCATTCCCAAGACATGTGTCATGTCTTTCCACAGGCATAACATTTAACTCCACCTCCTCTACCTCTTCCTCTTCCTTGAGGAAAATAATTTCTCCCACAAAACAGTCTTCTTTGGGAACTTCCTCCCCTTTCAAGGTGACCATATGATTTCTCATTCTCATCCTTAGTTTTAAGTGCCTTATCATAGACAATCCCCTTACCTCTATTTATGCCTCTACTTTTGTTTCGTTGATTCTGATTCCTGACCAACTTTTCCTCTACCTTCAGTGCAATTTGATAATCATCTTCCACTGTCCTTACAGTCATCATGCTAATATCATCCTGGATTTCATACCTCAAGCCATTTATATACCTAGCAATTTTTTCAACGTCCTTCTCTCTTTGTCCAGTCCTAATATTCAGCCTATAGAATTCCTCTGTATACTCTTTCACTGTCATACCCCTCTATCTCAAGTTCTGCAACTTCTTGAATAGATTTATCTGGTAATCCTTAGGTATGAATTTAGCCTTCAGTTTGGCTACCATCCTATCCCAATTTTTTATCTTTTGTTTGCCTTTGTTCCTTCTCTCTGCCTGCAGTTCATCCCACCATAGTGTTGCATGTCCTTTTAATCTGGTGACAGCATGTCTCACCTTCCTTCCTTCATCGACATCTTCATAGTCGAAATACTTATCCATGGACCTTATCCAGTCCAATAGCTCTTCGGCATCCAAATTACCTTCATACATTAGGACGTTCATCTTTGCTCTAGCTCCCAACTTCACAACAGCTTTCAATAAGCATTCTTCAGCCGCATCTTTCCCTGTAGCTTCTTCAACTTCTACTTCTTCGCTTTCTGCATCACTGATGTCTTCAACGGCAGATGTTCTCCTGTGCATTGCTTCCATCCCTTCCAACCTTGCGCGAAGTTCTCTCACTTCCATTCCTACAACACGGTTTACTATAAGTGGATCTACGCGTATCCTTGGCGGCATTATTTCAACTGCTCCTAACACACAGAATACAACTTCAAGTTTTTTTTCAGGCTCTGATACCACTTCATGCCAACTCCCCTTATCCTTGGTTTGCGCGATCTCTCGGTCAAGGATCTTCAATTCTCGGAGCTAAAATAGCTCTCTGAAACCTTAATGGTCTCGCTTGTAAATAACCACGGGTCTCTTCAGTCTTTCAGTGCAAGTTCTATGACACTTGCAATCTCTCCCTTCACAATACCAGGCGATTAGTGTTCAGGGGCTAGCTCCTCCTCCGTTAGCTCCTTCCCGCATATGACCTCGGGTTATGTCCACACACACTTGCGGGCCACTCTCAAGTTTTTAAATCTCGAGCACTTTCCATCCTCGCAATCCTTCGTAATCGTCGATCTCACAATCTTGACAGTGCTTCTGAACGGATGACTCAGATCTGTCCTTTCCAAATCTACGGATCAGATTTAACCCTTCTAAATCAACGACTGTGATTTATTTCGTGATTCGAACTTCGGGAGTTTCGACTTTCAACCTTGCTTTCCTCCGAAATGCATGGATTCTTGTCGTGTGTCCTCCTGAATCGAATGACTATAATTTACTTCGGACTATCCAACGGTCGACATTTATTTCGGCCCTCCGGCTCTCCGGGCTTTGGGAGTTTCAAGTCTCAATCTGAAAATCTCAAAGTGATTTCTCCGAAGTTCATAATCTATCGCCACGTATCCTTTTGTATTAGACGGTTCAGATCTCCTTCGAGTCTTTGACGATCTCTCCTCCTATGTATACACAGAGTTTAAAGTCCATGCACTTTTCCTAAATCCAATGGTCTGAAATAATTCGGCTCCTCTTGGAAGATCTTCACCCTTCACCTTGCCCAACCTTCCCAAATTCTTCTTCTGAAAGATTTCTTCGACACTTAGTAGATTTCTGGTCCTATGCACTCCTTGCAACCGACCTTTGCACTTTCTTGCGAGAAAAACCCGAGTTATTTCTCCAAGTCAAAGACTTCGCCTACGGACTCCTTACACTTAATATGCACACTCTGCATACAAAAGTTTCATGCTATCTCTTCTTCAAGTCGAACAAGACTCTTCTGCATGCACTCCTTGCGTTCAATATGCACTCCTTGCATAACTTACAGAAGAGAAACAATTGAAACATGTGGCGACGATCTCCTACTCATCCCAGACATATTTGGCAGTTTCTTATTTCTTAGGGCCAGACCTCTATTTTTAACAGTTTCTATTTATAGAAAGGATGGCCACCTCCAAAGGTGACAAGTGGTAGGGTCAGATTTCGACAAATGGCAGTATGACAATGTGACATGTGGCAGTTGGATGGCTTAATTATTGAAGAGGGGCACATTTTTCGAGGTATTAAGCAAGTAAATAATTGAGGGGACGTGTGAGTGAGGTGCCACATGTCTATTTGGGCATGATTGGGCTAATTAGAGCTTAAATCACTTATCCTTCACATTCAACTCATTCTTTATTTCACTTAACTCATCTAATCTCTTCTCATGTGCCTTTTCTCCCTATTTTTCCTCTTATGCACACTTCCCCATGCATATCCCATTAATGCATGGTTATTTCACTCGCCATATCTTTCACTTTCCATTTTCCCTAATTTCTAGCATCCCCCTTTTTCCTATTTTCTAGCATTAATTTGCCTACCTATTGTTACACATTATTTTGGTCACTCTGGTGGTGTCTCTACAATTATGTGTTCAGGCTCTCATAAGGACCTTTTGTCTGAGAAAAGTGACTGTTGTCTTCTTCCATAAAACATATTTTTAAGATGAGTTCGCAGGCTGACTATGTTGTAGGGTGCAAGAATCTTGATTCTCGCAGGCAACCCTATACCTAGCCTGCGAGGTGTTCACAGTCTGCTCTATAGGTAGGGTGCGAACCTGTTTTAAAGCTTAACGGAAAGAGGAAGTTACGAAGGTTCTAGAAGAGGATCTTTTAGAAAATGAGTTAGCATTTGCATGGTTGGCATCCTACTAGCTTCTCAAATTTAGTGGGATCATCCTCATCCCTTTAACCATCTCTCCTTCTCCTATATAATGAAGCGTTTCTCAAGGAAGAGGTTAAGTAAAATTGAATGGAGAATTGATGAAAGAATTGTGTGAGGAACCCTGTTTGAATTGAAGCTTGAGGCTTCCATTTGTCTATCAAGCCATACTAGATCTTCTTCATGCAAGTGTAGAGCAAGTGTGTGTGTTGGAACCAAGGATCCCTAAAAAGAAGCTTGTGACATCAAGGCGATCTGGTTGTATCTTCTACTTTCATTTAATACAATAGAGTGGCATGTCCCTTTCCCATAAAATCAATTTTATTTTATTGCATAACTCATTGAGCATATGCATAGGTTGTCATTGAATATACTTAGTTATCTTTACTTTGGTTGGTTTGTGTTGATCTCACAAGAGCACCAGAGCGAAGTAGGAACAACAAAGACTTAAGGAAGCGATATAAATGTATGTCACTCATTCCTTCTTGATAGTAGATTCGATGATTACAACTTAGGAAAAGAGTCATGTCATGTCCTATTTTGTTCTAGATCCAGGTGGATCTAGGGAAATCTGTTAGTGTCCGCATATACCAATTTATCCAGTAACAAAATTGGTGACTCCACTGGGGAAACAAGTCATTTTTGTTGTCTTTTGTTGGTCATTTTCTCTTGGTCTACCTGTTTCATTGCCAACCAGTCTTTATAGACTCTCTGGATCTAGAGGTTCACTCAAAAATTTTGTCCCTTTTCCAAATTTTCATAATTAACAACCCTTCTCGCACTGTACCTCTTTATAGCCTGCGAGAATCATTCATTCTCGCAACCCACTATTCAGTCCAGTGCGACCTCCTCACACCCTACCAGTGTCCAGACTGCGAGAATGCCTCATTCTTGCAATGTACTCCACTACTAGGTTGCGAACCCATTTGTAAAAGTTTTGGATCAGGTCTTCTTGTTCTTTTTGATGCCCAGATTTGTTTTTTCATCTAGGAAGAACTTCTTTTGCTAGTGTTTGACTGTTTCTCAACTTCAAATCTTGTGGTCAATTAGTTTTCGGAGATCAAAAACTCTTCTTAATCATTTTTTCCAGTTTTTGCTTCTCGACCTTTTACCAACGAGGGTATAATCTCGGATTCTGAGATCTGAGAGCTTGTTTGGTCAAAAGTCTTTGATCGGATTAAAAGTTGGGATTATTATTTCTTTAGATTGCTTGCTGCTTGGAAAAGTTCTTTGTCCATATACATTTGAAGAGACTTTTTCTTGTCGATTTTTATTTTTATCTCCATTGAAAGATTTGATTTGGGCGTTTATTGAGTATTGTATTTTCATTGGTTGCTTACATTTTCTTAGTTCCATCCCTATTTTTGGTTTCTAAAAAGAAAAAAAGAAAAAAATTGTTCTTTTAAGCAATCATTCAGAAAATATTAGCGTTAAAACATTGAAAGAGAACGAATAGTGAATTTACGTTGTCCATGATTGTTTGGTACTACATTTGAAAAGAGAATTGTACATCGTAGTTTGCATTGCTCCAGAAAAACTCCTTTTCTCCCTGCTGTAGATAGAATTCATCGAACGAAAGTTTGTATCATTCATTTCTATTTATGCACTGTTGGGTCTAAGTCTTACACAACACTGGTTTCATTTTTGTCTCCCTCTTGAGTAACAATAGCCTTTAATAATATCGCGCAATTTTAAAATTCAACTAGTAACTTTTTCTAGGGCTCTTTCGCACCAACATTAGCTAAGCTAGAGCTTTGGAATAGGCAGTGAGACACACTCTCCAAAGCACAAAACACACAATAGTATCTTGTGATAGGGAGTGTCAAATTCCATTTGCAACATTTTGTCCTAGGAAGCCCTTCTCACACAAGGGTTAAACCTGAGGTCGCATTGAGATTGACAGAGTTACTCGCCCTGCTTTGTTGATCTCGGTGTAGAGATTGCACGTATTACAGGGGTCGCTTGAAGGTATACCCACAATGATGAGTGGAAGCCTCTCAAGCTGATTTCGGGCTAGATACCCTACCCTTGCGTGTGGATCGGACTGTCGATTGTTTCCCCAAGCATCATTGTTGTTTGTGGTAACCTTAGTAGCCTATCTTCTTAGAGTCTTACACAAGGTGACTGTGGAGGGGTAAGTCTTCACAGTACCTGGAATCGATGTTGGCCAGACTCACTCGGGCTCCTTGGAGGGTATACCCACGATTATGTGTGGGAGCTTGCACCAGGGTGTAAGTCCGTTAAGTAGGTCGTCAACGTAACTTTTCCACCCTCGCCCAACCCCTTCTTGTCTCGACGTCGCGACATTGGGTTTCATCACCAACTAGTGACTTCAGAATTGGAAGGTCTTATTTGCTTGGTTTTGGTTCCTAGATTTTACTAGCGTGTGTTGTTTGTTCACTTAAGTTGACCATAGAATTTATTTTATAAGATTTTAACTCAATCACAATTGACCCTCCATGTTGTTCACGTAGAATGCAAGGACTACCCCCATAAGATCTGGAAGGTTCTCAACCCTTGCCTACCAACCCACCAGAGGGCTCTCCTCAACAGAGTGAAATCCAAGACGTTGCCACTCCACAAGTGGAAAGAACTAACTCTTTAGAACGGTTCCGAATTACCAATTCTCAAGAGGATTTCTGACTTCCTCCCGACTCTGTGAGACGTATTGTTCGAGTGAATTCTTCCGGAGGAAAAGTTGTTGAGTCTTTTGGGTTACCAACTGGACCTTCCACAGAACCTGAGGGTCAAGATCCTTTTTGGACTACTGGCATTTCTAGACGGGAGCTTTTTGGCTCAGGAACAGGCGTTGATATCACTGTCACACCTGAGCCGCCCGAAACATCCGATCCAGATGCAATACCTTTTACTACTGCCTATTATTTTCCTAGTTCAGACGCTCCGCCAGCCGACCATGTCTTGACTATTCCCTTACCAACGGTCCATTACACAATGGTCCCAGATACTACAAGTCCTCACACTGGGATTACGGTGGCTAGCCAAGCTCCCATTGGCATGCCGCTTTCGCCTAGATTCACCCCAACACTTCCCCCCGGATATCATGCATTGAATGCTTCTATTCCCACTCCTACACAAATCCCATCCGAGACTCCTGGCATTTCCACTCCTTCTGGGCACCATCTCATTCCTGGTTTCATTCTAACACTTCCGCGACCCCCTTTCAGAGGGCCTCTTCCATCCCCTATCGGAGGCACCGACCCTAGTGGCACCATCCCGTCTTTCACACCTAATTACCAGATTCTTGTTGGTGGACAATTTCACCAAGGAAGCCAAACCCAATTCCCTTTTGCAGGACAAATCCCAATTGGGATGCAACCCCCGATTGGAGGGCAACCCCCACCTACCCCACCCTATGGACAGAACATACCTCCATCCTTGGCCCAGTATTGGAACCATCTTATCCAAAACAATCCTTACTCGACTGGGGGGCAACATCCTCAAGCTAGCTCCTTCATACCCCCTAGTACGGGCCAACCATATCCAAGTACGTCCAATCCTATTTGGGGCTCGAACGCTCAACCCCACACCCTTGTTCAATGGAACAACCCCAACCAATACAACCCTATAAATTACCTGCCTCCACACCAACAACCGAATCTACCCGGATCTTCGCATTATACGCAAACTGCTTATGGTCCTACTGGAATACCTACGGGGTTCCCTCTCCAAAGTCACCAGTACCCACATGTGAATAGACAATTACCCTTCTTAGCCACCCTAGACCTCCCTGATCTGTCGAGAATTTTAAATGATCCGATCGGTCACTCTCCTCAATGGCCCGCGATACCAGCCAAACTACCATCCGACATCCCTAAATTCGATGGTAAACCAGGAGAGGACCCGAACAATCATATAATGACTTTTTACCTTTGGTGTTCATCCAACTCTTTGATGGACGACTCTATTCGTTTATGCCTTTTTCAGCGAACTCTCACAGGTTCCGCCGCGAAGTGGTATATAGAATTACCACAAGGCTTCTTCACCGACTTCAACACCCTCGCTATGGCTTTCCTCACTCACTACCATTTACCGATCCGTTACAAAACGGGAATCGAAATTTTGAGTTCTTTCAAACAAACCAAAGCCACTCATATCTCTGATCACATTCATGAGTGGCGACGGAGACGACGTCTCATCAAACTCGAACTTCCCGACTAATTACTGGTAGAATGGTTCACGAAATCATTCGTGAATGACATCGCTCGTGACATCGCCATGGGTGGAGTTGTCACAGAAGAGCAGGCGATCAATCGTGCTCAATATCTCGACCTCGTTTACTCACAAATGGGTACTCTTTACAATTTACTCCCTGACGCACCTTGTCCTTCTACTACTGCTACTTCAACTACTCATGCTGCTTCTCATGCAGCTGATGGTGTGATTGGCACTTTCCATGCCCAACCCCATTTCGCACAAGCCTCTAGCCACAACCCCAAATCCGTTGCTTTTAATGTTCAAAATGCTCCGTCTCCTACCCCTCCCGCACACAAGACTTCTGAGGTGAACTCTGTTCAATCTACCCCTGCCGAAAAGAATAAATCCAAAAAATGGAAAGGTAAGAACAAGGAGAATAAAATAATCCGCAATTTGGGAAGACCAAAACACAACCTGTTGACGATAAGGATAAGCACCAACCCCGATACCCTTGTCTTATTTGTGGTGATGATCACTATACTAAGGATTGTCCAAGACGAGCCGAGGTTACTAAGTTCCTTCAAAGGACCCCGAAACCGCCTACTCCGATCGTGTTGTCACAACCCTTCCCTTCTCAACAACAGGCCCAATTGGTCATTCATGACCAACCCTCCCCCTCCACTACATCCTATGTATTAATGTGTACAAGTGATTTAAAGAAGAATGACATCACACTTACCACTCGAGCCAAAGATTGTTCTTCCTCCAAAGAGAAGGTTGATGAAATACCTCCTTCGTTGGTCCAACCATCTCTCACGACTCCACCTACCAACGGTCCTCTTCATCTCGAACGACCGAGCCCAGATATAGTTCTTCGCCCTCCCCCAAAGGGTGTTGTCCGAAAATCTGCTTTCAATCCTCATGCGTGTGTTGCCCATAACTACAGTATTGTCGAAGATCTGGCCCAAGCACCATCCGCGATGTCATCTCTCGAAGTCCTTCAGAGTTGTCCTACACAACAGAAGGCACTGTTGAAAGCTATTGGTGGAATCGACTCTACTAATACAAATTTAATAATTTTTGACTTGGAAGATCACATTCCAAGGTTACCCCCTCAACTCGCATTCCAAATACAAGTTATTGTCTCCGACAAGAACATTTGTATAACAATTATTGATGAGGGTGCCTCGACGTGATTCATGTCTATTATCTACTGGAAATCCATTGGCTCTCCTCCCTTAACGGAATCCCACAACACGCTCAAAGCTTTCAATGGCTCTGGTTTTAAGCCTTACGGTGTCCTCCCTTGGTTGCCTATTACGTTAGAAGGAAAAATGGTCAACGTTGAGGTGGAGATCTTTGACGCTCCTCTCGATTACAACCTTCTACTTGGTCGTAGCTGGATCGATTCCATGCGTGTAGTTGTGTCCACTCTTTTCTGTGTCGTACGTTTCCCACATCAAGGAAAAGTAATTGCGGTGGACCAATTGGCCTTCTTTAACTCTGATGCACGTACCAACAACGTACCTTTCATTGCAAAAACACCCCCTGGATATGAGAATGTCGGTGTCGGTCTTCTTAAAGACTCCTCTTTGATGGGTACTTTCCCCATTCCACCACCCGATGTTCCACATCCGTTAGTCGCCTCAATCAATATGATTTCCACCTATGTTCGAGAAACCCCTGCGTCTTACGACCCGTGGATAGTATCCAACCCCGATGATCATCTTCGCTATGGCAACCAAATGCCTTTGAGTCCGGTCAAATCCGCTTATCAAGCCATTCAATCGGCAACCCCTTCTACCCCCTCTCTTGATGATTTATCTCTGAATCCATTCCGCGTCATTTTTCCTACAGATGAGATGATTATGTCTATTATGTCCATGGAAGATACCCCTTGGGATGATGGACACCATCGTTCCATTCTCTTCCTGGAACCACACACCATTGAGAGTTACCAACGGATCTCGACCCCATCGACCGTTGTCGTCATTTCTACCGCTCCCGAGTCTACACACGATATGTTCTACGAAGGGAACTTAAGTAATATCTCACCCACCATCCCCCTCGACATATCCATCAAACCTGGAGTTGTCGAAAATGTGCATATTGGAGCTTCGTGTTCCCATGACGAAGTTGTCACCTACAAATCTCTTTTCCAAGAATTTGGTGACGTCTTTGCATGGAGCTATGAAGAAATGTCGGGTATTGACCCCGACATTGTTGTACACAAGATTCAGACATACCCGTGCGCTAAACCCATCCGACGACTTCGTCCAGTCCACCCACGTAGAGCAGTTGCTATCAAGCTTGAAGTTGAGAAACTTCTCAAAGCTGGCTTTATTTACCCTGTGGATCTAACTGACTGGGTTTCCAATCTTATTCCAGTTAACAAGAAACAAGGTATTATCTGCGTGTGCATTGATTATAGGGACATTAATAAAGCTTGTCCTAAAGACAACTTTCCTACCCCCTTCGTTGACCAGATCGTCGATGATTGTGTCGGAAGTGAAATCTTCTCTCTGATGGATGGTTTCTCCGGATATAACCAAATCAATATCGTACCCGCAGACCAACACAAGATCGTCTTTATTTGTCCTTGGGGCACTTTCACCTACCGGAAACTACCCTTCGGTTTAAAGAATGCCGGCGCAACTTTTCAACGTGCTATGTCTTATGCCTTTCATGATATAAAACACATTGTGCAGCCATATCTCGATGACTTACCGGCTCATTCCATACGCCGTGTAGATCATCCAACACACCTCCGCGCCATTTTCCTTTGATGTCGGTTTTACCGTATACGCTTAAATCCCAACAAATGTGTTTTTTGCGTAGAATCCGACCGACTTCTGGGCTTTATTGTTTCACGTCAAGGGCTCAGGGTAGATCCTTTGAAGGTCGAGACGATTCTCAATCTTCCTCCTCCTTCCTCACATCACCAACTACAAAGTTTGCAAGGGAAGGCAAACTTTCTACGTCGTTTCATCCCAAACTATGCTGAGTTAACTCTTGGCTTTACTCGACTACTCAAGAAAAGTTCTGAGTTTGTATGGGATACCACTACCAACAAAGCTTTTGACGCTTTAAAACTGACTTTAACCTATACCCCCCTACTTTTCCCACCCTATTACAGTCGAGATTAATTCCTATATCTCGCAGTCTCAAACTCTACCATTGCTATGGTTCTAGTCCAGGAGGATGATTCTCATGACGAACATGTTATTTATTATTTGTGTCAGAGTCTCACGACTACCGAAACCAAGTATTTACATGTTGAAAAACTGGCCTTGGTCGTCGTCCACGTTGTTCAACGTTTCCGGCACTATATCCTTTTACGCAAGACTACTATGATTTCCAATTGCAATCCTATGCAGCGCATTCTTACACGCCAATTGTTAGGGGGAAAATACTCCAAATGGATCGTAATATTCCAAGAGTTTGACTTAGAATTCGAACGCGCTAAGTCCAAGAAATCCTTGGTGTTTGCTGAATTGATATGCGACCTTCCCTGTTCTGAGACGGAAAATGTAGCCGATGATTCATTACCCGATGAATCCCTTTTTTCTGATCAGTTTCGATGACCTTTGGTATGGGGATATCATCGTATATCTCCACACCCAGACTTTCCGGCTCGATTTGTCTAGCACTGATCGTCGTCGCATACGCTACCAAGCCCGTCAGTATATTATCCTCGGTGATACTCTTTATCCTCGGGGGATTGACTCCGTTTTTCGACGCTGCCTCACCTTTGACGAAGCCGAGAAAGCCCTAAATGACTGCCATTCTGAAGCATGTGGTGGTCACATGTCTGGATATGCTACTGCCTAGAAGATCTTACGAGCTGGGTATTTTTGGCCTTCTTTATTCAACGATTGTATTATTGCTGTCCAAAAATGCCACACCTGCTAAACCTACAACAACAAAATACGATCACACCCTGCTCCTCTACACCCTGTAGTCTCCATTAGACCTTTTGCAAAATGGGGTATCGATTTCATGACATGTCACCCTCACTCGGTCGGGGGGCATGGATACATTATTGTAGCCGTAGATTATTTTACGAAATGGGATGTCGACATTCGACAATACCAGAAAGACTGTAGCACTATTCATATTCAATCACATCATTGCTCGGTTTGGTGTTCCTCAAGCTATCGTTACTGATCACGGTAGCCACTTTAGAAACTTCATGATGTCAGAACTCACCGAAAAGTTGGGTCTTCACCATGAAAACTCAACACCTTATTACCCACAGAGCAACGGCCAGGTTGAAACAATAAACAAAGTCCTCATTACCATGCTTCGATGGATGATAGGGATTCACAAAACGAGTTGGCAGACGATGTTGTTTTCAGCGTTGTGGGCTTACCATACATCCGTCAAGTCTGCTACCGGGTTTACACCTTTCCAATTAGTCTATGGTCTCGAAGCCATTTTGTCGATTGAATGTGAGATACCATCTCTAAAGCTAGTCGTTGAACTTCTCCCGAACACTTCTGCTGAAGAAGAACGTCTGTTGTATCTTATGCAACTAGACGAAACCCGTCGTGATGCCACCCTAGTTATAGAAACCTAGAAGAAACGCATCAAAGCCCAATACGACAAGCATGTCAAGCCACGCGTTTTCTCTGAGGGTGATCTGGTTCTCCTTTATGAACAAGATCGAGATTTGCTAGGAGCCAAAAAATTTGAGGCTATGTGGCGACGCCCTTATATCGTCAGACAGGTGTTGAAAAAAGGAGCCTACGAGTTAGTGGACTATGAGGGTATCCCTTTGAGTGAACCCAGAAATGGGCTTTACTTAAAGAAGTACTATACTTTGATTATCTGTGCATGAGTGCTTGTATTTTATTGTATCATACTTTTTGTGTGTTACTTTAGTGTGCTTTTTCGTTATTTGGTTTTTGCCCTCGACCGCTTACCTTGCATTGTGCTTGGTTTTCAGATGTCGGAGTCTTCGCTACCCCATATTGGCTTCGTCAATGGCACTAGTCGTAGTACTAAGAACTTAGTTTCTGTTGCATGGGCAATTTACGCACCTAAAAATGAACTCATCAGTCTACACGGTGTTTGCCTCGGTCGTGCGACCAATAATATCGTAGAGTATAGCGTCGTCATCGAATTGTTGATTGATGTTATTTTGCTTGGTATCCGCCACCTGGTTATACGACTCGATTCGCAACTAGTAGTGCTACAGTTAAGTAATGTCTATGCTATCCGAAGTCTTACTTTATTACGGGTCTATCTACGAATTCACCTCTTGGAACGTTATTTTGATTATATCGAATATCAGCACATTCCTAGATGTCTAAATACATTGACTGATGCTTTAACTAATTACGTGTTAGACAAACATCTGAGACATTTATAAAACCAATCACACATCACATGTATTATACAAAACAAAATAAGTCGATAGAAGCCGCATATATATATATATATATATATATATATATAACGATCAAAAGTTTTACAAAAAGTTTCTGTCCAGGACCAAAATATCAAAATATATGAAGCCCACGGCTTCTACAAAATAGCATCACGGATGACGCTCACAGTAACATACAACTACTCGGGCTACCCTACAGAGCATTCGACTAAGAGACTCGGACACGCCCACGGTATGGCGTTGATAACGTCTTGGGATCTCTCCAATAGTGATGTATGGGACATCTACAGTCAGTCCCTCTAAGTTCTGTTCAACTGCCTCGTAGTCTTCAACATCCCATTTTGCCACTGGAGCCACTTCTCCCCGTCTCTGAATGGGAAACATTCCTGGAGGTCGATACGACCCCACATCTATGTCATCAAAATAAATTTTTGATTAGTCCTTGGATAGACATAAAAACATTTTATATAATAAAATTTGCAAAAACATTTAAAAAGAACAAAATGTGTACTTCTCACCTAAGTCACCCCATTGAGCGTCCTCAGGTAGGACCAAATCCGAATCTCCTCGGAAATCCAAACCGGCATATGCGTAGTCATCGATCATCAACATCTGGGGCCTCAACCAATCAAAAACCGAATCATTATATTTGATTATAGGCCTTGCTACGTGCCAAGCCATGAGGTTACACCACCTCAGCATCCTCGGATCATGTGGGGCCAGTAAACCCCAATCTACCTGTAGTCGCAGCAATGGGACCCTCTCAAGGAAGAAAGACACCAAAATCGACCCGTACCCGAACTGCTTCAGGTCGCCCCTTCTACACTTTGTCAGTTGCCTCTTCATATTGCAGAGAACCGCGTCCGACCAGTTAAAAACCCGAGGCTCTGTGCACTCTATTGCATATTGAAAATAGCTCTAGAGAGTCATGTGTGGAGCCGCGCTCCCAGCCATGTGTGTAATGGTAAACAAGATAGTCTGTAGGGTCAAGTCTTGGACCCCCCAAATGACGACTTTACCCTTGCTTCTCTCCGCCTCAGGAACACAATGTCGGCAAACATACTCACTCATAGGAAGTCCACCACCCCTACCTCCGATCAGAGTCACATGGGATCCGCATCGTGACAACCCTGTCAGAAAATAGATATCCTCGATATCTAGTGTCAGTGTGTGGACCCCTACATGAAATAATTGTTGATCCACATCCCACATGTGGACCAGGTACTCTAGCAACCTGAGTTGGGCTCTCATGCCCAGGATCTTGAAAATTTTTAAAAGACCACATTCCCGGAGGGCAACGACTGTACGCGGATCATTTTCGGCAATGGCATTATCCTCCTCGTGTTCCCTTTCCCTCCATTCCAACATCGTGATGATCAATACCTACAATGGAGCCATGAGAAGGAAGTTAGCAACTCTTTTTAACCTCTTGAATAATTTATTATTGAGTAAAAACTTGCACAAAAATCCATTTTTCGGCCCTCGCAGGTGAAGCTTGCACACAATGCGAGATTCTCGTAGGTGCACTAAAGCTCACCTGCGAGAATCTTAGGTTCTCGCAGGTCCCGAATGGCTCATATGCGAGAATGCTTGAGTGCATTCATCGACCCTAAAATGGACTCAAACACTTAAAATTACCAATAAAAATCGATTGTAATCCATGAAAAAGTTGAAGAATCAAGAGATTACCTCGTTGGCCGAAACCGTTTGTCGAATGACCGCCTGT
Source organism: Picea engelmannii (assembly GCA_009831015.1). Lineage (NCBI taxonomy): Eukaryota > Viridiplantae > Streptophyta > Pinopsida > Pinales > Pinaceae > Picea > Picea engelmannii. Next base: position 232,522 of record ML793182.1, read on the forward strand.
ACCTCCCACAATCGAGCAAAGAAATTTGGAGAAAAAGAGGTGTGTTGGGCAAGTTTTTGGCAAAGTAATAATGAAATGGTTAAAGAGGGCTTTTCACCCATATTTATTCACTTTTTTACTATTTCTTATTGATTTTTTATATATTATTTTTATTATTTTGTTTAAAAACCTAATACCCTAATAGCCTTGTGAGTATGGTTTTTTCGTAGGTAGGTGACCTAAAAGCCTGAATGACGGTGTACGAGTATTTTTTCCTTTTTTCATCACATGTATGAATGTCTTTTTAAGGTTTTGTAGGAAAAACCTCGAGCTCAGTCTTCATTCGTTCTCGCGCTCGAAAATACATGAGAACGTAACCGAGTATACTTTTGTCATCTTTTCGTACTCGTCATGGTAACACGAAAACAACGAAACCAAGGGAGTATCCTTTAAGCTCTTTTCACGCTCCATAAAAATGAAAAGATTGCCGAACGATCTTGTTCTTTTCATGCTCGTAAAAGTATTTGAAGAAAACGTTCGATGAGCGATAGTTTATCACTTTTTCGGTCTCGTCGAACTAATTTACAAAAAAGGAACTGGGAGAGTTCTCTTTAAGTGTTTTTCAGACTCTCAAAACATGAAAAACCCCGAGTTTTCTATCTTTGGACTCGTTAAACAAACATCGAAAGACCCTTTATGAGACTGAACCACTCCTTCCTTGGGTTTTTTAAATGTACTCTGAGATACTCGTCCGAAGGATGAGCTTACATCAACAAGCATATGTTATCCTCCTCAAGTTTGTGTAAAAATAAAGAGGTACTTGCCGGAAATGGTGGGGGGAATTTTAGGAAAGGGATATACCTTCGTATTTGTATTGGTGGCAGTAAGCGTCACTCTTGAACATGACACTCTTTGTTCGTCATTTGAATCCGGGTTGGGAAATCCATTTGTCTCTCGTCTGACTTACTACGTGGTCATATCTTGGATCGTCTTTGAGTCAATGCTGCCAAGACCATTGTCATGTCGTTCATATGTTCAAGAGAAGTCCAAACAAGCCCTCCATTGAGTCGGCCATCTGTAGTTGTCCATTTTTACCATGTCGGCCTTCCCTGTCTCTGTTTCAAATCATATTCGTACTTTGAATTACCTTCAAAATCTGTTACTTATTTTGTGTCATTGATGGGGGATACATCAAGGCCCTCCTGTGACGAGTCTTTTTCCGTCGACTCCAATTCATTATCCAGGAATAAGACTTTGAAATCATTTAGTACCTTAGAACCTACATGCCTTAATGGCAGGTCTGTTCGCTTTCGACAGTGGATTCACATCATTGGTCCCTGATCGAGAGATTCCGCCGAATGTTCGACTTCACCTCATTTATTCACATTCGTTTGGATTGTACTTAGGTACCTTGGGAGTCATTGACATATGGTGATTTCCCTCGCACTTGTTAACGGTTTTCATCAATGACTGGTAATCGAGTGGTTTCTACCATGTTTGACTTCGACACATGTAATCACATGGCTAGATTCGTACTTTTCAGACAACGGGATTGAAGACCCTGGGTCTCATCTTTTTTGGCTCAGGTTGCACTGGAGTATTTATGATTTGTATTGACACATAGATCCACTTTGTATGCCGCGTGGCTATGTCCTAATCTGCGTCTTCTAAACACATAGATCCACAGTGTATTCCTGGTGGCTATGTGGTATTTTGGCAACATGGATCCACAATGTATGATTGGTGGCCATGGCCTACATTTATGATTTCATTCATTTGTGGTCTGAGCATGGGAATGCCTACCTCGGAACTGGTATTATATTCTGCAAATGCTTGATTGTTTGCAGGTTTCTGATTAGGTACGATCCTTGTTTCTGGCACACACACGCATTTTACAAAGTATTTCGGCTGTCACGAGTTTCAACCTCATACTTTGGGGGGCATTCTGTTACACATTATTTTGGTCACTCTGGTGGTGTCTACAGTTATGTGTTCAGGCTCCCATAAGGACCTTTTGTCTGAGAAAAGTGATTGTTGTCTTCTTCCATAAAACATATTTTTAAGATGAGTTCTCAGGCTGACTATGTTGTAGGGTGCGAGAATCTTGATTCTCACAGGAAACCCTATACCTAGCCTGCGAGGTGTTCCCAGTCTGCTCTATAGGTAGGGTGCGAACCTGTTTTAAAGCTTAACAGGAAGAGGAAGTTACGAAGGTTCTATAAGATGATCTTCTAGAAAATGAGTTGGCATTCACATGGTTGGCATCCTACTGACTTCTCAGATTTAGTGGGATCATCCTCATCCCTTTAACCATCTCTCATTCTCCTATATAATGAAGGGTTTCTCAAGGAAGAGGTTAAGCAAGATTGAATGAAGAATTGATGAAAGAATTGTGTGAAGAACCATGTTTGAATTGAAGCTTGAGGCCTCCATTTGTCTATCAAGCCATATTGGATCTTCTTCATGCAAGTGTAGAGCAAGTGTGTGTGTTGGAACCAAGGACCCCTGAAAGGAAGCTTGCGACATCAAGACGATCTGGTTGTATCTTTTACTTTCATTTAATACAATACAGTGGCATGTCCCTTTCCCATAAAATCGCTTTTTATTGGTAATTTTAAGTGTTTGAGTCCATTTTAGGGTCCGTGAATGCGCTCAGGAATTCTCACAGGTGAGCCATTCGAGACCTGCAAGAACCTAAGATTCTCGCAGGTGAGCCATTCTGGACCTGCAAGAACCTAAGATTCTCGTAGGTGAGCTTTAGTGCACCTGCGAGAATCTCGCGTTGTGTGCAAGCTTCACCTGCGAGGGCCGAAAAATGGATTTTTGTGCAAGTTTTTACTCAATAATAAATTATTCAAGAGGTTAAAAAGAGTTGCTAACTTCCTTCTCATGGCTCCATTGCAGGTATTGATCATCACGATGTTGGAATGGAGGGAAAGGGAACATGAGGAGGATGATGTCATTGCCGAAAATGAGCCTCTATTTTTCCTGATTTCTAGCTCTCTCTAAATTCTAGCACATTGTCTTAATGTGTCTCCATTTTCCCTATTATTTAGCATCCCTTCTCCCTATTTCTTAGCCTAACTCCTCTCTCTGCCCATTTTCTAGCACATTGTCCTAATGAGCCTCCCTTTTCCCTATTTTTTAGCATTAATGTGCCTCCCTTTTTCCCTATTTTCTAGTGCATTCATTCTTTAATGCGCCTCCCATTCTAAATTCCTATTCTTTAGCATAATTATCCCTATTCTCCTCCTTATTTCCTATTTATCTAGGGCATATTTCTCCTAAATCCTAGCACACTTCTTCTTATTCTCCCCTATTTTCTAGGGCATTTATTAATTAATATGCATTATATCCCATCACATGCATTCCATATACCACTTTCCACTCACATGTGCACCTTTGACTCCTTTCCTCCCACACGTGTTCACTCTCTCTTATCCTCACTCATGCGCTTTTGTTATTTCCTATGTATGGGTTTTATATCTCTCCCACTTATCCATGTGCATCTTCTCTCACACTCTTTTTTCATCCCATGCGTGAGTTTACTTCATTCTCATCTCCCTTTTCCATGTGCATGGGTTCTCCTCATCCTCATGTGCCTCCCTCTTATCTCATTACACTCCTCCTAATCCATGCATGTTCCCCTTACTTACTCATGCACCTTAGTTTATCTCACCATCTCATGCACCTCCTATTTGTGGCCTTGACATAGTGCGCCCTCTCTCTTATTTAATGAGGCTCCTCCTCATTGTTATGGGTCAACTTCTAGTAGCAGCAACATACATATTTTCTATCTCTCTTCTCTCATTCTTCTTTTAGTCTAGCTACTCTCTCTTTGTGCAAGGATAATCATTGTACCAGTTTTTTGCTTGTCTACTATGGTGCAATCAGCCCTCCGACGAACCATTAATAAAGAAGTGTTGTGCTTGTATCGGCCTTTCATTCTTGTTGGCATTGTGTTCTTACTCTGTGCATTGAATTAGTAGCTCATAGCCTCTTATTGTGATTAATTTCGATCTTTCAAGTGGTTTTCTCTTCTCTTTCTATCCATCTTTTTCACACAAACACTGCAGGATCCTTCCAAGCAAATTATACTATCTTTTGTCCTAACGTCTTGGGCAGGGTTTCATGCTGTCCAAGACAATTTGGCTATTGTTTTTTGTGTTTCTTTTGCAGAAAATCAGATCCAAATCAGCAGCAGGGTACCTAGGGACTCCCCCCTAAGGCTGGCACGCACCAGCTCGAACAGAGAGGAGGTTTGTCTATGACAATTGGGGCATTCTCTCCTTGAATAGAAACTTTTCCATCACTGATTTACACTTATATCAGATCTGAATGGAGGGTGAAAAAGTGTGTTAACAGGTTGTTTGAGGAAGCTATCCAAATCCTTAATCAAATTGGAGATTGGTATTTGGATGCGGAGACTACATATATTAGAATATATGGATCGGCAACCAAAGCTTCTCACATCCTTCCAAAGCATGTGCCAAATCCACTGGTGATAAGAGAAATAACTTATCAAATAGAGCCCTTAATGGTTTCAATGCTTCATTGTATGCTCAACAAAAGAAATTGTCCCTCCCACCCTCTCTATATAGGATTCTACGGACTAACCAATTTTGTTTACAACGGAATGGAGGCAAAAAAGATGGAAGAATAGAGATTCAGGGAGGAGAGGTTCAAGAGGAATGATCCTGGAATGGTGGTGTGAAACTATAGGGCTTTTGTGGCCATCACCTGGCCATACTCTCACAAACATTGTCCAGAAGAAGAGGTGAAGACGAGAGCCCTTTCATATGAAGAAGTGCAAGCATGAATAAAGCAAGCCACGGACGCTGAAGAGTAAAAGAAGAAAATAACCAAAGAAAACGCTGAAAAGCTGGAAGCAAAAGCTGAGACACAAAGAAAAAAAGCTGAGAATAAAGCAAGGCAATGAGATGATGAATAAAAAGTAGAAACTGAAGCTAAAGCTAAAGCAGTAACAAAAGTAAAAGAAAATGTTGATAAGAAAAGGAGAATGAAGAAGACGCTTGAAAAAAACAGAGCAAGATGAAGTAGAGAAAATGGGGCTTGATGAAGAAGCTAAGGCATGTGCTAAAGCGACAACAAAAGTTGAAGTAGAAAGGATAAGGATAGCAATTGCAGCATTGTTGAAACAAATCAAGGAAGAAGCAGAGAAGAAGAGGTTTAAAGAGGAAACAACAAAGAAGAAAGGGATAGAGAAGGCAATGAAGGAAAAGCTAGGTCACTAAGAAAACAAACATCTATTTCAAGAAAATAGCGATAATATCTTCCACTAGGAGTATCATTGAACAAGAATTGCTATCTTGGCATTGATCCTAACCTCCATTATTTCATGGACCAACCCACTTATGAAGTAGCTTAGCTGAAATTGTTTTATTTAAAAAGAAATGAACACAAATTGCCTACCAAAAGTATAAGAAGAGAAAAATCTCTATAGATCAAGTGTTGGTGGAAACCACAGAGGCCATCGCGATGGGATGTAGATGAAACAAATCTAGTAATAGTTGCTTCAGCGGGAGAGGCCATTATCCAAGCCATTGAATTTAATATTGTTAAATTGTCCTAGGAATTGGCAGACTGCCAAAAAGAGATTGAGCTTCTCAGGAATCAAGTTGAATATTACAAAACAGATAAGGGAAACACCATTAAATTTATAGAGTGTGCTTTAGAAATTCAAAATGAGGCAAGCATGGTACAATGGAGCCTCTACAAGAGGCTACAGGACTTCAAGAGCTGGAGTCAGGAGGTACTCACCCTCTCCAACAGAGTGAAGGACTGGAAAAGAAGGTAGGAGCGATGACATATATGCTTTGATCTCCTAAGACAATGGCAATAGGATTACATGGGTGCTCCTTCAGATGTTCTTGGAATGAATGATAGAGACATCCTCATAAATGACTTGGGGTGTGGGTGTTGGAAAGAGGCATGGCGAAAATCGAATGAGGATATACAAAATGTATTGGGTGATTGTGAGCAGCTTTGGCAAGTTGAAAAGAAAATCACAAACAAATGCCATCTACCTTCTTTCAACGTTGGTGGTCCATTTTAACCCCAAGTTGAAGTAATGTCAACATTAGAAGAAGGCCAACGAAAGGAGAGGCATACAACAGAATAGATTCCCAACATTAGCAAGGTGAGAATTAGAGAGTACATAGCTACCTAGTACATATATTATCGTTATGAGACAAGGAATTGATGTGAAATCTAAAAGCAACAACATTTTCATACTTGCTACATCAATATTTATTAGTTGCTAGTGGTTACGTATTAAGTATCTTATGTGTTTAACATTCCAAGAATTCAATGGTTAGTATCTAATTCACTTGCGCAAAAATATTCAAATTTTTAAGGATTTTATACATAGTTTCTATAAATTTTAGGTGATTTTTTAAGAAAAATAATTTAATTCTATAGAATTTGAGCGAATCATATTTGGGAAAAAATAGAACTTGGTGAATTATTTTTGGGAAAATTTTGGAAAATTAACTGAATGGAATAATTTATCCCTTAAAATTTTCCCTGATGACAAATCATGAATGTCATCCCATAAAAAAAATCAAGCACCAGTATTGGAGAATTATCCTCCCCTGCTTTCGATTTGCACAATTATGATGAGCCAAGACAAGTTTCTTAACTCCTATTAATGTTATCTGCTATCCGACAATGACATGCTAACATAGCCTTTCCTTGAAGTATTCTTCTCCTAGAAGGAAAGCCTTTCATTTGAATGAGTTTTGTGTTGAATTGGGGGTGGTGCATGATAGGCCAACAATAAGTACCACTTGTCTTCTCAATTACATGAAGTTCAACAACACATTGGTTCATCGTTTGTTGTATTGTCAACACCTAAATTAATGGCATCTTTATAAATATAATTGCCCCCTTTATAGTGGATGCTAAAAATATTGGTTGGGTATGCTTCTACCATATGCGAAAGGACCCACAAAAATGTTTGCCTTTGATAAAAAATTCTATGAGTGATCATGTTATGCAATTTAATTATAGTTTGTGGTAGTTTAATGTTTGGCTACATTTGTCTCGTTAATGGTGACTTTGAGAGGATACACAAGAACCAATCTTCAATATACATGGTCCTTCAAGTGAAGTGTGAAACAAAGGGATTGTTGTTTGGAGTGGCAAAAGCATTAAAGTTCATAAGAGTTCAAGCTCACTTGCACTCTAACACTTAAGTCTTTTCTCCAAATGATCATAGATAATCATGTTAGACCCTTTCAAACTAAGTCACTGCTCATACTTTAACAACAAATTTGTCTTGTGCTTGATTAGAGGTGGTCGGAGTATTTGACTCAATGTTGATCATTTCATAGTTTATATTTCTAGTTTGGAGGTGATGAACTAGTCAACTAGTTCAAGCTCCCAAAGGGGGACCTGGTGATTTTCAACTCATTGTTTACACATAACAACAATCCTAATAATAATATATATATGCATGATAACATTGTTGGAATTGTGACAACAACAAAAAACAATGAACGTTGGTGGTTTAATGGTAGCAGTTCTTGAACCTGTTATCCCCCACTTTTAGGGATAGCTAAGGAGATTATGTCTCGAGGCACACAGGTCCTAGACATGGAGTATCGAGAGCGAGATCGACTTGAGCATGGCCCTGGAGGGCCCATCTTTTCTTCCTTTCGGCGCCTCCACTTAAAAATCATGTTAGACCCTTTCAAACTAGGTCATTGCTCATACTTAACAACAAATTTGTCTTGTGCTTGATTAGAGGTGGTTGGAGTATTTGACCCAATGTTGATCATTTCATAGTTTATATTTCTAGTTTGGAGGTGATCAACTATTCAACTAGTTCGAGCTCCCAAAGGGGGACCTAGTGATTTCAACTCATTGTTTACACATAACAACAATCCTAATAATAAGATATAGATGCATGATAACATTGTTGGAATTGTGACAACAACAAAAAACAATGAATGATGGTGGTTTAATGGTAGCAGTTCTTGAACCTGTTATCCCCCACTTTTAGGGATAACTAAGGAGATTATGTCTCGAGGCAGACAGGTCCTAGACATGGAGTACCGAGAGCCAGATCGACTTGAGCATGGCCCTGGAGGGCCCATCTTTTCTTCCTTTCAGCGCCTCGACTTTGTCAGCAACAACAACATCCATCACCTCGGCTTGGTCCTGTGTTGGAGATGGTTCTTTCTCCATGAGGTAATGAGTCCGAGTATCATGGTATGTGTCACTCTGATCCTCAAAACCTTTGAATATGTGCATTTGGTTCTTTTTGTTTCTAACCAGTGCTTGGATATTATACTTATCCACTTGACCATGTCTGGGGGGAATGACAGGATGCCTTAGTAAGCTTGTGCCCATAGGTTTTGAGTTTCCACTGGTGGGATTTCTAAAAAGTCATCGTCCGCTCCCGTCATACTTCCCAGTTTCCATCTTACTTCATGCTCATTCATCCCATTACATTGGTCCCATTGGGTTGGTCAATCATTCAAGGGTTGCACCTTGCCTTGTGGGAAGAAGGGGCTAAAGGCCCAGAAGGTAAAAGCAGTTGGCAAAAGATAAAAGCCTAAAAATAAAGCCTCGAGATGCTTCGCCCAGGGATCCCTAAGAAAGTAGTAAAAAGCTTCTCAACAAGAAACAAGAGGGACCCATAAAAATAATAAAACAAGACCTAATCAAAGGATAGGGGGTCTAATCACGAGCCAACCTATTAGGTCCATGGGCATCTAACGGTGTGACACTACTAGCAGCTGGTTACCATGCCAGGGTAGTGGCTCTTGGTGGCATAGCCAAGAAAAAGGGGGTCTCATCACGAGCCAACCTTCACATTTCCGTGAAAGTGCTTGTGGGTAACATTGCCACCACTGGTCACCATGTCGACGCAATGTCCCATGATTAGCTTCTTGAAAGAAAAAGCAATAAAGAAATAAGAATAAAAGGCATGAATGGGCTTGGAAACATTTGCATCCAGGACAGGTGCAACTCGCCTTCTACAAAGGCACCCATAGGCAATCCTTGCATTTCCCTGCTATCATTGCACCCCTTGTCAAGACATCCCTTATCCACCTCACCCATTAACATGACTTGGATTTGATCTCTTCTGGAAACATCCCTTTTCTAGTGGATACTAGCCCAATAGGACGCCCTGTCACTTCCTCCAAACTTGCCTTGCAAATTTGTATAATGTCTTTGAGCACTTAACTGGGTAGAAAGGGTTTTATGCACATGTTTAATAAAATTGATGATTGGATGTGATTGACATTGCTATGATCCCTGTGACTTATGAGCCCATGGAGGGTGTATCTGTTGATGTGCAGGATCATACCCGACGGATAGGTACCATATTGGACAGGTACACATGGGGAAATGATTAGTTTGGACCTCCATGGGGCTGAAGAGCCCACCATATGGATGTTGAGACCCCAACAGGGGGCAGAGACAGGAGAGAGAGGTTTGCACTGGAGAAAAGGAGAACGTTCCACAGAGCCACCCTGGCAGAGCCTTACCTAGGGGGGTTGTGCCCTCTCCACTGGAACATTGGCCTTGGACAGCCCATGAGGTCATCCAACATTGTGGACGTTTTTGGCAGGCAGTCATGGCAGTTATGGCACGTGTGGCAAGCTTGGAGAAGCCCAAGGAGGGCTAATGTTTTGCTCCAGGAGGCCTATGCTACCCTAAAAGGGGCTAACGTCACCCTAGAAAGGGCATGACGTCTTGCTTTTTCTTGATTAGGTTTTAATTTATGACATTTAATGTAAAACAATATTATTTGGTATTTTGGCCTTGTCGATCTTTTGATGACCTAAAATTTAATTAAGGTCATTTGTACTATATAGGTAGAGAGCTAAAAATCTCATTTTGATCATCATCTTTCACTCACACTTAGTGAGGTCTGGGGCTGAAAATTGATGCGCACTTGTTGAAGGAGTCTATTTCTTGGCTATTTTGGAAATTTCTTGGTGGAAGGTTTACAACTAGGATTTGGCTACATGAATGCTTGGTGGATGTAAGTAAATTTCTGCAAAACACTTCTTTATTGAATGGTTATGGTATTGTTTACTTGCATTTTGTTGTTATAATTTGTTGGATTAAACCCTAGGGGACAAGCACATGTTGGTGTCCTTGTTTCATGTCCCTACTAAGATAAGCCAAGAGCCATTTTGATTTGTTGAAGTTAGATAGAGCCTTGCCATAGCAACACTCTACCCCTACTCTTCTAGCCTAGTCGTTTTTGTTCTTGTCTTTGATCCAAGGAAGGAGAAAATGCACTAACGCCTAGGGTTTCTACACCTTAGTGAGTCGTTTTCCCTAGGGTTTGATTGATGAAGCCTTGCCTTAGCAACACTTCATCATTAAATTCTCTTGTCCTTGGCCATAGCATTTATCACTCAAGCTAATCGTTTTTATCTTGTTAATGAGCTAAAGAAGGAGGAAAAAGCACTAAGGCCTAGGGTTTCTACACCTTAGTGAGCCTTTCTCCCCTAGGGTTTCATTGTTGAGGCCTTGCCTTAACAACACCTCAACATTTAACCCTCTTTTCTTTAGCCATATTACTATCATCACGGCCCTTCAAAATTTGCAGTGGTTTTGACTCCATTTGCCCTAATAACGCATTGATCTAAGACTTCTTGTGTTGAGTACCTTGATCTTACACACATCCAAATACTTTGAACAACTACTAATCCTTCTAACCCTAGCTTAGACTAACAATTACTAACCCTATTGTTGTCGTCATCTATTCATGCTATAAACATCTCTATGCAGCCTTTTTTTATCTTTAAAGCAATTGAATGATTGGCTAAAGTGTTGCTTCTAGTATTGTTACATTGATTGATATTCATCATTGCAAAGTTTCTTTAGGATTTATTGTAAAGTGACATTGTGTAATCATTGTTATTGTATAACATTGATTTACTTCATCAATATTTTTGGTCAATTGCTTATCATCAGAAAGTCTTTTATATGAAGTACTAACCAACAAGTAATCTTGCACATCTATAGTTTCCTTGTTGCTTTGTCTCGAGCAAGTACACTTCTTGGTTATTACTTATCTTTATTGGCTAATTAGCCGGGACTTTTTGATTGGTGGTGACTTTGAGGGGGAATATTATATTTATCCTTTCAAACCTTTGCCTTCTCAAAACCCCAGGTCATCGGGGATGTCTCCCTTGGGCCTACCACCCTAAACAGAAAGAGCTATCCCATTGAGGTGAAAGTGGTGGGATAGTCTCAAGTTTCGTCTGTTTTCCTTTCTTCTATCCATCTTCTACCATAACTACAAACTGTGCGATAACATTTTGGTGTCGTTGTCGGGGAACACTGAGTCAATTCTCCTAAAAGACGACACTTTTCGGTAAGCCTTGCCCCAGGAGTCTTTATCTTACAAGCTTACCTGGTGACTCCACTTAGGGTGATTTCCCTTATCTTTTGATCATTTCAAACAAATTATCTGGCGACTCCACAAATGATGACCCGTAGCGGGCATCAATACTTACCTCTTTCTACTGTGATCTCCATTACCCCTACAAACCCTGTTACTTTTGTAAGTCCTCGTAAATGGTCTCACCAAGAAATATTTGGTTCTTTTGACCTAGCTAACATCCAAGGAGGATTACATGACCTACCCAAAGGGGCCAACTAATAGATACCGAGTTTTTCAGGAAAAGGAGTATCCTCCGGTAACTCACATTGGACCCAGTTTTGTGAAAGTTTTGAGTTTCATCAAACTAGTCAAGAACACCCTGATGTCTTTATGAGGCTTTTTGCAAGCTCTCTCACTGAGGATGCCAAAACCTGGATTGAGTCTCTCCCAAAAGGAAGCATCAAAATCCCTGAACAACTAGAAAAAGCCTTCAAAATAAGGTGGTGTAAACAAGAAAATACACAATCCTTGTACTCTCAATACATTGATATTTGCAAAGGGTCCAACGAGAGCATTAGGGATTTCAATGATAGATTCAATCTTCTCCTTAAGAAGCTCCGACCCAACCTAAACTCAGAGGAAGCCATCCTCCAGCATTACTTGAACTCCTTGGAAGGAATTTTGCAGTTCACCCTCAAGGATCGATCACCCTCGACTTTAGAAGAAGCACAAGATTTTGCTTACCAAATTGAGGAAAACCTAAGTTCGAAGACTCCATCCATCAGGTTAACCTCTCGCACAATAACAACCCCTGGGGATCTAGTGATGAAGGTATTACAGAAACTGAACCTAACCTTCCGGAAATCCTTGAAGTGGAACCCCTGGTTCTCAAGAGGAAGTGGAGCACTTCTCCTACCAATGTACAAGATGTTCCCCTTTTGGAACCTCCCACAGAAGTAAAACCCTTTCAAGACATCTTTCTTCCACACAAGAATGAAGAGATTGAAGCTTCCTTGCCACAAGTTTATAAAGATGATCTTCTTGAAGAAGTGTCTCTTTTTGTCCACCAGGTAGAAAACATTGGATCGAAGTATGGGGAGGTTACACATTTTTATGTCACTCTCCAAGTCAATGACTCCCTCCTCCATAATTGTGTCTTTCATCCGAACGCTACAACCAACATCTTGACTGAAGAGGTCATGCATTAGTTAGGGTTGAGCCTTTCACAACCAAATACACAAGGAGATTTTGCAAAGGGGATTATCAAGGATCTAAACGTTGCCTTTGACTCTTGCCCTAGCGCCCCTTTTACTATAGATGTGATGGTGGTAGATGCTTTGAGCACTTGGGGCATCATTTTCCACAAAGACCTTATAGAACACCTTGCTGGAAGTTTCCAAGACCAAGAATCCAAAGCGGTCATTCCTCACCCTGAAGGATGATTTTTTACCCTCCACAGAGAACCCCTTGTAGGATCCTTAATTGAAACCCTCGATGGACCAAATGATCAGCTCCTGTGTATTAACGATGGCATTGATAACTGGTTCATCCAAGGAGGGAGTTCTGGGGGCAATACTATTGAAACACCTGAGGGAATTTGGACTCTAGAATTTGATGGATCTCACTCAAGTTTTGGATCAAGTGTTGGGATTGTCTTAACAACCCCTTTCCATGAGACCTTCTACTACTCCTATAGGCTTGAGTATCACTGCACAAACAACATTGTTGAATACGAAACATTGATCCTAGGCCTCAACCTAGCAATTGACAAAGGTGTTGAATACTTAAGGGTAAAGGGGGACTTAGACCTCATAGTATCACAAGTGTTGCGAAAATTCGCTACCAAAAATGAGAAGTTGAAGAGGTATCGTGACCTTGCACAATCCATTGATGAATCTTTCAAAATAATATCAATCGAAGTTATTCCTTGAGAAGAAAACCATGTGGTTGATGCCTTGGCTGTTTCTGCCTCTACCTTGCAACCTTGTGATGGTCCTCTCCAAAACCTATGCAAAATGGAATTCCTCTTTAGACCTTCTATCCCTGATAATTTGGAACATTGGCAAGTCTTTGAGGATGACGACTAGATCATTAGGTTTATGGAAAAAAGCAAAGAAATCACCAATTCACAAATAAATTTCCTGGCTGATTCCATGAACTTAGAGGTTGTGAACCTTCAAAATAACACCTTGCCTAAGGGATGTATTCCTTTAGAAGACCTCTTTGACAGACGACGTCTTCAAAAGAAAGAGGCCTAGCAAACAAGCAGATGAAGCCCTTGAATTCGATATCGGTACGGAAATGGATCCAAGGATGGTCAAGATAGGGAAAGGAACCACTGAGAAGGAAAGGGCTGAAATTCTAGACCTCATAAGAGAATTCAAATATACTTTTGCTTGGAATTACGATGAATTAAAAGATTATAGGGGTGATGTCATCCAACATGCTATACCCCTGACAGAAGGGGCCAAACCTTTCCGACAAAAACTAAGGCACATCAATCCAAAGTTAGCAAGCCAAATACAAAAGGAGCTCCAAAAGATGGTTGATGTTGGTATCATAGCTCCCATCAGATATTCCTCATGGATGTCGAATTTGGTAGTTGTTCAAAAGAAAACCGGTGATATACGTCTGTGTGTTGATTTCCACAACCTTAACCAATTTTCATTGAAAGACAACTACCCCCTTCCAAACATGGAACATTTGCTAGGGTTACAAGGGCAGGGATGATGTCCATGTTGGATGGATTCTCTAGATACAACCAAGTCTTGCTTAAAAGAGAGGACCGGCTTAAAACAACATTTACTACACCTTGGGGAACATTTATGTATTTGCGAATGTCGTTTAGTCTTATGAACACCGGTGCCACTTTCCAGAGAGCAATGGATTTTGCCTTTAGGGACCTCATACAGAAAATCATAGAAATTTACCAAAACGATCTCACAGTTGTCTCAAAGAATAGGAAGGCCCACATTTCACACCTCAGCATCGTTTTTAAACGATCTAGAAAGTATGGTATCTCCTTAAATCCTAAGAAGTCTGTTTTTGGGATCGATGAAGGAAAATTTTTGGGTCGCGTGGCTTCAAAGGGGGGAATCTCCATAGACCCTGAAAGGGTCCAATCGATAAAAGATGTCCACCCCCCAGTCAATAAAAAGTACTTGCAATCCTTTTTCAGAAAGATCAATTTCATTCGAAGATTTGTCCTAAACTTTGTCGAAAGGATAAAACCCATGAGTGCTTTGCTAAAAAAGGACGTTGCCTTCAGGTGGGAAGATAAATCCATCAAATCTTTCGAAGATATAAAGGACGCTATCTCCCAAACCCAAGTCTTGATCAACCCTGATTATTCACGAGATTTCATAATATTCTCGTTTGCCTCCCAGGATACCATTGTAGGAGTTTTATGGCAAAAGGACGTTGATAATTATGAACACCCCGTAGCTTTCATGAGTAAAGTCCTTAAAGACTCAAAGTTGAATTACTCCATTACTGAGAAGCAAGCATATGCCTTGGTGAAATCCCTCAAGCACTTTAGAAACTACGTTGGCTACAATAAAATCAAAGCTTATGTCCCCTACCCGACGGTAAAGGATGTTTTATCACATCAAGATTGTATGGGTACTAGGGGCAAGTGGGTCTCCAAAATCCAAGAGTATGACTTAGAGATAAAACCCACCAAGATAATAAAGGGGCAAGGTCTGGCCCAAATGATAACCGAGAACAACCAAGAGGCCATACAGATGGGAGAAAGTGAACAGATAAATGTAGTGGTCAATGAATTAGAACATGATGAGTGGTATTATGATATCATCTATTTGTTGATTTTTCATAAGCTAGGTTAAGCATGTAGTTCATTTAATTTCATCATGTCTTAACCATAAACAAGAATCTTGCAGCAACCAAGATCACAAGAAGAAACACCATGCACAAGAACACAAGATATATCCTGGGAAACCCTTCTCAAACAAGGGAGAAAAACCCAGCCAAAACCTTTGCTATATTCTTCAAGAGAAAGACCTTTCACCACCAAGAATGACTTAGCACACAAGAGGGTGCTTAAGCCCTAGAACACTAACGCCCAAGAGAGCTACGCACCTTTGCCAAAGAGAAGTACTTGCTGAAATTTCCAAAACACCTAAGTGTGTGTGTCTACAATGAAAGATTTCCTCTTACTTATACTAGACTTGTCCTATCAACTAAAGTGTCTATTGGCACAATAGGGCCGACCTCACTTAGATATATTATTTATTTATTATTATAATAATTAATATTAATATTACTATTACTATTAATATTAATTATCTTTTACAGTTTATCTTTAGACACAAAAGGTAGGGCCGACCTGTACCCTTTACACAATAACTAGGGTTACAAGTAAGTCTGACTCTTGAACAATATATAGCAAAGGATCTGATACACCCACTAGTGCTCATCCACTAGGGGCACATCCATAGGGATGCCATGGACCTGATTCATTGCATTACACAGATGAACCAGGTCTTCACATGTTCACCTATGCTCGTCCACAGCCACATCCACTCTACAGATTTGCTTTCCCACTGCCACCTACAAAAGAATCATCTGGAGTCTTCTCGTCAACTCTGTTGTTGCTCAGAAGAGGCCATCACATCATCTTCATTTTTGTTCTCACGATGATGTGCCCAACACTTTTGGGATTTCCCACGTTCACCTTATGCTCAGCCACAGGCACGTCCTAACTCAACATATCGCTTTTACATCGGATAATCATCTAGAGTTCTTCTCACTCACCTCATGGAGGAGGCCATCTTTACGTTCCTGACTCTCTCCCAGGCAGGAACCACGAACCCTTCATAGAGGCTTTCTCTCAGGTTTGTAAGCTGAGAGAAAGACTTCACATAGCTGCTATGTTCCACATCTCACAGGTTTGTAAGCTGGAGGATGTCTCCCGTAACTGCATTCATCAACACTATTACCTTAAGAATTTATCATGCCCCGATCACCTAGTAGACTACAAAAGAAGGGTTTTGAGACTTAAGGCTATGAAGTATTGTTTGACCGAAAATGGTCTTGGTTGGAAAGATCCCGATGGAGTTCTCCTTAGATGTGTCAACCAATAGGAAGCTGAGAAACTGTTAAAAGAATTACACTCTGGATTTTGGGGTGGACATTTCACAGCTCGCACTATTGCCCACAAGATCCTAAGGGATGAATATTATTGGCCATCGCTATTTTCTGATACTCACCGACATGTCCGATCTTGCCAGCCTTGCCAGTACTTCTCTGGTAAACCTAAAATCCCAGCACAACCTTTAAAACCCGTAGTGGTAGAAGCTCCCTTTCAATAATGGGGTTTGGATTTCATTGTGATGCAGGAGCATCGCTCCATGTCAGCAGCGTGCCAGCCAGCCAACACATCCAGCACGCATTTAATGGAGAAGGGAGAGGCACAGCCCTCTCAATTTTGAAATTCGAAATTTCAACAAATGTTGTAAGGCTTTTAATGCCAGACGACGCTTTTGTACAGGTGGTGGTTGAGGTTTCCTTTAATGGTTGCCTGCAGCAAGCCCAAGACGTAGTCAGGACTGGGCATCCATTTATGTAATGTAGCCGTAGGAGCCACTCTGTGATGGTGATAGCTCAGAGACGGTGAGGTTGAGGATAAGCTCATGGGAGCCCTCATTTGGTAATTAAGAAATTAGAGTAGAGAGTTAGGAGGGTAGACCAGAGCAGAGAGGTCTTGAGAGAGAGCTAAGACTTGTTACAGTCCAACCTTTGTAAACATCTTGTATAGACATTTCTGAATTAATAGAAGAGCAGTTTTTCCTACCATGAATTGTTTGTATCTGTTTGCATGTTTTTATGCATTTCGTGTTTTGAATGCATAACTGGTGAAGTATTTCATAAGTTTCAATTTCTTCTCGTCTTTGAGTTTCCGAGTGCAAAGAGTGTGCATAGTCTGCAAGGTGTGCATTGACAAAGGTGAGGTAACCTCAAGAAAGCTCAAGAGGGATAGCATTGAACCTTCATCAGCAGAGGTGCAAGGAGTGCACAGGAAGGAACTTTGTTTCGAGTTCAGGGAAGACAAAACTACTGAAGGTTTTGTAGAGCTCTGCCAAGAGGGCATTGAGTGAGTGCATAGAGTGCACCAGAGAACTCTATTTCGAGTTCTGAGGAAAGGGAAGTGTCGAAGAGAAGACACTCACAGGGTTGTTGAATACTCTGTAGGCTCTGCAAGGTGTGCATTGAGAAGAAGAACACCAGGAGGGCATGAGGCGTTTCTTTCCAAGAAACGGCCTCGAATCTGAGTTATTCGAAATCTCAGGAGCACTAGGAGTGTGCGAGAGTGGACTTGTTCTAAGTCCATAAGCTCAGAAGAGAAAGGGCAAGAAGAACGTGCACAGATAAAACCTTTCGAGGTTTCTAAGTTGACAAAGCTCAGGAGGAAGAGCACAGTTACCGTTGGATCAGGTAGAGGACAAGATCTGGACCGTTGGAGTCTACGTCCAGGAAACAGGAGAAGAGTGTGTAGGAGAATAGATCTGGGTCGTCAGATCTAGCGCAGAGGACCGATAGTCGTCGGATCCGGAAGAAGGTGTGCGAGGTTTAAGCATCGTAACAGCAGAAGGGAGAGGACTCGTCAAGTCCCGAAAGAATCAGAACCGTCCATCTCAGAGGACGCGTGTCAAGAGACCCACATTTCGGGGATTCGGACACAGGGAGACCAAGAGTGAAGAGTCTCCAAAAATCGTGAAAGGAGAATTCGCGAAAGGACCAGGACCGTCCATCAAGGAGGACACGTGGCAATTGGTCGGTGTTTCGTAGAAATCGTCGAAAGGACCAGGACCGTCCATCAAGGAGGACACGTGGAAAGCGGTCAAGGTTTCGGGGAAAGGCCCGAAAGACTTTGAGTCGTCGATCCAGTAGGATTGTAGCCGTTGGTTCCTTAAGGGCATGGGCCGTTGATCTCTCAGAGGGAGAGATTTCGACATTTCGTGGACCAGGGATTCGAAAGACAGAGAACAGGGGAACGCTTGCATCACGATTCCCCGAATCGCGAAAGCCAGTAGCGCTTTGGCGTTAAGCGCGTGGACACATGGTGAGTGGTCAAGGTTCGGGGAAAACCTCGAAAGGTTCTCTCAGGGGGTAGTATTTTGGCATTTCGGGACCCGGGAGGTTGAAGGACCAAGAATCGTCTGCAGTTGGAATCACGAATTCCGAAATCCCAAAAAGTGGACTGTGGTCACGGGGAGATTTCGGCATTTCGAGACCCGGGAGTTTGAAGGACCAAAAATCGTTGCCGCTGGAATCGCGAAATCCCGAATCGGGGAAAGGCCAGTAGCACTTTATCGCTAAGCGCGTGGTCACAGAGTGGTGGTCACGTGGACGGAGGCTAAGGGGCGATCCAGAGCCGTTAAGCCCTTTTCGGCGTTTCGGATACCAGGAATTGGAAGGACAAGGAGCCTGTGAGAGCTCGCATGCAGGAGTCTCGAAACCCCGAAACGCGAAAGGTGTGTTGGTTCAGAACAGAGTAGAGCGTCGAAAGCTAAGTGCATGCATAGGTTTTCTCAAGGCCTGTGCCAGAGGACAAAGGGACCTGTGGATTTGTTCAAAGGGTTCCAACAGGAGCCCAAAGAGCCATTTTGGCTCAAGGAAGAGAGCGATCCAGAGACCGGGAGGTCAGTGGACCCTGCTGAGGTAGGGGGTCTGCATCACATTGGAGAGTTTAAGGATAACTCAAGTAATGGCTACCGGTGGATCCTAACAGCCACAGATTATTTTACGTGGGTAGAGTCTATCCCCACAAAGAAGGCCACTGAGGAAGTAGTCATGAATTTTTTGGAGGAACGAATTATAACTAGGTTTGGTGTCCCTTCCAAGATCACCACAGACAATGCCAAGGCATTTAGCTCACATGCACTAGTGAAATTTTGTTTCAAGTATGGCATTGTCCTATCACACTCCTCCAACTACTACCCGCAGGGAAACGGATTAGTAGAGTCCAGCAACAAGAACCTTATGAATATTATCAAGAAAGTCGTGGGGGAAAACAAGAGGTCTTGCGATGGAAAAATTAAGTATGCCTTGTGGGAAGATTGGATAACAACAAAGACCTCGACAGGAAAAACCCCTTTTGAGCTAGTATATGGATTAGAAGCAAAGCTTCCTGTGAACCTCCAGATTCCCATCCTCCATTTTTCCCAACAATATGCTACAGATGGAGAGGCAATCCAAGGGAAAATTAACCAGTTGATAGAGTTGGATGAATCTAGAAGAAGTGCTCTAAGCCAAATGGGAAGAAACCAGGAGAAGATCAAAAACACCTTCGATCACAAGGCGAAGGAAAGAGACTTCACTGAGGGAGATCTTGTGTTACTATTTGCATTCACTGTATATACCATTGCATTGCATACTAGAGTAGTTTTCTTTCACATTTGTACATATGATTGTTTTTGTTTTACATATATGAGTTGGGGGTGATATCACCACCCCAAATGATTACTGATAACTTCTGTTGAGATCAGGCAGGTTACAGGTTATGCCAGAGATGTTGAGGTTCTCATGTGTTCTACGGTGAGCAAATGTCCTCGAGTTGGAGCCAGATGTTATCCCCCACTTTTAAGGATAACTAAGGAGATTATGTCTCAAGGCCCACATGTCCTAGACATGGAGTACCGAGAGCCAAATCGACTTGAGCATGGCCCTGGAGGGCCCATCTTTTCTTCCTTTCAGCACCTCCACTTTGTCAGCAGTAGCAACATCCATCACCTCGGCTTGGCCCTGTATCAAAGATGGTTCTTGTTCCATGAGGTAATCAGTCCGGGTATCATGGTATGTGTCACTCTGATCCTCAAAACCTTTGAATATGTGCATTTGGTTTTTTTTGTTTCTAATCGGTGCTTGGATCTTATACTTATCCACTTCACCATGTCTTGGGGGAATGACAAGATGCCTTAGTAAGCTTGTGCCCATCGATTTTGAGTTGCCACTGGTGGAATTTCTAAAAAGTCATCGTCTGCTCCCGTCATACATACCACTTTCCATCTTACTTCCCGCTCATCGATCCCATTACATTGGTTCGGGCATTGGGTTGGCCAATCATTCAAGGGTTGCACCTTGCCTTGTGGGAAGAAGGGGCTAAAGGCCCAGAAGGTAAAAGCAGCTGGAAAAAGATAAAAGCCTAAAAATAAAACCTCGAGATGCTTCGCCTAGGGATCCCTAAGAAAGTAGTAAAAAGCTTCTCAGCAAGAAACAAGAGGAACCCATAAAAATAATAAAACAAGACCTAGTGAGAGGATAGGGGGTCTCATTACGAGCAAGCCTATTAGGTCCATGGGCATCTAGCGGTGTGACACTACTAGCAACTGGTTACCACGCCAGGGTAGTGGCTCTTGGTGGCATAGCCAAGAAAAAGGGGGTCTCATCATGAGCCAGCCTTCACATTTCCCTGAAAGTGCTTGTAGGTAACATTGCCACCACTGGTCACCACGCAAGGGCAATGTCCCCCGATTAGCTTCTTGAAAGAAAAAGCAATAAAGAAATAAGAATAAAAGGCATGAATGGGCTTGGAAACATTTGCATCCAGGACAAGTGCAGCTCGCCTTCTACAAAGGCACCCACAGGTAAGCCTTGCATTTCCCTGCTATCACTGCACCCCTTGTGAGGACATCCCTTATCCACCTCACCCATTAACATGACTTGGATTTGATCTCTTCCAGAAACATCCATTTTCCAGTGGATACTAGCCCAATAGGACGCCCTGTCACTTCCTCCAAACTTGCCTTGCAGATTTGTATAATGTCTTTGAGCACTTAACTGGGTAGAAAGGGTTTTATGCACATGTTTAATAAAATTGATGATTGGATGTGATTGACATTACTATGATCCCTGTGACTTATGAGCCCATGGAGGGCGTATCTGTCGATGTGCAGGATCATACCCGATGGACAGGTACCATATTGGACAGATACACATGGGGAAACGATTAGTTCAGACCTCCATGGGACTAAAGAGCCCACCAGATGGATGTTGAGACCCCAGCAGGGGGCAGAGACAAGACAGAGGGGTGTGCACCGGAGAAAAGGAGGGCGTTCCATAGAGGCACCCTGGCAAAGCCTTACCTAGGGGGGTTGTGCCCTCTCCACTGGAACGTTGGCCTTGGAAGGCCCATGACATCATCCAGCATTGTGGACATTTTTGGCAGGTAGTCATGGCAGTTATGGCACGTGTGGCAGCTTGGAGAAGCCCAAGGAGGGCAAACGTTTTGCTCCAGGAGACCTATGCTGCCCTAAAAGGGGCTAACGTCACCCTAGAAAGGGCATGATGTCTTGCTTTTGCTTGATTAGGTTTTAATTTATGACATTTAATGTAAAACAATATTATTTGGTATTTTGGCATTGTCGGCCTTTTGATGACCTAAAATTTAATTAAGGTCATTTGTACTATATAGGTTGAGAGCTAAAACTCTCATTTTGATCATCATCTTTCACTCACACTTAGTGAGGTCTGAAATTTGTGCCCTACTTAAGGGTTTTGGCTGAAAATTGATGCGCACTTGTTGAAGGAGTCTATTTCTTGGCTAGTTTGGAAATTTCTTGGTGGAAGGTTCACAACTAGGGTTTGGCTACATGAATGCTTGGTGGATGTAAGTAAATTTTTGCAAAACACTTCTCTATTGAATGGTTATGGTATTGTTTACTTGCATTTTGTTGTTATAATTTGTTGGATTAAACCCTAGGGGACAAGCACATGTTGGTGTCCTTGTTTCATGTCCCTACTAAGATAAGCCAAGAGCCATTTTGATTTGCTGAAGTTAGATAAAGCCTTGCCATAGCAACACTCTACTCCTACTCTTCTAGCCTAGCCGTTTTTGTTCTTGTCTTTGAGCCAAGGAAGGAGAAAACGCACTAAGGCCTAGGGTTTCTACACCTTAGTGAGCCGTTTTCCCTAGGGTTTGATTGATGAAGCCTTGTCTTAGCAACACTTTATCATTAAATTCTCGTGCCCTTGGCCATAGCATTTATCACTCAAGCTAGCCATTTTTATCTTGTTAATGAGCTAAAGAAGGAGGAGAAAGCACTAAGGGCTAGGGTTTCTACACCTTAGTGAGCCTTTCTCCCCTAGGGTTTCATTGTTGAGGCCTTGCCTTAGCAACACCTCAACATTTAACCCTCTTGTCTTTAGCCATATTACTATCATCACGGCCCTTCAACATTTGCAGTTGTTTTGACTCCATTTGCCCTAATAACACATTGATCTAAGACTTCTTGTGTTGAGTACCTTGATCTTACACACATCTAAATACTTTGAACAACTACTAATCCTTCTAACCCTTGCTTAGACCAACAATTACTAACCCTATTGTTGTCGTCATCTATTCATGTTATAAACATATCTATGCAGCCTTTATTTATCTTTAAAGCAATTGAATGATTGGCTAAAGCGTTGCTTATTGTATTGTTACATTGATTGCTATTCATCATTGCAAAGTTTCTTTAGCATTTATTATGAAGTGACATTGTGTAATCATTGCTATTGTATAACATTGATTTACTTCATCAATATTTTTGGTCAATTGCTTATCATCAGAAAGTCTTTTATATGAAGTACCAACCAACAAGTAATCTTGCACATCTATAGTTTCCTTGTTGCTTTGTCTCGGGCAGGTACACTTCTTGCTTATTACTTATCTTTATTGGTTGATTAGCCAGGACATTTTGATCGGTGGTGACTTGTGAGGGGGAATATTATATTTATCCTTTCAAACCTTTTCCTTCTCAAAACCCCAGGTCGCCGAGGATGTCTCCCCTGGGCCTACCACCCTAAACAGAAAGAGCTATCCCATTGAGGTAACAGTGGTGGGATAGTCTCAAGTTTCGCCAGTTTGCCTTTCTTCTATCCATCTTCTACCATAACTACAAACTATGCGATAACAGAACTGATGGTAGTTATGTTGAAGACGGTATATATATTTGTGTAGCCCTAAGAGGCAAATTGACAAGTTTTCCCTAAGAAGCAAATGGGCATGTTATGTAAGCCCATTGTTTGTAGTATTTATCTTTGAGCAATAAGAATATCGATACCTTGCCCTGTGCATGTTTCCTTGGCACATTGGCAAGGTTTTACAACGTAAATTTGTGTCTTGTTGAATATGTTTATGTTATCTTTGTTTTCCATTATTTCTTCACAATTATTTTGTACTGCATTTTATTTCTTCTATGGGTTCACATTTCCAACAAGTGGTATCAAAGCCGCAATGAAGAGAAGCTGAGAGACGGCACATTCATTTGACAGAAGTATAGTTGCCTGAGAAATATAGTTGGATCCATGATTGCGTGGAGAGGTTGCAGAATCAAAAAAATAAAAAAACAAAAAAAGGTGCCTAACGAAGGAGGGCATCAACTTCAAGCTTAACAAAGAGCTCCTATAGATCATCGAGGACCACATTGGAGGTTTCTGTCAGAAGCTAATGAACAGGGTCGGTGTGGACTTCAACGAGTCATTCTAGAGCATACATCTCGGCAGGCCGCCAATCTTGAACTAGTTGGAGAAGAAGATGAGCGTTGGGCCAAAGAAGTTGTATTACAGTCGACAGACACTAGTGGATTACGATAACGTGAACAATAATACAATTATGTACGTGCTTGATGCCATGCGGTTGGGATGGCGAGCAATCTAGTGGAATCACATATGGAGAGAAGTTGAGGGGTCGCGTGGGTCGTCAAAATCTGCATGAGATCAACGAACCATAGATTCAAGAAGAATAACACACCAAAGGAATTATGGGTTGTGTGCACCACTATGGTAACGACCGGATCAGCTAGTCGAGCCGTGTCGGGTGTCCCTGTGCCTAAAGCCACCTGAAAGCAGTTAGACAAGCATAGAGGCGGACGAAGAGAGGAAGCAGGTGGCGAAGCACAAGAAGCAGCGATCCAAGAATTAGAAGCGAGTGAAGGTTCTGCAGTTAAATAAATTCAGGGATAAGGTTTTTCGAGTCCCCTCAAGATGTTGCAAATGAAAGACCAAGGCAAGCCATACAAGGAAGCTTAGGAACAAGCGAATCATAACGGCTAAAGCCTTATGATTCCAAGGATGGCTTCAGCAGCGATGGCGATGGGATTGGGCTTACGATGCGCAATGCCACAACATGAGAATGGCAAGTTTTTTCGTTGATGAGCAAGGCCAACTTACGGACTTGTGTGCTAGTGGGATGGTTGAAGCAGGGGCGCGGTGGCCAAACTGACGTTGTTGAGGGGCAAGCTACAGCACAAGGAGGGGCTTTCGAAATGATCGTGGTTGGCTACCAAATCAAGATTCTGAAGGGCATGACGATGCTCCAAGCCTACGAGTTAGCGGGGATCGATATCCCTCGCTTCTACTATCTTTCCCGCCTCTCCATCGTCGAAAATTGTTGCATGTGTCTCGTTGAGAATGAGTGCGGCAAAGTTGTTGAAGGTGAAGGTCGAGGTAAGGATCGAGGTCATTGTTAGTGCATGAGAGGTGCACTAGTGGGCAAAGGGCCATGCAGCGCATGGTGATGTCTCAAGTAGCACTGGACGCGACAGTAGCAACAATGGACATGGTGAGTGCATTCCCATAGAGTCCTAAAGGCAATAGCAACACTAAATAAAAAAATTATTATTATTATTATTATTATAATGGAGTTGAAAATTTAATTACATGTAAATGGGTATACGACTGTAAGACCTAGTTAGGCATGCGTACCCCCAGTAAATAACTGATAAAGTCTAGACATAGACCTAGGTGATAGGGGGGGACAAGTTGAATTCCCAAATACCCTGGTCATAAACTTTGAGGGGAGTAGGACCTAGATAATTACCCCAAGTCAAGTTTTAAAAAGGGGGGAAGAATGTTGGGTTAAACTTGAATTAGTGAAAAACTCAATGAGTTATATCCATTTTAAGTCAACAGTGATGGTTTTCGGGCCCATGGTATTGTGCCCGTGGATTGCATGTAATGAAGCTTTTAAAAAGGCTTAGGATACTCCATTGAAATTAGCCTGGAAGTGAGGGGTGAAGGCTCACTTGGTTGTCTTGGTTGGATTCAATCAAGGGAACAAAGTTTGGAAACCTTTACAAGCTAGAAAGGAGTAATCAAATAAATGAAGCAATGATGGTATTTGAGGAAGCAAATGAATCTACTCATTTATGGCATCAACGACTAGACCATATGAGCGAGAAAGGGCCAAAGGTATTGATAAATTGTAAGTTACTTCCAGATTTAAAATCTTTGAATTTGAATTTCTACAAGCATTGTGTTTTTTGGGAAGCAGTGTAGATAGAAGTTTAAAACAAGTGTTTGGGGGCCATCCCCTACAATTTCTTTTGGAGGATCATCACACTTTATGACATTTATAGATGATTACTCTAGAAAGGTGTGGGTCTATACTCTCAAAAAAAAAGTTGATGTGTTTAATGTATTTAAGTAATTTAGAGTTTTGGTTGAAAAGAGAATTGGCAAGTCAATCAAGTGTTTGAGAACAAATAATGGAGGCAAGTTCACATCTTTGGAATTTGAAAATTATTGCAAGAAAGCTAGGATCGAAAGGCATAAAACCACAATTTACACTCCGCAGCAAAATGGTGTGGCTGAGCACATGAATGAGACTCTTCTAGAGATAGTAAGGAGCATGCTTAGTGATGCCAAATTGCAGCAAGAGTTGTGGGCAGAAGCAGTCACTACGGCTTGCTATCTGGTAAATCGGTCACCATCAATTGCAATAGACCGTAAGATTCTTGAAGAGGTATGGACAAGTCATTTATGTAATTATTCAAATCTAAAAATAATTTGGTTGTGATGCCTATGCTCTTATTTCTAAAGATCGGCTTTCTAAGTTGGACCCTGGATCAAAGAAGTATATCTTTGTTGGTTATGGTGATGGAGTAAAGGGATATAGATTGTGGGATACTACTGGCCACAAAATCATCATTAGCAGAGATGTGGTATTTGATTAATCTCCTCTAATAAAATTCAGACATAGTAGAAGTTGATAAGAAACAGGAACAAGTACAACAAAATCAGCAAATTCAGTTGGAAACTCATGGTGGCAAATGGGTCTACAAACTGAAAAAGGGAGTTGATGTTAAAATTGAAAGGTACAAAGAAAGATCGGTGGAAAAAGGGTATTCTCAAACGAAAGGTATTGATTTCCATGAAATATTTTCACTAGTTGTTAAGCTTGTTTCTATTCGTGTAGTATTAACACTAGTTGCCTTACTTGATCTTGAGTTAGAGTAGCTAGATGCTAAAACAACATTTTTACATGGAGTTTTGGATGAGGAGATATATATGGAACAACCATAATGGTTTTTGTTCGAGATTGCAAAAGAATATTTGTTTGCAAACTCAAGAATTCATTGTATGGCCTGAAGTAGTCTTCCAGGCAATGGTACAAGAAGTTTGATTCCTTCATGTGAGCCAAAATTTTACAAGAAGTGGTATGACCATTGTGTTTACTTCAAAAGTTTAGAAAATGGTATATTCATTATCTTGGTGTTATATGTTGACGATATGCTTGAGCAAGCAAAAGCATGGTTGAGATCAACAAGTTAAAGGCTCAATTGGCTAGGACTTTTGATATGAAGGATCTAGGAGCAACAAAACAAATCTTGGGCATAGAAATACACAGAGATAGGAAACATAGTAATCTTTGGTTATCGCAATAGAAGTATGTGGAAAAGATACCTCTGAGATTCGGTATGAATAATGTGAAATCAGTAAATATCCCTTTGGCTTCTCATTTTAAGTTTTCTTCAAGCTTATGTCCTCGTAATAAAGTAGAAAAGGATTATGTCTTGTGTACCATATGCTAGCACAGTAAGAAGTTTAATGTATGTGATGGTATGTACAAGACTAGATATTTCACGTGTAGTTGGTGTTGTTAGTAGATACATGGAAAATCTAGGTAGAGAGCATTGGGGAGCAATGAAATGAGTGCTTCAGTATCTTAGAGACACAAGTGCTTATTGTATCACCTATAATGGTTGCAGTGATTTAGTTTGTGGTTATGATGATTTAGAATCCAAATGTTGCAGGCAATTTGGACAAAAATACATCTACTTCAAGTTATGTCTTCACTCTTGCAAGAGTCACATGCATGCAAGGAGGCAATTTGGTTAAAGGGTCTATTGGGTGAGTTTGGAAAAGTGCAGGACAAACTATCAATCCAGCTTATCACAGTAAGACCAAGCATATTGCAATTAAATACCATTTTGTAAGACAAGTGATTGATCAAGGTGGAGTAGCTCTTAAGAAAGTCCATTGTGCAGATGTGTTCACAAAATCAGTACTATTAGAGAAGTTGTGGTGGTGTTTGGCTTCTCTTGGTTTGTAGAAAAGGTGATAAATGGGCTTGGGCAAGGTATTAGGTAAATTGTTGTCAAGGTGGAAATTGTTGGAATTGTGACAACAAACAAAACCGGTGAACAGTGGTGGTTCATGTAACGACAACAATTCTTGAACCGGTGGTAGTTCATGTAACAGTGGTAGTTATGTTTAAGACGGGTATATATATTTGCGTAGCCTTGAGAGGCAAATTGGCAAGTTTTCCCTAAGGGGCAAATGGGCAAGTTATGTAAGCCCGTTGTTTGTAATCTTTATTTCTGAGCAATAAGAATACCGATACCTTGCCCCGTGGATGTTTCCATGGCACATTGTCAAGGTTTTACAACGTAAATTTGTGTCATGTTGTATGTGTTTATGTTATCTTTGTTTTCCGTTATTTATTCACAATTATTTTTTACTGCATTTTATTTCTTTTGTGGGTTCACGTTTCCAACAAACATCCCTATGCGGCATGCATTTATGCAAAAGTAATTCAACTAGATGGGAGCAATGTAGAAAACACAGACCATAGCATCAATTTACTTGCAAATCAAATGTCTCTTGACCGTGTTAATCCACCCTTGTAAATATTTTCACAACCACTGTGAAGTACCAAGATGGTACAAGATTTTGACTACAAAAACAATAAAACGTATAATTGTTTGGTTTATAAAGCAGGTTATACCCTTTCTTATACATCGAAGGTCCACCAAATCCTTACCAAACATATCTAATGTATGCAGGAATTGATCTTACAATAAGTCTACTGCTAGTATACCCACAAAATGAGTGAAGGAGAATGCCAAAAGGTATTAAGCATGAAAAGAATAATGACCAATCAAAGCCCAGGTTTGATATGCACTGAGTGGAGAATTGGGTATATGCTTGAGTGGGTGCATATCAAGTCCAGGTTTAGATTTTCAACGCTAAAAGTTTCTTGTTAGCATGTTCCACTGAGAGTTTATGTGTTTCTGAAAATGTCATTCTGACTCTCCTGTCTCAAACATAGGCATAATCAGAATTAACTTTGGAACTTCTCCTTTTCACCTAGCCATTATTTGAACTCTTGTCTCAGTTCAGATTGAAAAGATAATATGTCAAATGCTTCTGTCCTAATGCTTCCATTTTATTTCTATAGGCAGGGATGAGATAAGGGAACCCCATTCATAGGGCTCAGACTTACAGTAGGCTCAAATAGGAATGTAATAATGAGCACCAGCTAAGCTGTTTAATAAATGTGACCTTAGTTATATTAAATTTAGCTATTTGCTTCACTGCATGACAAAGTGGTTTAATGACTACTTTTACCAAATCATGAACTCTGAGAAAAAGGGGTCAAAGCATAGGAACAGCCATGGGACCTGTTACCAATTGAACTTGCACTTGAGCTACAGAGTCAACTAATCCGGGGGACCTGGTGATTTTCAACTCATTGTTTGCGCATAACAACAATCCTAACAACAAGATGTAGATGCATGAAAACATCTCTATGGGGCATGCACTTATGCAAAAGAAATCCAACTAGGATGGGAGCAATGCAGAAAACACAGACCATAGCATCAATTTACTTGTAAATCAAATGTCTCTTGACCGTGTTAATCCGCCCTTGTAAATATTTTCACAACAATTATGAAGCACCAAGATGGTACAAGATTTTAACTACAAAAACAATAAAAAGTATAATTATTTGGTTTATAAAGTAGGTTATACCCTTTCTTCTACGTCAAGGTCCACCAAATCCTTACCAAACATATCTAATGTATGCAAAAATTGATCTTACAATAAGTCTAATGCTAGCATACCCATGAAACAGGTGAAGGAGAATGCCAGGAGGTATTAAGCGTGAAAAGAATAATGACCAATCAAAGACCAGGTTTGATATGCACTGAGTGGAGAATTGGGTATATGTTTGAGTGGGTGCATATCAAGTCCAGGTTTAGAATTTCAACGCTAGGTGTTTCTTGTTTAGCATGCTGCACTGAGAGTTTATGTGTTTCTGAAAATGTCATTCTGACTCTCCTGTCTCAAACATAGACATAATCAGAATTAACTTTGGAACTTCTCCTTTTCACCTAGCCATTATTAGAACTCTAGTTTCAGTTCAGATTGAAAAGATAGTATGTCAAACGCTTCTGTCCTAATGCTACCATTTTATTCCAATAGACGGGGATGAGATAAGGGAACGCCATTCATGGGGCTCACACTTACAGTAAGCTCAAATAGGAATGTAATAATGAGCACCAGCTAAGCTGTTTAATAAATGTGACCTTAGCAGTTATATATTTAGCTATTGCTGCACTGCATGACAGAGTGGTTTAATGACTGCTTTTACCAAATCATGAACTCTGAGAAAAAGGAGTAGTCAAAGCATAGCAACAGCCATGGGACCTGTTACCAATTGAACTTGCACTTAAGCTACAAAGTCCCAACAGCAGGTGCAAGCCTAAGGTTAACTCAAGAGAGCTATCACTGTCACCACAATAGCACCTCTTCTTTCTTAAGGCTGGCTTTTCTCCGGCACAAGGGAGGTGTCCCTAGTGTTAGGATTACTAAGGCTTTATGCAATGAAGGCTTGAGATTTAAAGAAGAGTTTCCATAGTAAAACAGATAATTATATGATTTATTTGGTTTATTTTTAGGGTGGTTGGAGGTGATTGTAGTGCCAATGACCCAATCGGGTATATGGAGTCTTAAGGCTTCTAAGAGGGCTGGAAATCATGAATGGATGTGGGTAAATATGCTGTTAAAACATGCTTAAATCTACCCATGAATGCAATATTAAATGACTGGAAATTAACAGATTTTGTAGGCCCTAACTAGGTGCTCTACTTATCCACATGCAAACAACAACGAGGGATTTTATTTCAAGCTGAAATACACCATGCAGACTTTCAAGAAAAAGACATAACATCAATGTTTCCAACTTGACGATAAAAACAGCAAAGAGAAGAATAGATAGCACCTCATTCACTCTTCTTCTTCAATGACATGCGGACCTAACATGAAGTCCTTATTGCAGCAGATTTTTAAGAAGATTCTAGAACATAAAATCAGCAAGACGAATATCATGGACAGCCACATGTGTAGAAAACCTTTACAATCACATTTGCCTTCATAAGATATTCAGTTGGGCTCCAAAAGAGGTCTTCTTCATTAATCCAACCATGAATAACAATGGAGAGAGCAAATCCTTATATAGATTTGAGCTCAATCTCCT
>ML793182.1:269536-302656 GCA_009831015.1 Picea engelmannii
ATTTGGAAACTAAGGCCCATTACAATTCAGATACATACAATAAAAGAGTGTCTTATAGTCTACAGTCTCATCAGAGAACCCATTGCAGCTGCACCCTTTTCATATGGGGTTCCAACTCTTTTAGAACCTAGAATATTAAAATCGGGCTTTTCCTATGCTCTGGCGTTGATAGAATTGTTATATGCATAAGCACAAAAGCATTGAAACTGTTGCAAATATCATCAAAGAAGGCAGATCACAAAATAGGACATATGTCACAAACAAAAATAAGTGTAATAAGAGTAGGAAGTACCATCAATGCAATTAGCTTGGACTGCAACATGTACAACTACAAAACATGAAAGCAATCAAAAACCTAAAACAGCATTATTTTCGACAATCCACTCTTCAAAATATGAAGATTATGATAGAAATTCCTACATTATATTAAGCCAGTGCAGGAAAAAAGCTATCCCTATGTTTCTGATATTGAAACTAACCGTGCATCCTCGTATACAAAGACAACCCCTATATTTTGTGATACAAATTCATTTAATACTTAAAAGTTAAAAGCAACTCACATTTTCGAGCTTTCATAGTCAAAGCCATATAAAAAACCACTGCAGTGAAAAACACCAAGCCTAGTCTCCAACACCGAAATTTAACTCTCTCTAAATACTGAAGTGGACCATGTGATCCCTTACACTAAAACCATCTGTATCACCAATCCCATGCAGCAGTCTTCGCTATTTTTTCATATACTGACCGAGTATGGGAGACTTGAAAATTTATTCAGCTTTCTTTTGTTCATCGACAGATATCGCACTTCTGAAATTCATTTCCAGTGCACGGACGAGAGAATCAATGGCCTAACATCGCAACCCTTCCGAAACACAGCATCCGCATCTACAGGTAAGGGTTCTTGATCAGCAGCTGCAGCGTCTCTACCATCAACAGCGTCTCAAACTTTACCAGGTCAAAACTCTGACCGATCCCTTTCTTAAAAGTTGGCAGACCAGTAGTAAACGCGGCCAAGTATGGAGTGACGACCTAAAGAGAGAAAGTGTGAGGTCCTTACACACAACCCATAATTTGCAATGTTATTCAGTAAGAGGCCCATTTTTCATTTGATCTTTATCCCAGTGAGAGGATGTAAATAGTTCACTTAATAATTGCTCTTCTACGCCTTTTTTTTAAGATGGACATTGGATATGCAACCATTTATTACAAGTAGAGAAATTGGTTACCTCACAAAATGTGCAAATTTTGAAGCATGGAAAATGAACATCGGATATGCAACCATCTATTACAAGTAAAGAAATCTGTTACACATTTTGAGGCAAGATAAGCTCTCAAGTTAAAATGCTTTCATGTTAATTATTTAATTATTATTTATATATAATTATATGTAATTTGATGTATTTGTATGTACTCTATTATTTGTAATTTGATGTATTTGTATGTACTCTATATTTAGGATAAGTGTTAGTATTTCAAGATGAGTACAAAGTATCGAAGTCGAATAGTAGTGTTTAGAATACCATTAAACAATGTGGAACATCTTATACAAAGATTTCAAAGAGCACAATGCATTATATTCAATGTGTGTCTCGAATAAGGCTAAAGCCTTACTAATAAATAGATTTAGAGTTTACCCTTGAGATTCCAAAGGGTGGGACTGCAATAACCGCTATATTGGTTAACCATATATGAAGGGGGGATTAAGCGATCCCAAAGGTTCAATAAACCCCTCAAGTTAGTTTTATATCAAATAATCTATCATCCTCCCTTAAACACAACTTGGAGGAACTACAAGGGGCATTTTTTCAATACCACCCCCTAATGATAGCTTCATATATCCAACATCACTATTGCAACCTATTCTACAAAAACTCTAGAGATATCACATCTCCCATCATTTCCCCCTTAAACACAAGTGGGCTAGGAAAATTGATAGGCAAAATATCTGACCATGACGAGGTATGACAAAATAGTCACCTCCAAAACCCCTCCACCCAATCCTCTTGTTGATCCACATTCATTGATCAATGTTAGTACATGCACACTCATCCTTAGTCTTTTTCCCTTGTTTTTCTTTGTTTTCTAAATCTTCCTTCCTTGGTTGTTTTCTCCTTTCAAATTAGGTTTTGGGTCAAATTACTATCAAATTCTCAGGTGTGCAGACCCACAAGACCATGTATCTATACTTAGTCATTTTTCTCCTTTCCAAAACCCAACACTTAGTCATTTTTCAAGTGATGCGGGAGTCCTGTTGCAGGAGACCAGCATGTTCTTGTCCTGTGTTTCCCCTTGTCTCGTGTCCTGCAATCGTGCAGCACTCAGAATGATCCATCTATCTTTGCATCCCTCAAAATGCACTTGTTACCTTTTTCATACTTAACCATTTTCTTAGAATGTGAATGTGGGACACCCGTCTCTTCCACTCACCTTTTTCCTCGTGCTCGTATCCCACAACCTGTAGTCCTGTGTTCTATAGAATGACCCTCTCACTTTTGCGACCCGCAAAATTACCTTTTCCCATACTTAGTCAATTTTATAATTGTGAATGCGAGAGTCATTCCCTTTTCACTCTTCCTACTCTTTATGTCTTGTGTCTCGCATCCTGCAATCTCGCCTTCATCATAATGCACTCTCCACTCCTCTTTTCGCACTTCCATACTTAACCATTTTCCATCTTCCACAACATCGCATCACCATTTCTCGATCGCATTTATTTCCCTCACCACATCAGTAGCCACTTGTGTGAACATAATGTCGTTATTAAAGTGGCGAAGATTTCATAAGTCTTGTAATAAATTCAAAATCTCGTCGTGCAGAGCGATAATTTTGAAATAAGAACTACAGTGATTAATCATCAAGGCAATATGTGGTAAATTAAATAAGGAACTAATATGCCAAAGTTGTGAAACATTATATTGACAGTAGTGCAATGTCAAGTAGGAGAAAAGAGTTGTATTGTGGAGATACGCTAAATATGCTCAAATGTGAAGACCAAGAGTTCTAGTGGTCGCGAGCTTACAAGTATTGCAAGGCCCTCCTTTCTTCTGAGAAGAAAACAAACTAGGTCTGGACCTCTAGGATAGCTCTGGTTGATTGTGTTCCGGAGGTGACAGACTTCAAAGAGTTAGTTCAATGGTGCGCGGATAAATTTGATTTAGAGAGGAGAATAATTCAACTTCAAGGCCAGTAGCCTATCTCCTTAGCTCATTCAGTGTTCACAAGAATTATATGACTCCCGAAGCCTACCACATAGTTTAAAGGTGAAGAAGTCAGTGAATTCCTTAAAAAACACAAAGGAGGAGAAGAGATCCTCGAGAAATATTTGGTTGACCCAAGGAATAATACCAAATCTTCCAAGATTGAGGTAAGTTCCTTAAAGTGTCCCTACAAGGAATTTGTCTGGTTGTTTGCTCTCATGACTGGTTTGGAATCCGCAGCCTCTGTGTCGAGAAATATCATTTTTATCCTTGATTTCATTATGCATGAAGATGCCCTCATTGATTGGGGTTGCATCATTTCCAATGAACTCTCTTTTCAACTAGGTTGTATGAAAAGGACCCAAAAATTCTACATGACATCTTATATGATTTTCGCCATAGCTTACTACCATGTTTTCGAAAACTTGCCTAGGGAAATAAGTGTTGACTTCAAGGTGGGACCAGTCTTCCCCTAGTATCAAGCCTTATGGAGGCACAAGGCTCAATATTACTTTTACCATGTTCACAACAATTTTTTCTCTAAAATTAAAAAATTGATCTTCGGCCCTAACATGTCAAGATTGTCTCTTGAAGCTTACACCTTTCTCTCAAAGAAGGGAGTTTTTGAAACCATTGAAGATTTTAGCATTATAAGATTATTTGGTTTTGAAGAGAAACCTTTTCTCCTTCCCTTCTATGTATCAGACAGACATTTTATCATGGACGTTTGCAGGCAATACAATTCTTGGGCTCATTTCTTTAATGAGAAAAGAAAAAAGCAATTCATCTCATTGCCTTGGAAAGTCATAGAAGTTGTTGTAAAGCACATCTCCCATTTGGATGAACTTGCACATCAATTTAACCAACTCGGCCTGAATGAAGTAGAATGCATTGAGGGTTTTGACCCTAATGATTTATTTACTGCACATATGACCCTAGTCGATTATTCCTCTTATTTTACAAAGATTGAACAGTTTAAAGGAGGTGGGGATAATTTGAATCTTCCCAAGACTTTAGTAAATGAAGCTCTTAATGATATGGAAGAACTAGCCAACACTAATGAGTGTTATTGATAGTAAGGCAGAGACGTAACAAATAAAAACCCTAATTCTCGTATTGTGTCTCAAAGAAGTACCTTGACAAGAACAAAACCAAGAAGTAGTGGTTTGGAAACAAGGAAAACACCTGCCAGAAACACTTCACCATGTGGCCTACAATAGGAATTCTGAAAAAATGTTAATTGAAAAGATAAACACGAAAGACAAGAAAATGTTTGAGAAATGGAAATCGGAAATCGATTTCCATGGGGTTGCACCTTCAAAGATTGTACAATTTCATGAGGCAACCAGAGAGGCGTTAAAAGAATATGTATGTAACATAGAAAAAGAAAATTTAATTTAAATGAAAAAATAAAGGAACTCGAGGCAACTCTGATTCCAAGACCATTGTTTGTTGAGCCATTGAACAGAGTTCAACCAACACTTACCTTAGAAGATATTCCAGAAAGCAGCATCAAGTGGAAATGTTCATCTAGGTTGTTGTTAGCAGTAAGAAAATATGTTGGAGATGGAATACAAAAAAGAATAGATTTAATCCAAGAAATATAGGAGCTTGCACAGAGCTCCACCAATTTTTTGACAAGGATTACACATTTCAAAAAATATCTCCAAAAAAATATATAAAATGCCGAAGGTTTTTACAAGGATGTTGTGGGAACATTTTTAGATAATGTTTCAAGTTTAAGTGATACCCATAGAAGAGAACAAAACCTTCCTTCTAACATCTGGATGAAACAAATTAATGCATGTTGGTTGAAAAGAATAAAAAGTTTAAGAGAAATGGTAAATGAACTAGATGTTGTGAAGAATAAAAGAGGTGACCTTTTCTTTAAACTTGTTGATCTAACGAAGGAACTCGATGGCCCAAGTTTATTAATGGACATAATACTTTTATCTAAATAGCAATTACTAGAACAACTTGATGTATTAAAAGTTGCATGGGCGAGTGAGTTCACTAATTCAATAGAATTATCCGAGGAAGAAGT
Source organism: Picea engelmannii (assembly GCA_009831015.1). Taxonomy (NCBI): domain Eukaryota; kingdom Viridiplantae; phylum Streptophyta; class Pinopsida; order Pinales; family Pinaceae; genus Picea; species Picea engelmannii. The sequence continues at coordinate 274,778 of ML793182.1, forward strand.
TGAAAGGTGGATGGTAAGATATATCAACATGAATGATGAGGGAGATGACATGTTGCACCAATTGGGTGTTGACCTAAGAAAAATGGAGAATGAGTTGTTTGAAATAAAGACCAAACATGAGATCATTGTAGCCCCCATGAGGGAATACATATAAGAGTGACTGATAAAATTCCTAATCAATATCACTGAGCCAAATGAGCAAGAAACAATTGCAACAATTATGCCACCTCCAACACAACAACCATCAACAAAAGAGACATCAACAAGAAAGTAAAGGGTTAAAAAGAATTTCCATCACAGTGAGTCAAGTAGCAACCTTATTCTTGTCCTTCTTATCTTTCTTCTACGACCATTTATCATATTGCCTTCCATTTCTCAGTAATCTGTGAAACCCAGGGCTGATCCTTGACTGTTTTTCTTATATCTTCCAGGGATTTTCATTTCATGGTCCGCGGGATGCCCATCCTAGTCCTCTTTGAAGGACAAACACAATCGTTTATCTGTATTTCAAGACAATGCTCTTTTATTTAAAAGACATATATTATTTTTTAAGGTTATGAGAGAACTAATTTGGGACATAACATTATTGTTATCACAAGACTTTGAGTTTTAAAGCATGGGATTTCAAATGTATGCCTATCAGAATCTTATTTGTGCTTAATGAAATGACCATTTAAAGTTCTCTACCATATGCGGTCCATACTTTCTCTTCTCTCTCTTTGAATATTGTGTTCTACTATGATGAATGTTTTGATGGAAATGTCGTCATATGTTACAACACACTCTTTTCGTTTATATTTCTGTAACATATTGTAAACATTTGCTTTCTATAAGATAATTGGTCATTTCTCAGGGATTCTTACATGTGAATATTTATTTCAAAATAAGTCTGGTCCATCTCAAGCATTTTATTTTGTTCTTGTATGTTATTTGAAATAAAGGAGTACAACCTCTTTAAAAACACATGGTGATTTTATCCTCGTGACATTAACTCAAAGACTGTTAGACGGTCTTTAAGATCAACATTTTGGTGATCATATTGGGGAGAAAAAAATGATGCTTTCATAGATCAAGGATTTAATGACTCTATCTGAACCCACCCAACCCCAAATACAAATTGGATTAAAAGATCAAAGAAGTATTTTGCACCAGTTGTATGACCTAGCAATTACAATAGCCAAGAGTCGTGTTAAACTTGAAACAACTTGGGAAATACTTGTGCAAGAAGAAGAAAGAGAAATAGCCCTAAGACAAAGAAGACCGTTGTGAGTCCAAGAAAGATGAAATCATATAAGGGTCCTTTAACAAGAACTAAAAGTAAGAAGCTTGCCACTCAAGAAGTTCCTCAAAGTTCAAGAACAGAACAAAGTAAAAAAATAATTATGGTCGATCAAGAGGAACAAAGAAATGAAATTCCTAATGAAGAAAAGGAAGGAGACAATAGACAAAGAAATCCAAGAAGAAGGGCTAGATCCAACCCACTTAATATATGTGGAGAACAACACACATTGCCAACCCTGCCTCAAGGAGTCTTGTCTATATTCTCAGGTGATGGTATCATGGAACCAAGAAGACATATGGATCAGTTTTTAAGTGTTTGTGATATTCATCTTGTTATCCCAATTTTGTGGGATAACTAAGGAGATCATGTCTGAAGGCCCTCGGGTTGCAGATATGGAGCAAGAGACTACATGACCAACAGTGTCCACTTGCACATATAGACGCCCTCTCTGTCACCACATTTGATCCATTGTCAGCACATCCACCACCCCAGCTAGCTTATGGAAGGTAGAAGGGTCTTTCTCCATGCGGTACAAGTCAGGTATTGTGGCAGGTAATCACCCTAATATTTAATGCATTTGAAGATGTTGTATTTAAGATGCTTTTGATTATAGAATGTCTGCTTGGACATTGTGCCTTTGACCTTGTTTCACCTTGGTGAGTGTCATAGGTTTCCTAGTAAGTGGCCAACCTTTGGGGAAGGTTTGTGACTGGGGGTCCCTTGAGGAGTTATCGTACCATTCCCAACCATACTTACCACTTTCCCCTCATTACACTTTCATCATATTATCCTCTTCTAGGCCCTTTGACTTTAGTGACCCAAGAAGGGAATGTACCTCATTTCATGGGAAGAAGGGGTTGAAGGCCCAGAGGGATTGTTGTTGGCTAAAAAGATAAAAATCCTAGATATAGACCTTCCAGATGCTTCACCCATGGATCCCCGAGAAAGCAATGAAATGCTTCTCTGTAAGAAAAGGGGGGCCTACAAAAATAAATGATAATGAATGCCTAAGGGGTTAGTTGGAGGATGGGAGGTCTCATCACGAGCCAACCTATCATGATCATGGGTATTTAGCGGTATGGAATTACCATCATTTGGTCACCAATCCAGGGTAGTGGCTCTCAGTTACACAAATAAGAGAAAGGGGGTCTCATCACGAGCCAAGCTTCTAATTTCCACAAGGTACATGTGAGTGACACTAGCATTATCTGGACACCACGCTAGGACAATGGTCTTCAACTCATTCCTTAAAGCATGAAAGAAATAAAGAATGGCAAGAAGATGGGCTTGGAAAAAGTGCATTGCAAACGAATGTGCCACACACCATCTACAAAGGCACCCATGAATGAGATAATACTAGCCCTCGTATGTCATGAAACTCAACGACCTATGAAGTCTAAACCCCTTCCACCTCATCACCCACTACATAACCTTGAAAGCCTGCCCTTGGGAGCATCCCCTACTTGATGGCTTTGTTCTACCCAATAGGATTCTTATGACACCCCTCCCATACTTAAACTTGGTCAATTGTATAGGGTTTTTGAGCATTTGTTTAATTTGATGAGGTAGTTTTGATGCACATGTTTAGGTGCCTTGCTTATTAGACGTGGTTTATACTTGTCATGATATATTTGACTTGATATCTTTAGAGGAAATACCCTTTTGTTTTGCAGGACCTTGCTTGGTGGCCAAATTTGGGAGAATAAGCCTAGCTTGGGCTTTCGTGGGGCAAGAAGCCCACTGGATGGATGCCTACGGCCCGCATGCTGGATATCCTCTTTCGAACCCTAACGACACTTTGGCAAGCTATCACAAAGCCTTTTCCCTAGCTTTTATGGTGACTCCACACAAGGGACGTTACCTTTTCACCTTTTTGATGAGCTCTTCTTGAAGCTCATCTGGCGACTCCACCTTCCCAAGAACCCATTTTTTCCTTTTTTCCCCCTTTCCTTCTTTTGATGAGCCTTGAGCTCATTTGACAACTCCATTCAGTTTTTACCCTAAGTAATGGAAACATGGCTCTGTGGTGCTTTCATGAAGCATATAAGGCCTTGGATCTTGAAGCTATTGACGGATATCCAAACAAGTGTCCGATAAGCCAATTCGATGTCCTCCCAAAGTTTGATGGTAATCCATTGTCAGTTGTAGCACACATTGTTAATTTTACCAGATGCATCTACTATGGGAATGTACTACATGAGGATGTATGCCTACAATTGCTCTTTCTATCCTTGGTAAATGAACAAAGGGATTGGATCAAGCATTATTGCAAGGAAAGAAGTATATCTTATTTAATGATCCTCATCGAAGAGTTACTTAAACGTTGGGGACCAAAAGCTCAAAGTCTTGAATATACAATTCAAGACCTGGAGGATGCTTTTTCGAGAGAAGGTTTTGACCTTGATCCTACTGAAGGCTTGAGAGAAACTCTTCTTCCAGAGTTTGTTGAAATACCAATTAAAAGACAAGAAGTTGACAAAAGCAATGAGGAACTTTTGAGTGCCTCAAGGAAAGCACAGAAGAAGATTATGAATTTTGTGAACAACTAATACAACTTTGTCCTCACAAGGACTTTCTAGATAAGTTTTGTCAATAGAGAGAAGACGAGTATGACACCATCCTCGAAAATTATGAGGAAAGACCTACCCTAAAATCATACTAGAAAGTGGCCATTGCATATTATGGAACAAATCAATTATACGATGATGTGGCCGAGAAGTATGGGTACCAGGAAAACTTCCCAAATGATGATGAACCTCTCTCCATGCCCGAGGAAGTGTACAAACTCGTTAGAGATCAATATCAAGATAGTAAATTCTCTTATCTTATTAAAGATAATGAAGACTTGATTAAAGAACATATTCATGGAGAAAGTTGCCAAGAAGAAGAAGACCTTGATGAGCAGAAGGAGACATTGATATCTATGCTACTACTTGAAGAAGAAGATGTCCTTCTGCCTTGTTTCCCTCATGCATGTGAAGTTGAAGAAACAATTATCCAGAGTGATGAAGAAGTTGAAGATCATGTTGAAGCTGCCCCAACCTCTTCCCTTCCTACACACAAAGACAAAGAGATGGTCATTTTCAATCACACTGATGATCTTATGAAAGAACCCTTCGATATGGTTGATGAGAATCTAGTCACTTTCATACAAACAGGGAGACACAATTGGGAATTGGGTTGTTTCATTTTTTACGGAGATCCTATCTACGACATTGAAGGCACCTCTCAGATAAAGGAAACAAAAATAATTTCTTTAGAGGATTTCTTTTTATAGACGGATGATCCACATATGTGCCAAACTGATGATGATATGGTTACAAATTTGTTCCATCCATTCGAGGATGACCTGACACAACATTTTCAGGATGATTTTCGGCCATCCCTTGGAAGTTATGATGCGGATTTTTTTTTGAGGATTTCCAACCATCATGCTCAGACTTTGATAAACACCAGGTCATGGCTAGCCCAGGGCATTCTGAGGTCCACACTACCAAACAAAAGTACTTTCATGTTGAGACTTTTGGTGGGGATTTATAGATAAAGAAGCGATGTTTCCTAAATCTGAGGGAGGAATTTTTCTCTAGACATGAGGTTGCGCCCTACCGCATTTCCCCTTGTTTGGGAAATCAACAGGTTTTCTTGGGATCTCTTACCCTTTCTCATCCTTCAGGGAGAAATGATTTTCTGAATGAAGATCAAGATGATTTGTTTTCTACATATGGTAGCCCTCTTCATAGATGGATTGCTTAGGCTTGTGGCTACACTTTTAGGTAGGATAATCAGGCTAATGGTTTCTCTTTCCAACAGGATTTCCTCTCTCCCACCCATCTCCATGAGTTTTATTTCATGATCGATTATATGTGTATTTATATTCATGATTATTACGTGCTTGAATTATCTTTGTTGTATTCCATGATTAAGCATGGGGGAGATACTTTGATGAGATGATTAGTTGGTTGCACTGGTTGTATGACTTCACCTAACATCACCCATCACCTGATCTTCAAGGCCCCAAGGCCCTAGGTAAGTAGGTAGGTCATTTTGATTTCCTGCATTTGCATATTGATTGCTCATGTTAGTTTAGATGCATTTCATATTCCATTTTGCTCTACTCTCATATTGATTTCATGCTTAGTTTAGAAATTTTGGAAAAAATGCTAAAATTTTATATTCTAGATTAGTTTTCATTTGGATTTTTATGTATATGGACGAAGGGTGACAAAACCACCCTAGATTTGATGGTTTTTATTTCAATGTAGGCACAGGTCTACCAGGAGATATTTCGGTTCTCGTGCACTCTACATCGAGCACGTGTCCCGAAGTAGGAGCCATATGTTATCCCCATTTTGTGGCATAGCTAAGGAAATCATGTCTTGAGGCCCTCATGTTGTAGATATGGAGTGTCGAGAGACTACATGACCAATAGTGTCCACTTGCACATACATGATCCCGCTCTGTCACCACATTTGATTCATTGTCAGTGCATCCACCACACTATCTATCTTCTGGAAGGGAGAAGATTCTTGCTCCATGTGGTACAAGTCAGGTCTCATGGAAGGTAATCACCCTAATATTTAAGGCATTTGAACATGTTGTATTTAAGTTGTTTTTTTATTATAGAACACCTGCTTGGACATTGTGCCTTTGACCATGTTTCACCTTGGTGAGTGTCATAGATTTCCTAGTAAGTGGCCAACCTTTGGGAAGGTTTGTGACTGGGCGTCCCTTGAGGGGTTATCGTACCATTCCCAACCATACTTACTACTTTCCACTCATTGCACTCCCATCATATTGTCCTCTTCTAGGCCCTTTGAGTTTAGTGACCCAAGAAGGGAATGTACCTCATTTCATGGTAAGAAGGGTTGAAGGCCTAGAGGGATTGTTGCTGGCTAAAAAGATAAAAGCCTAGATATAGACCTTCTAGATGCTTCACTGAGGGATCCTCGAGAAAGCAATGAAATGCTTCTCTGTAAGAAAAGGGGGACCTACAAAAATAAATGATAATGAATTCCCAAGGGGTTAGTAGGAGGACGGGAGGTCTCATCATGAGTTGACCTATCATGATCATGGGTGTTATCACATATAGTTGTAAAGGAGTCGCAGGATGACCAAGTCCTTTGTTGCGCAGAAGCATCCAAATGAAGCATTCAAAAGCATCCCATTTCAGGTTTAAATTACGAGCAACAAGTAGGTTCAGTTTTCAATGACGAAGATCCTAGGAGCATTTCAGATTAGCGGCTCTCGGTCTTTCAGAATTATAAAGTTGTGCGAAGTTTAACGTCAGACAGAAGTCCAGAGTTGAATATCTAATGTCGTGTTCCCTTCCCCAGTGGATGGGCACAATTTACTTCAGAATTCAGGTTTCGAGATTTTTAATGCTATTTTCAGTTTTCTTCGAAGGAAATTCCCGCGGAGTGCATGGATCTCTACCGTGTGTCCTCCTAGATCTGGTGGCTTAGATATGCTCCAGACTCTGCAACTTTGACATTCTCGCTTTCTCCTTGTTTGCAAATTCTCGAGGTATTCCTGCGGCGGATTTCAGTTCCGACGTGTGACACTCATCTCTAGAGACACGTGGCATCCGCCTAGCGCTGACATGTGGCATTCGTTTTAGGCACCTTTGGGCATCCCATCCACTGGTTTTCAAGTGACATGTGTCTTCCTCCTTTCCATGACACATCAACACAGTGAGGTCAGGTCACCACGTCAACTTTGGGAAGTCGTCCTCTGGGAGATATTCTTGTTCAGCATCAACGATCCCTAGCACCAAGATTAGTGCCTCCCCAAGCGTAATTAAAGAATTTTCCAAGGCAACACGAGGATTAGTGACCAGGTGGAAGCCCCAAAATTAAAGATCAAGCAAAGGTTAAGTCTCGACCGTCGGATCTCATTGTGAAGAGAGCGACGATGGGGAAACATTGCGGAAATGGGGACTCTAGAATATTGTAAGAGTTATTCATCCAAAAATCTGAAGTCCCGAAAGCCGGAGTCAACATGGGTTGTCGATCTAAAAGTCGCATGGAGGCAGTTGTGAAGCTGCGGAAAAAGTCACTGCGGGAATTTCCAATTAAGGAGTGTGCAAAAATCTTGGAGCATGAAAATCTGGAGTCAATCTCAGCCGTCCAAAGCGAGAAGACACGAGGCGCCAGATCCCTCACTCCGAAGCTGTGACACTCTGGATATTCGGGAAAAATCGAACATCGAAGATTTCCAAAATTATGAAGCGCGGAGTTCTGAGCACCCTCGAATAAAGCGTTGGGTCACAGCCCGAGGTCACATTGGAGAGGGGCCAAAGACACATGGCACTCATCCGCTGCTCCACATTCAAGTCTCTTAAATTCCAAATTTGGCATCATCTCCATGTGATGTTTAATGGACCCTAGAATTACTGGGCGGATAAACTTTAGCGGTGGCACTAAAGGTAGCAAGATTTCTCAGATCTCAGATCGCAATCAGGCCTTGTTTCAATCCCGAGGAGATATCAGTTAATGGACACAGGCTGGTAGTTGAAACCTCATCTCACTCCATAAATAGAAGGAATGGAAGCCCTGACAGAGGGGTTAAAACTGTCAGCCCGAGGAGGATTCACGCACAGTCCAACAAAGGATGTACACAGGTGGAAATCTTTAGACAAGATGGCTAGATTAGCTCACACATCTAGTAGTTGTAAATGGGTCTAAGTATAAAGAGTTGAGTGTAAGAATTTGTTAAGGTCGTCAACTGGTTGGGCAGAGCTCCCTACTGTGTAATTTTTTATGCCAGAACTGTTCTTTGGTTATGTATCAAATTTGAGACTTTCGCATTAATAGAAGTCAGTTTCTTTCATCTCTTTGTTTACATTGTGTTGAAACACCCGGGCATGGAGGATCCAGTCGAGGGTTGTGATTCTATTGTAATGTAGGTTTGATTACAGTAGTGTCACGACCAGTTTCAGTCAGCTTCCTTGTTATCTTATTTCCCCTTATGTTGAAAGGCACGGGCATGGAGGATCCAGTCGAGTTGTTGTAGTTGCATTGTGATGTAGGTTGATCTTTATGTTGTTGTGACATATTTCAGTGTCTGAAACTTGAGTTTCAAGAGTGCTCTTGAGCCTGAGTTTTGCTTCACCAAGATGCTTGAAAGTCAGATGCCCATAGCAGTCTTGTTCACCTCTCTCACTAAGTCTTCCTTCTACTCGTACTTAAACTCAAATCACTGACTGAAGTTAATGAGGCCCTCACTTCCCTGTGCATTGCTTGTCCAGTTTCTGTGTTAAAATCATTCTTGTACTGAGTTTTGTCCATTTGACCTCCACTCACAAAACCAAAATCCACCAAACATTCTGATGGGTAATGGGCTTACCCTCTTGCAGTCTAAGGGTGACTCTCAGTGCTAACATTAATGGCCCCATTGCTGGGGACAAAAGTGAAGATATCTTCACTGGGAGAACGACAACGAATAGATCCAATTTTAGATGGTGAACTGAAACTGGACACATTATTTTGACTTCTTATCATTCACCTGGCAACTCCACAAGTTTAAGAAGTCATATTTTTAGATGGAAGCCATCTTGGCTTGAAGGTTTGCTCCTTTTAATTTCTCTGTTGTTCCTAGTTTTCCAAATGTTGTTCCTACTATGGATGAGTGGGGTGATTTTTTTCCTAGATTTAGAGAACATATAGATGACAACCCTGTAGAGCATTTGTTTGAGTTTCATCAACTCATGCATCAGTGGGGAATACACCATGAGGATGTATTAATGAAGATGTTCATGTACTCATTAGAGGGAGATGCTCATGAGTGTTATTGATCCTTGCCCCCTGCTAGCATCTCCTCCCTGGAACAATTTCATGCAGTTTTCAATAAGCATTGTCAAAAGTTTTATTCCTCTGAGCTAATTTGTCATAGTTGTTTTGAGGAGTATCAAGACCATGTTCAGAATATAGTTGATCCTTATGATGGTTGTGAGGATGAAGAAGATGCCTTGGATGAGGAATCAATTTTTTCTCTTCCCTGTTCATCTATATCTGATGAAAACTGTGTTTGTTACCTCAGTAAGGAAGGTTCGAAAATTGATCCTATTCTGGAAGCTGATATTCTTTATAGCCATGTCCCTAAAAAGCCTAAGTATGAGCATCCTACTTTTGACTCATATGAAGATGATGACATATTGCTTCCTGGATTGAATCTTGAAAGGCAACCCGTGTTTAGTAATGAAGAACAATTTTCTCTTGTTGGACATAAGTTACCTCTTGGTATGTCATTCATAGCTCCTCCTTTATTTAATCATTATGGAGACAGTGATGAAGATGTGGAGGTGTTTTTTGAAGAAAATGGCATTAACAACCATCCTTCTCATGAAAATGAAAGATTCAGCCAAGAGCAGCATGTTAAGGAGAAAGAGCCATCCATTTATATACATGAGGAGATTTCTTGCCATCAACTAACAGATGTGATTAGAGCAGACCAAGGAGAAGTGGATCAGCAACCTACATCAGCCTTTAACACTCACCTGTGCTTGCCATAGACATTCAACCAGATGTGAGCAGTCTTAAGACAGAGCAAGCTTTTTGTTACCAACCCAGTAAGTTTTGTCACCTATTTTATGACCCTGTAGGGGAATACATGGAGTTACATTTTTTCCATGTATTGAAACCTCCCAACTTTATCTTACCTTCAACACTAGGAGGAGAGCTGAAGAATGTAATCGATTTCCTGTCACAGTTCCATTATCCTTGGCAGATCAGTGACAGAGTAAGAAAATTTTCCGTTAGGAAGTTACTTGGGTGGCTATGGTGGAAGTTTGCTTTCACCTAACACGTTGTAAAAATTGGTTAGTGTAGGTTTGCACATAAATAAGCTCCTTCTGGAGCATGTGTGTTTGCTTTCTTTTCAAGTAGATAGTGTACATATCAGCCTGTTGTCCTCGACAAGATATATTTGAGCTCGACTCCATAACCCAAATGCTAAGGCCCTGGAACTACGCGTTCTTGGCATCTTGCAGGGAGCATGCCATCCCCTATGGAGCCAAATGTTATCACATATAATTGTAAAGGGGTCATGGGACGACCAAGTCCTTGTTGTGTAGAAGCATCCAAACACATCATTCAAAAGCAACCCATTTCGAGCTTAAATTACAAGCAACAAGTAGGTTTAGTTTTCAACGACAAAGATCCCAGGAGCATTTCATATCAACGACTCTCGGTCTTTCGAAATTATAAAGTTGCGTGAAGTTTAACGTCAGACATAAGTCCGAAGTTGAAGATCAAATTCTGCATGCCCTTCCCCAGTGGACGGGCACAATTTACTTCGAAATTCGAGTTTCAAGACTTTTCATGCTTCTTCTTTCGGTTTTCTTTGAAGGACATTCCCGTGGAGTGCATGGATAACTACCACGTGTCCTCCCGGATCCGACGGCTCAGATCTGCTCCGAACTCTGCAGCTTCGACATTCTCGCTTTCTCCTTGTTTACAAATTCCTGAGGTATTCCTACGGTGGATTTCAATTCTGACGCATGGAACTCATCTATAGAGACACATGGCATTAGTTTTAGGAATCTTTGGGCATATCATCCGCTGGTTTTCAAATGACACACGTCTTCCTCGTTTCCATGACACATTAACACAATGATGTCAGGTCACCACATCAACTTCGGGAAGCCATCCTCCAGGGGATATTCTTGTTCAGCATCAACGATCCCTAACACCAATATTAGCGCCTTCCCAAGCGTAATTAAAGAAGTTTCCAAGGCGACATGAGGATTAGTGACCAGGTGGAAGCCCCAAAATTAAAGATCAAGCAAAGGTTAAGTCTCGACTGTCGGATCTCATTGGGAAGAGATCGACGATGGGGAGACGTTGTGGAAATCGGGACTCCGGGAGATTGTAAGAGTTATTCATCCCAAAATCCAAAGTCCCGAAAGCTAGAGCCAATATGGGTCGTCGATCTAAAAGCCACGTGGAGGCAGATGTGAAGCTGCGGAAAAAGTCACTGCGGGAATGTCCGATTGAGGAGTGTGCAAAACTCCCGGAGCATGAAAATCTGGAGCCAATCTCAATCGTCCAAAGCGAGAAGACACAAGGCACCAGATCCCTCACTCTGAAGCTGTGACACTTCGAATATTCATGAAAAGCGAACATCGAAGATTTCCAAAATCACGAAGCGCGGAGTTCCGAGCGCCCTTGAATAAAGCGTCAGGTCACGGCCCGAGGTCACATTGGAGAGGGGCCAAGGACACATGGTGCTTATCCAGTGCTCCGCGTTTAAGGCTCTTAAATGCCAAATTTGGTGTCATCTCCATGCGAGGTTTAATGGAACATAGAATTAGTGGGCGGATAAACTTTAGCGGTGGAACTAAAGGTAGCAGGATTTCTCAGATGTCAGATCAAAATCAGGCCTTGTTCTGATCCTGAGGAGATATCAATTAATGGACATAGGCTGGTATTTGAAACCTTGGCTCACTCCATAAATAGAAGGCATGGAAACCCTGGCAGAGGGGTCAAAACTGTCAACCCGAGGAAGATTCACACACAGTCCGACAAAGGATGTGCATAGGTGAAAATATTTAGACAAGACGACTATATTAGCTCACACTTATAGCAGTTGTAAATGGGTCTGAGTATAAATAGCTCAGTGTAAGAATTTGTTAAGGTCGTCAACTGGTTGAGCAAAGCTCTCTACTATGTAATTTTTAATGCCAGAACTGTTCTCTGGTTATGTATCAAATTTGAGACTTTCACATTAATAAAAGTAAGTTTCTTTCATATCTTTGTTTAAACTGTGTTGAAACACTCAGGCATGGAAGTTCCAATCGAGGGTTGTGATTCTATTGTAATGTAGGTTTGATTAGAGTAGTGTCATGACCAGTTTCAATCAGCTTCCTTGTTATCTTATTTCCCCTTACGCTAAAAGGCTCGGGCATGGAGGATCCAGTCAAGTTGTTGTAGTTGCATTGTGATGTAGGTTTGATCATTATGCTATTGTGACATATTTCAGTGTCTAAAACTTGAGTTTCAAGAGTGTTCTTGAGCCTGAGTTTTTCTTCACCAAGATGCTTGAAAACCGGATGCCCATATCGGTCTTGTTCACCTCTCTCACTAAGTCTTCCTTCTTCTCATACTTAAACTCAAATCACTGACTGAAGTTAATGAGTCCCTCACTTCTCTGTGCATTGCTTGTCCAGTTTCTGTGTTAAAATCATTCTTGTACTGAGTTTTTTCCATTTGACCTCCACTCACAAAACAAACATCCACCAAACATTTTGATGAGTGCTGGGCTTACCCTCTTAGAGTTTGAGGGTGACTCTTAGTGCTAACAATGGGTATTTAGCAGTATGACATTACCATCATCTGGTCAGCAAGCCAGAGTAGTGGCTCTCAGTTACACAATTGAGAGAAAGGGGGTCTCAGCATGAGCAAATCTTCTCATTTCTACAAGGTACTTATGAGTGACACTATCATTATCTAGACACCACGCTAGGACATAGGCCTTCAACTTGTTCCTTAAAGCATGAAAGCAATAAAGAATGGCAAGAAGATGGGCTTGGAAAAAGTGCTTTGCAAACGAAAGTGCCACACACCCTCTACAAAGGCACCCATGAATGAGATAATACGAGCACTTGTATGTCATGAAACTCAATGACCTATGAAGTCTAAATCCCTTCCACCTCATCACCCACTACATAACCTTGAAAGGCCACCCTTGGGAGAATACCCTACTTGAGGGATTTGGTCTACCTAATAGGACTCATATGAAACCCCTTCCATTCTTAAACTTGGTCAATTGTATAGGGCTTTGGTCTACCCAATAGGACTCCTATGACATCCCTTCCATATAAGGGTCCTTTAACAAGAACTAAAAGTAAGAAGCTTGCCACTCAAGAAGTTCCTCAAAGTTAAAGAACATAAGACAGTAAAAAGATAATTATGGTCGATCAAGAGGAATAAAGAAAGGGAAGGAGAATATAGAAAAATAAATCCAAGAAGAAGGGATAGATCCAACCGACTTAATATACGTGGAGAACAACATACATTTCCAACACTACCTCAAGGAGTCTTGCCTGTATTCTCAGGTGATGGGATCATGGAACCATGAAGACATATGGATCAGTTTTAAGTGTTTGTGATATTCATCTTGTTATCCCAATTTTGTGGGATAACAAAGGAGATCATGTCTTGAGTCCCTCAAGTTGCAGATATGGAGTGTCGAGAGACTACATGACCAACAATGTCCACTTGCACATATAAAATCCTACTCTGTCACCACATTTGATCCATTGTTAGCGCATCCACCACACTAGCTAGCTTCAAGAAGACAAAAGGGTCTTTCTCCATGTGGTACAAGTCAGGTATTGTGGTAGGTAATCACCCTAATATTTAAGACATTTGAAGATGTTGTATTTAAGATGCTTTTGATTATAGAATGCCTGCTTGGATGTTGTGCCTTTGACCTTGTTTCACCTTGGTGAGTGTCATAGGTTTCCTAGTAAGTGGCCAACTGTTGGGGAAGGTTTGTGACTGGGGGTCCCTTGAGGAGTTATCGTACCATTCCCAACCATACTTACCACTTTCCCCTCATTACACTCCCATCATATTATCCTCTTCTAGGCCCTTTGACTTTAGTGACCCAAGAAGGGAATGTACCCCGTTTCATGGGAAGAAGGGGTTGAAGGCCCAGAGGGATTTTTGTTGGCTAAAAAGATAAAAATCCTAGATATAGACCTTCCAGATACTTCACCCATGGATCCCTGAGAAAGCAATGAAATGCTTCTCTGTAAGAAAAGGGGGACCTACAAAAATAAATGATAATGAATGCCTAAGGGGTTAGTTGGAGGATGGGAGGTCTCATCACGAGCCAACCTATCATGATCATGGGTATTTAGCGGTATAAAATTACCATCATTTGGTCACCAAGCCAGGGTAGTGGCTCTTAGTTACACAACTAAGAGAAAGGGGGTCTCATCATGGGCCAACCTTCTAATTTCCGCGAGGTACTTGTGAGTGACACTGTCATTATCTGGACACCACGCCAGGAGGATAGTCTTCAATTCATTCCTTAAAGCATGAAAGAAATAAAGAATGGAAAGAAGATGGGCTTGGAAAAAGTGCATTGCAAACGAAGGTGCCACACACCCTCTACAAAGGCACCCATGAATGAGATAATACTAGCCCTCGTATGTCATGAAACTCAACGACCTATGAAGTCTAAACCCCTTCCACCTCATCACCCACTACATAACCTTGAAATTTCGCCCTTGGGAGAATCCCCTACTTGAGGGCTTTGTTCTACCCAATGGGACTCCTATGACACCCCTCCCATACTTAAACTTGGTCAATTGTATAGGGTTTTTGAGCATTTGTTTAATTTGATGAGGTAGTTTTGATGCACATGTTTAGGTGCCTTGCTTATTAGATGTGGTTTATACTTGCCATGATATTTTTGACTTGAGATCTTTAGAGGACGTACACTTTTGTTTTGCAGGACCTTGCTTGGTGGCCAGTTTTGGGAGAATAAGCCTAGCTTGAGCTTCCATGGGGCAAGAAGTCCACCAGATGGATGCCTGTGGCCCGCATGCTAGATGACAGAGATGCACCTTCAGAGGCCTAGAAGACATCATGATGGACCTAACCTAGCCCCTACCACCCAAACGACTTTCGTAGGAGAGGAAAAACCTCACCTCCTTGAGGGTCGACGTCATGAGGGGGATAAGGTTTGGTGGTGATGGAGGTACACATTAACACTTGGCATATTTTCACCAGATGAGGCATGGAGAAGGCCCATCACATGATGAGGAGGCTCAAAGAGGCCCAACGAATTTCACATCTTCTCCAACAACTTTCTCAAGTGCCAAAACGTCTCCTAAAGGGTTGACCTCATCTTACTTTAGGGTTTCTTTTATGTAAAAGTGAATTTTAAAGATCAATTGTTTAATATTATTTTGATGCAAAGGGTAATATAAGGGTTGTTGACCCCTTATCTTATGTTTTACCCTTGCTAAGTGGACAAATTATGTGTTACATATTTTGTATAACTAGAGATCATGTGAATCTCATTTTTAACATAGCTCTCCCATTGTGAGAAGACTACTTGGCTGAAATTTGCACCCTCTTTAAGAAATTTGATTTCTCTCTATCTTGTGCAAATTATTATGGTGAATTCTCTTGGTGATTTATGGAGCTAAGGTGGTGCGCACCCCTTGGAGGTCTTTTCTCTTGCTTATGAATGGTTTTTGCTTGGTGAACTAGGGTTACATCTTGCATCTCCTTGAAATTGGTATGGAAAATTTGTAATTGTTAGTTCTTCTTGCTTGTTTCATGAATGCTATTGATTTAAACTCTAGGAGGAATATAATTGCATACACCCTCCATTAAGATTCATCACATTTGCTAGTTGACAAGTCATTTATTGCAAGGTTTCTGAGAGGAGTACAAGGGTGTACACCCTCCTAGATTTACATAAGTTTGATTTGCATGCCCTAGGGAGTAAGAGGGTTTACACCCCTAGGGATATTGTGGATCTAACTCTTACAATCCAAGACTCCATTTACCCAATATCTTGAAGGCACTAATCTAGAGTTTGCATTGGAGAAATAAAATTACGTGCATTGGGTAACATGATTTTACGAGATTTTCAAGTTGTTCAAAGTGGAATCAATTCAATATGTTATTGGCTTGCTTGTGCCCCTAGGGCGTCATATTTTTTCAAGTAATTCTTATTCATGTTACAAATTCCATCTTCATCCATTAGGGCTGCAAAAACCCTAATCTAACTTCTTCAATAACTCTCTAATCAACCACTAAAAAATGCTCAAAGTTTGTACACTTAAACTACTAAGCCTAATGCACTTTTTGGAAAATTTTGAGGAGGTTTTGGTGGCTGATCTTCTTGCTGTAATAAGTTTTTTTTTACATCCATAAGGATGATAATTATCACTGCAGTGACTTGTTTATGACAACCTTTCTTTTATGCTAAAGTCTTGCTCTTTCATTCTTGAATTAAACTAGTCTTTACTAGCTTGTCTCTTGATTATTCAACTAGACTTTTAACACTTATTTTGCAACTCTTATTATATTTTATATGCTGATATATATCACTGATTGTTTCAACATTTAGGGACAACAAGATTAGATTTCTTGTCCACCTAACATATTACAAGCATACTTGGCTTTTCTTGTGTCTTGGGCAGGTACAAACATTTTCAGCAGGTACCCAAGGACTTGGCAACCTTAAACCTTTACCCATACTCATTTCCAAGTTCCCTTTTCCATCTAGAAAATTGACCTTTAGGGGCATCCATTCATACATCACATTTTTCGTCTCAATCCCCCCTAGGGTCACCCAGATTCCCCCCTTGAGGTGAATACCTCACCTCTAAAGTGATGGGAACACCTGCCTAAGGTGACAATGGGTAGGTGCTCTCTAATTTGTTTGCATTTGGTGGTTGGGTTGGGATTTTCTCAACCTAAAACTTGTACGATAACATTTTGGTGTCGTTGTTGGGGAGGATTTTGAATCCTCTTTCGAACCCTAACGATACTTTGGCAAGCTATCCCAAATCCTTTTCCCTATATTTCCTAGCGACTCCACCCAAGGGACGTTCCCTTTTCACCTTTTTAATGAGCTCTTCTTGAAGCTCATATGGAGACTCCACCTTCCCAAGAACCCACTTTTTCCTTTTTTCCCTCTTTCCTTCCTTTGATGAGCCTTGAGCTCATCTGACAACTCCATTGAGGTTTTATCCTAAGTAATGGAAACATGGCTATGTGGTTCTTTCATGAAGCATATAAGGCCTTGGATCTTGAAGCTATTGACGGATATCCAAACAAGTGCCTGATAAGCCAATTCGATGTCCTCCCAAAGTTTGATGGTAATCCATTGTCGGTCGTAGCACACATTGTGAATTTTACCAGATGCATCTACTATGCGAATGTACTACATGAGGATGTATGCCTACAATTTCTCTTGCTATCCTTGGGAAATGAACAAAGGGATTGGATCAAGCATTCTTGCAAGGCAAGAAGTATATATTCTTTAACGATCCTCATCAGAGAGTTCCTTAAACGTTGGGGACCAGAAGCTCAAAGTCTTGAATATGCAATTCAGGACCTGGAGGATGCTTTTTCGAGAGAAGGTTTTGACGTTGATTCTACTGAAGGCTTGAGAGAAACGCTTCTTCCAGAGTTTGTTGAAACACAAATTAAAAGACAAGAAGTTGACAAGAGCAATGAGGAAATATTTGAGTGCCTCAAGGAAATCACATAACAAGATTACGAATTTTGTGAACAAATAATACAACTTTGTCCTGACAAGGACTTTCTAGTTAAGTTATGTCAATAGAGAGAAGAAGAGTATGACACCATCCTCGAAAATTATGAGGAAAGACCTACCCTAAAATCATTCTGGGAAGTGGCCATTGCATATTATGGAACATATCAATTATATGATGATGTGACCGAGAAGTATGGGTACCAAGAAAACTTTTCGAATGACGATGAGCCTCTCTCCATCCCCGAGGAAGTGTACAAACTCGTTAGATATCAAGATCAAGATAGTAAATTCTCCGATCTTATTAAAGATAACGAAGACTTGATTAAAGAAAAGCTTCATGGAGAAAGTTGCTAAGAAGAAGAAGACCTTGATGAGCAGAAGGAGACATTGATATCTATACTACTACTTGAAGAAGAAGATGTCCTTCTGCCTTGTTTTTCTCCTACACATGAAGTTGAAGAAACAACTATCCTCAGTGATGAATAATTTGAAGATCATGTTGAAGCTGCCCCAACCTCTGCCCTTCCTACACACAAAGACAAAGAGATGGTCATTTTCAATCACATTGATGATCTTATGAAAGAACCCTTCGATATGGTTGATGAGAATATAATCACTTTCATACAAACTGCGAGACACATATGGGAATTGGGTTGTTTCATTTTTTACGAAGATCCTATCTACGACATTGAAGGAACCTCTCAGATAAAGGATACAAAAAGCATTTCCTTAGAGAATTTCTTTTTACAGCCAGATGATCCATATATGTGCCAACCTGATGATGATATGGTTAGAAATTTGTTTCGTCCATGCGAGGATGACCCGACACAACATTTTCAGGATGATTTTCAGCCATCCCTTGTAAGTTATGATGCATATTTGTTTTTTGAGGATTTCCAGCCATCATGCTCAGACTTTGATAGACACCAGGTCGTGGCTAGCCAGGGGCATTCTGAGGTCCACACTACCAAACATAAGTACTTTCATGTTGAGACTTTTGGTGGGGATTTACAGATAAAGAAGCGACGTTTCCTAAATCTGAGGGAGGAATTTTTCTCTAGACATGAGGTTGTGCCCTACCACATTTCCCCTTGTTTGGGAAATCAACAAGTTTTCTTGGGATCTCTTACCCTTTCTCAGCCTTCAAGGAGTAATAATTTTTTGAGTGAAGATGAAGATGAGTTGTTTTCTACATATGATAGCCCTCTTCAGAGATTGATTGTTTAGGCTTGTGGCTACACTTTTAGGTAGGATGATCAGGCTAATGGTTTCTCTTTCCAGCAATATTTCCTCGCTCCCACCCATTGTTGATTAATTGGGTTGGTTGTCATTGATGTCAACCCTTGAAGAAAGTCCGGTAGCGAATTCTGGTAGCACAATGGTTTGGGTAATGGACCCAAGTTTGTTTGATGGATAATTATATTAGTTTTGATATATTTTTAGGTAATACTATTCTAGATGGATAGTACATGTCATGCCATTTCTGGTGGTATGTGGAACGTCACATAACTCCTCACGATTAGAGAGATATGGCCATGTGAAGTTGGAGAACCCTCATGAGTCAGCTAGAAGCCCCAAAAGGTCAAAGTAGTCAAAGTGGTTGCAAAGAAGAAATTATTTAAATAATAAAGTGAAGTGATGAGTGTACTATAAGTCAAAGTGGATACAAAAGAAATTATTTAAATAATAAATTTAATGGAGAAATTACTAAGTGGAGAAGTGGTTAGAAGTGGATTAGCCCTAAAATAAGGAAAGTGGGTTAAGATGGTTAGAAGATAATTTAAATACTAAAGTGAAGTGACGAGTGGACTATAAGTAAAAGTGGATATAAAATAAATTATTTAAATAATAAAGTTCATGGAGAAATTACTAAGTGGACAAGTGGTTAGAAGTGGGTTAACCCTAAAATAAGGAAAGTGGGTTAAGATGATTAAAAGGTAACCCCTTGAGGAAGCTACATAAAAGTATAAATAAGAGGAAAGGGTCTCTCATTTAATCACACTTGAGCATATTGAATATCTACAAGTGACTAAGGTAACAAAAGGATATCTAAGCCAAATTTCAGAGGGAAGGTGAAGTAAAGAAGGACGAAATTCAAGGGAGGATAAATTCTTTTGATGATGCTTTCTAAGGTATGTTATTTACAGGTCATCTCACCATTTTAGAAATACATTTTTTTCTAGAATGATTCAGACTGTGAAATTGGTAGGCCACTGAGGAAACATATACAAGTAGTTGTGTTACAAATTTCATCTTGTGGGACATTTTATTTTTGGAGTTACACCCTGTGGAAAATAGGGTTTGTGGCTAGTCCTGAAACTAGTCTAAAACAAGTGTTTCGGGTCAAAACGTCATAACTTCTTCATAATAGATCCAAATTTAGTAACACTAAATGTATTGGTTAGAGTACAACCTATAGTATTCTGTGTAAAATTTTTAGATCCATACAACAAATATTCCATGCGGGGAATGCTCTAAAAGTTTGCTCTCTAGAATAAGCCAAAATTCAATAAGGTATGCCATTTTCGCTATAACTCCTTTTCTGAGAGGTTCCAAGTAGTGAAATATGGAGGAATTGCATAAATGACACTGAAGAACATTGTGTACCATTTTTAGATCTTATTCATTACAAGTACATAGTTATGATTATTTCAAGTTAGGGTTGTTGACTAATCCAAAACTAGTCATGTGAGACTAAAGTAAAGTTTGATGAAAATGTTAGTCTCTTGTTGTTAAAGTTAAGAAAGGTTTGCAGGTATGTGATCAAATACACCAGGTCTATTACAGAGTTACAAATCAGATTTGGATGATGAAATTGATGAGGGATTTTGGTTTAGGTACATGTTGGGTACATGGTTGATATAAGTAGTTGATGAGTTGGCACATACATGTGGTATATAGTTGATGTTGTTGGTACATCTTGATGAGTCATAGTTAACGAGTAGTTGATACATGATTGGTACATACTTGGTACATGGTTGGAGGCACTTGTTAGTAGTATTGTTGACACATGGTTTATGGATGATGTAGCATACTTGTCTTGGTATATTATTAGAAGCACATATTGATCTTGGTGATGTTATGAGTTGTTGTGTTATGCTTGGTTGATGCACATCCTTGAGAGTTGTCTTGGTGATTGATCTTGGTGAGAATATATTATTTGGTTGATAAGATTGATGAGACAGGTTATTTGTACATGTTTGGTGCATGGTTGATGCACTTGTTTATGGTACAGGTTGAGGTACAGGTTGGTGCATGGTTGATGCATTTGTTTATGGTACAGGTTGAGGTACAGGTTGATGCATGGTTTAGGTTATTGGTACAAGTTGTTTGGTGCAGGTTGATTGGTACAGGTTTACAATAGTATATCTCACAGTGATAGTGTGACAATGGTTCCATCATTCTACTTATACGTCAGGGCGGTTGGATGAGGCAAGGATAGGTGGTTGTAAACACCTTCCGGTTGTAGCTGGAGAACATAGGGGGTTGTAGCCTCCTTCTGGTTGTATCCAAAGAATAGGGGAGTTGGAGCTTCCCTCAGGTTGTAGCCTAAGAAACTAGGGGGTTGGAGCCTCCTTCCAGTTGCACCTAGAAAACAAAGGAAGTTGGTGCTTCCAATGAATGTAAGTCTTAAAGACATATAAGAAAAATAATTCTGTGGTTTTCTCTTGTTTTGGGTTTCCATGTAAAAACACTAGTGTACTGTGTATGTGTATGATTTCTCATTTGTTCATTGTTTATTTACTTTGCAACTATTGGATGATAATGCTACATTGATACAACACTTGCATTTGTGGTTAAAAAGGATTGAATTACTCTATTACTGATTCACCCCCCCTCTCAGTAATCCAATACCCATCTCCATGAGTTTTATTTAATGATCGATTATATGTGTATTTATACTCATGATTATTATGTGCTTGCATTATCTTTGTTGTATTACATGATTAAGAACAGGGGAGATACTTTGATGAGATGATCAGCTGGTTGCACTGGTTGTATGACTTCACCTGACATCACCCATCACCTGATCTTCAAGGCCCCAAGGCCCCAGGTAAGTAGGTAGGTCATTTTGATTTCCTGCATTTGCATATTGATTGCTCATGTTAGTTTAGATGCATTTCATATTTCATTTTTCTCTACTTGCATATTGATTTCATGCTTAGTTTATAATTTTTTTAAACAATGCTAAAATTTTATATTCTAGATTAGTTTTCATTTGGATTTTTATGTATATGGACAAAGGGTGATAAAACCTCCCTATATTTGATGTTTTTTTGTTTCCATGTAGGCATAGGTCTACCAGGAGATGTTTTGGTTCTTGTGCACTCTACAACAAGCACGTGTCCCCATGTAGGAGCCGTATGTTATCCCCATTTTGTGGGATAGCTTAGGAAATCACGTCTCGAGGCCCTCAGGTTGTAGATATGGAGTGTCGAGAGACTACATGACCAGTAGTGTCCACTTGCACATACAAGAGCTCACTCTGTCACCATATTTGATCCATTGTCAGTGCATCCACCACACCAGCTAGCTTCTGGAAGGCATAAGAGTCTTGATCCATGCAGTACATGTAAGGTATCATGGAAGGTAATCACCCTAATATTTAAGGCATTTGAACATGTTGTATTAAAGTTGTTTTTTATTATATAACATGTGCTTGGACATTATTCCTTTGACCCTGTTTCACCTTGGTGAGTGTCATAGATTTCCTAGTAAGTGGCCAACCTTTGGGGAAGGTTTGTGACTAGGCATCCCTTGAGGGGTTATCGTACCATTCCCAACCATACTTACCACTTTCCACTCATTGGACTCCCATCATATTGTCCTCTTCTAGGCCCTTTGAATTTCGTGACACAAGAAAGACATGTACCTCATTTCATGGTAAGAAGGAGCTGAAGGCCTAGAGGGATTGTTGTTGGCTAAAAAGATAAAATCCTAGATATAGACCTTCCAGATGGTTCACCGAGGGATCCTCCATAAAGCAATGAAATGCTTCTCTGTAAGAAAAGGGGGACCTGCAAAAATAAATGATAATGAATGCCTAAGGGGTTAGTTGGAGGATGGGAGGTCTCATCACGGGCTGACCTATCATGATCATGGGTATTTAGCAGTATGAAATTAGCATCATCTGGTCACCAAGCCAAAGTAGTGGCTCTCAGTTACACAATTGAGAGAAAGAGGGTCTCATCATGAGCAAACCTTCTCATTTTTGTGAGGTACTTGTGAGTGACACTTTCATTATCTAGACACCATGCCAGGACAATGGCCTTCAACTTGTTCCTTAAAGCATGAAAGAAATAAAGAATGGTAAGAAGATGGGCTTAGAAAAAGTGCATTGCAAACGAAGGTGCCATACACCCTCTAAAAAGGAACCCATGAATGAGATAATACGAGCACTTGTATGTCATGAAACTCAACAACCTATGAAGTCTAAACCTTTTCCACCTCATCACCCACTACATAACCTTGAAAGGCCACCCTTGGGAGCGTCCCCTACTTAGGGCTTTGGTCTACCCAATAGGACTCCTAGGACACCCCTTCCATAGTTTTGATGCACATGTTTAGGTTCCTTACTTATTAGACGTCGTTTATAATTGTCATGATATCTTTGACTTGATATCTTTGGAGGACGTACTCTTTTGTTTTGCAGGACCTTGCTTGGTGGCCAGTTTTGGGAGAACAAACCTAGCTTGGGCTTCCATGGGGCAAGAACCCTATCGTATGGATGCTTTGGTCCTGCATTTCGGATGTCAGAGACATGCCTTTGGATGCCTAGAAGACATCATGATGGACCTAACCTAGCCTCTACCACCCAAACGACTTGCTAGGAGAGGAAAAATCTCACCTCCTTGAGGGTTGACGTCATGAGGGGGCTAGGGTTTGTTGGTGATGGAGGTACACATTGACACTTGACATAGTTTTGTCAAATGAAGCATGGAGAAGGCCTAAAACATGATGATGAGGCTCAAAGAGCCCCAATGACTTTCACATCTTCTCCAACAACTTTCTCAAGTGCCAAAACATCCCCTAAAGGGGTGGTGTCATCTTACTTTAGGGTTTCTTTTGTGCAAAAGTGAGTTTTAAAGATCAATTGTTTAATATTATTTTGATGCAAGGGGTAAGATAAGGGTTGTTGATCCCTTATATTATGTTTTTCCCTTGCTAAGTGGACAAATTATGTGTTACACATTTTGTATAAATAGAGATCACGTGAATCTCATTTTAAACATAGCTCTCCCACTGTGAGAAGACTACTTGGCTGAAATTTGTTCCCTCTTTGGGCAATTTGATCTCTCTCTCTCTCTCTCTCTCTCTCTCTCTCTCTTGCGTAGATTTCTTATGGTGAAATCTCTTGGTGATTTGTGGAGCTAAGGTGGTGTGCATCTCTTGGAGGTATTTTCTCCTGCTTATGAATGGTTTTTGCTTGGTGAACTAGGGTTACAACTTGCATCTCTTTTAAATTGGTAAGGAAAATATGCAATTGTTAGTTATTGTTGTTTGTTTCATGAATGTTATTGATTGGAACTCTAGGAGGAGTATAAGTGGATACACCCTCCATTAATATTCATCTCATTTGCTAGTTGACAAGTCATTTATTGCAATGTTGCTAGGAGAAGTACAAGGGTGTACACCCTCCTAGTTTTACCTAAGTTTGATTTGCATGCCCTAAGGAGTAAGAGGTTTTACACCTCAAGGGATATTGTGGATATAAATCTTACACTGTAAGACTCCATTTATCCAATATCAATATCTTGAAGGCACAAATCTAGAGTTTGCATTGGAGAAATAAAATTACTTGCATTGGGTAACGTGATTTTACGAGATTTT
Organism: Picea engelmannii; assembly: GCA_009831015.1. NCBI lineage: Eukaryota > Viridiplantae > Streptophyta > Pinopsida > Pinales > Pinaceae > Picea > Picea engelmannii. The sequence goes on from ML793182.1 coordinate 299,139, forward strand.
CAAGTTGTTCAAAGTTTAATTAATTCTATATGTTATTTGCTTGCTTGTGCCCCTAGGGCATCATATTTTCTCAAGTAATTCTTATTTTTTTTTTAAATTTCATCTTCATCCATTAGGGTTGTATAAACCCTAATCTAACTTCTTCAATAACTCTCTAATCAACCATTGAAAACTGCTCAAAGTTTGTACACTTAAACTACAAGGCCTAGCGCACTTTTTGGAAAATTTTGAGGAGGTTTTGGTGGCTGATATTATTGCTGTAAGAAATTGTTTCTTACAGCCATAAGGATGATAATTATCACTGCAATAACTTTTTTATGACAACCTTGCTTTTATGCTAAAGTCTCACTCTTTCATTCTTGAGTTAAACTAGTCTTTACTAGCTTGTCTCTTGCTTATTCAACTTGACTTTTAGCACCTATTTTGCAGCTCTTATATTTTATATGATGATATATATAATTTATTGTTGCTGCATTTAGGGACAACAAGCCTAACTTGCTTTTCCACCTAACATATTACAAGCATACTTGGATTTTCTTGTGTATCGAGCAGGTACAAACATTTTCAGCAGGTACCCAAGGACTTGTCAACCTTCAACCTTTCCCAAGACTAATTTACAAGTTCCCTTTTGCATCTATAAACTTGAACTTTAGGGGCATCCATTCATACATCACATTTTTTGTCTCAATCCCCCTTAGGATCATCAAGATTCCCCCCTTGAGGTGACTACCTCACCTCTAAAGTGACGGGAACACCTACCTAAGGTGACAGTCGGTAGGTGCTCTCTAAGTTGTCACCATTTGGTGATTGGGTAGGGATTTTCCCAACTTAAAACTTGTGCAATAACACATCTGATTGAACATGATGATGTGATGGTCTAAGTTTTTCTGCAAACTTTGATACGTCTAGCTTATGAGTGGTATCTTTCTTTACCATCTAGATCAATTGGTTCATTTGATGATTTTAGAAAACATGTTTATGACCATGTATGCACCTTGTTAGCGACAATTCTTGTCTTTGGCATTGGGATATCCAGGTCTGCAGGTTGCACGAGGAGCGCCCAAGCGCAGCGCACAGAAAAAGTCCTTTTTGAACTTAAAATCAAGCGAGCGGGCAGGATTATGGTGTCAACGGTCCGGATCCATCCATATGAGCAGATCAACAGTTGGCAGGAAATCGCGAATAAGGAAGTTGCATCGAAGTTAACACAATAGATCGCGCCCATAGTGTGCAGGGGAGAATAGCAGCCGTCCATCCAGAGGACGCGTGGTGTGAGATCTAGTCGCGTCGACGTTTCGGCATTCAGAAGTTCGAGGGGTGAGAGTTTCATGTTGTTCCACATCTCAAAACCCCGAACCCCGATAGCGTCGAAAGTGGGGCCCACGGTATCACGAAACATTTTCAGCCATCCATCCAAAGGGGACACCTGGCGGCAAACTGAGCCATCTCGGCGTTTCGCTCATCGCGATTTCAAGAAGCAAGGATCAACCCCTTCAAATCCGCGAACGCCGAAAGCACCTTTGGGAGTAAGCGCAGGGCCACAGCTCGCGGTCACTTGAGAAAGGAAGAGAGTTATGCAAAGGTGCCAAAGCGTCGGGTTTTGCCACAGAAGGGAATACCGCGTCCTCCAAGACCAGTTCAGCCCAACTTTGATCCTGGTCCTCGCTAAAGATTAAATGAAGCTGAACAGAGGTAGTTGAAACCTCAACTCACTTATTGAATGCAAGGTATGGGGGTTCCGACAGACAGTCTGCCCGAGACGGTCCTATACACTGATTTTCTCCAAAGGGTCATGGCTGGTCCTCATTTGACCAGAAAAAGTCTGTGCACACCATGTTGGCCTTTAATGTTGCAACTATCTCCCCTGTAGGAGCCATGCGCAGTTAAGGCGGCGTCTGATGAAAGTTATCCACCCAAATTCAGCTGAAGGGACACCACGCCTTAGATGACTGAACATGCCTCTGATAGGCGAATTTTGCTGAGTATATAGACTCAGTCTTTGTATTTTGTAATCTATCGATGGTAGAGCGAGGCTCCCGATTGTAATGTTTTAATAAACGCTCTAATTTTTTGGTTATGTATCTGTATGTAAGATTTCTGGTTTTATGAAAGACAGTTTCCCTGTTTCATCTAGTTTTCATCTCATACTGAGGGAGTTCATGATTGACTGATTCACATGAATTATTGCAATTGCGTTATGATAAAGGTTTTATTGTGACACTATTGTATTCCCTGGTTTTCTGCGTTTGAATGTAAGATGATCTCGCATTTAAATGCATTCTCCTACAGTCTGCTAGAAACCTGATGTTGACAACAGACCTTTGCATCTCTCTGATATAAGTCTTCCCCCCTACTCACCCTTACTACAACCCACTGTCTGAAGTATGTCCAAGACCTAACCTACCCATGCGTGCTGGGCCTAGTTTCGGAGCCGAAACAATATCGTCCGAGTTTACTTCCATTCGATCACCTCTTCCATACACAAACCGTGACATAAACTGATGGGCGTCGGGCTCTGCTCTTGCTGCAATCAAGGAGTGACTTCCATCGCCAACATTTCTGGCGCCGTTGCCGGGGAGGAAGTTGAAAAATTTCCCTGGGATTGAACGACATTGAACCTCTGATTCCGAAGGTGCATCGGGTATCAGAGCCTTTGAAGATTGCTACTGTGCACCTGGCGACTCCATTGTGACGACTCCACTGGGGAGAACCTGCTCTATTAATTGTGGTTTTCAGAGGCAGACACATGCGGTCTCATCCACAGCTGCCTCTAGCTACACCTGAAACTGATCCAGAGGTGGTTCTCAGAAAAGGAAAGGCCTCCGAAGAAGAAGCTCCCACCACCGAACCAGGTAATCCGCCATCTCCTTCTGTAGGAACTCCATTCTCTCCTCCTCAGTTTCTTATTAGACCTCCTTCAGGGGTTTCCCGTTTCCTGAATTTTGGGAGTGTTCCTGCTGAGTTTTCCCCTCCCCCCTCCCAGTCTAGGACTGGAGGGAGAAATCCTTGTCACTCTCCTGTCCTCTGAGGCTGTACCTTGGCGTAGGCCCAGGACTGCAGAAAATTTCCCCACTCCTATATTTACTGCTCCACCTCTTGTTACCGTTACTACTCCTATGCAAAGAGGATCACCTGCTGACTTGAGCTCGCTGGCCTTCTCCTTAAATCCCCTCTTGTTTCCCACTCCACTTCGGGACTCATTCCCAGTAGCCCCTTCGCGAACTCCTTCTCCTCCGAGTTCTTCTCCACCTAATATCCCTATGGCAGGAGCAAATCCCCCTATGACTAGAATGGAGGCCATTATAGCCGCTAGATATGCTCCCCTCGTGCTACCGCAACCTCTCAACGCCCTCCCAGCAGATGGTTACTTCAAGTAGCTGCCCAAGTTTACAGGTGAGGGGGACATAACTGCAAAAGAACACCTAGAAGCCTTTTACCGTTTCACAGATGATAATGTCATCATGCATGCAGATGTATGGATGAGGATTTTTGTCCATAGCCTTCAAGGTGAGGCTAGA